>JAGSMT010001015.1:0-165901 GCA_029286875.1 Lamproptera curius | reverse complement strand
AAGAAATCGGCAAGTATAGGGATAATTTACGGAGAACACAAGTAATGAACCGTCAATGCTACCGTGGGGGGAACGGGAGCGCATATTTTAAAAGCAGAAATGACCAATCGAAAAAATCGGAGTTTGAGTAGAAGTGACGCAAAGCAATTATGAAAACCGGAGTCCATTTTGAACGAAATCGAGGATATATTTAAAAACAGATCTGAATCTTGATCGAAACTGCAAGTACAGTTGATAATTTAAGCAAGAACACAAGTATTGAACCGTCAATCACCGGTATGGGCTTAAGGAGCGCTATATTTAAATAAGAAACGACCCGTAATCGAAACAAATGGCATGTTTAAAAGAAGGGAGCGTAAACCAAATGAAAACTGGGATGTCCATTTACGATCGATTATACAGGGAAATTTTTAAACAACAGAAGAGATTTGATCAAAAGAAAAGCATGTTGATAATTTACCGAAGAACAAAGTATTGAACGCAATCATACCGTTGATGGCTTATACGGAGCGCAATTTTAAAAGCAGCGACCGAATAAAAAACGGATGTTTAAAAAGAAGGTACCGCGTAATCGAAATTATGAAAATCCTGGGATGTCCATTTAGATCGATTAAATTGAGGGAAATTTTCAACAGATAGGGATTTGATCAAAAGAAACCGCAAGACATGTTGATAATTTTTACCGAAAGAATACAAGTATTGAACCGTCAATGATACCGTTGTAGGGCTTTCGGAGGCAATTTAAAAGCAGAAACGACTCGTATTTGAAACAAATCGGATTTTTGAGTAGACTGTGTACCGCGATTACGCAGTGTTTAAAATCTTGGGAGCTAAATGAACGATTATATCGAGGTATAATTTAAACAAAAGATATGAATTTTGATCAAAAAGAAGTTTCCAGTTGATAATTTACGAAAGAACACAATTGGGAACCGTCAATGGTACGATATGGGCATACGAAGGCCTATATTTAAATGGCAGAATCGACCTGTTTTAAACAACCGGCATTTTTGAGTAGACAGGTAACGCGATTACGCGGTTTAAAATCCTGGGACCATTTACGATCGATTATATCGAGGGAATTTAAACAACAGATGAATTTTGATCAAAAGAAATCCAAAAGTATAGGTAATTTACCGCAAGAAACAAGTATTGAACCGGGTCAATGCATACCGTTGTATGGCTTATACGAGCGCTTATTTAAAACAAAAAGACTGTTAATCGAAACCGATCGGATTTTGGTAGACAGGTTTGGGGAAGGCGGTTTAAACCTGGATGTCCATTTGATCGATTATATCGAGGGAAATTTTAAACAAAGATATGAATTTTGATCAAAAAAGAAACGGAAGTATAGGGTTGAAAGCAAGAAAAAGTAAGAACCGTCAATTTCGTGTTTTGGCTTATAAGGAGCCCAATTTAAATAGAAAAGACCGGAAATCGAAACAAATTGGATTTTGAGAGAAGGACCGAAACGAATATGAAAAATTGGGATGTCCATTTATGATGATTATATCGAGGGATTTTAAAAAGGAATTTGGTAAAAAAAAAAAATTTTTTTACCAAAGAAACCAAATTAACCTAATCCGTTTTCCGGGGTAAAAAACAAAAAGATTTGAAAAAACGGCAAAAAAGACCGAAATTAAGGGTTTAAAAATTATAAAGGGGTTTTTAAAAGAAAAGATTAAAAACGATAAATTTTGTAAAAAGGGCCGGGTTCAGGTTTAATTTCCGAAAAACCCAAAACCGTAACAATTTAAAAGAATTAATTTTAAAAAAAACCCAAAAAATAGGTTTTTGGTTACAAAAAAGGGTTTTTAAACAAAAGGTAATTTTTAAAAAGGGCTAAGGAAAACCCAAAAATTTAAATAAGGAAACATTCGAAAATTTAAAAAAAATTTTAAAAAAAAGGCCCTAAAAGCTTTTTAAAACCGGGAGCCATTTTTTTTAAAAATCAAATAAAAAAATAAAATTATAAAAAACAAAGTTGAATTTCCAAAAAAAAAAATTTGGGAAACCGCCTTTTGGGCTATTTACGGGGCCCAATTTAAATGAAAAGACCAATCCAAAACGCATTTTTGGAACGTGTCCATTCATTTTAAAATCCGAAGTTTTAAAACGAAAATTTGGGAAAAATTTAAAAAATAGTTTTATTTAAAAAAATATAAATTATAAAAATTTTCCCATTGAACCTATATTTTAAGGAGCAAAAAGGCATTTTAAAAAGGAAATTTAAAAAAATAAAAAAATTTTAAAAAGCCAATTTTGAAAGGGAATTTTAAAGTGTAATTTTAAAAAAACCCAAAATTAAAAACCAAAAAGTTTAAATAATGGTTTTGAAAAAAAGGGAAAAAATGCAAAATTTTTAAAAATTTAAATTTTATGAATGCCGGATTACCCATTTAAAATGGGTTAAAGTTTAGGGAAAAAATTTAAACCAAAAAATGGAATTTTATAAAAGAAATTTAAAAAATTTGAAATTTTGAAAAAAAAATATTAAATCAGGTATTTAAAGGGTTAAGAAAATTATTTAAAAGCAAACACTTTTGGAAACAAACGGACGGGCTTTAAAACCCGAAGGGTTTTAAAAAATTGGGTGTTTTCGTTATTGAAATTATTTTAAAAAAGGGAAATTTTGATCAAAAAAAGGGAATTTTAAAAAAGAAAAAATAAAAAACAAGCAAGTTTAGGGTTAACGGACCATATTTAAATAAGAAACGGGAAAAACAAAGACGGGCTTTTTTGGGAAAGGGGTTCGATTTTAAAAATTTGGCCATTTGGAATTCCCGGGGTAATTTAAAAAAAAATTTTTGATAAAAAATCGAAATAAATTTAAAAAAACAAATTTTAAAATTTCAAATCCCTTTGGGGATCCGGAAAATTTTAAAAGCAAATGTTTGAAAGGCATTTTAAAAGGACCGGAAACGAAAAAAATCGGGGCCATTTGGACATTAATAGGGAATTTTAAAAAAGGGATTAAATTTTGAAAAAAATTAGAATTTTAAAAACGAAGAAAAAATAAAATATATTTAGGGTTATAAACCCTAAAAATAAGGAAACGCCAAATTTGAAACCCAAACCCAATTTTTCAAAGCAATTAACAAAAACCCATTTGAATTAAAGGTTAATTTAAAAACAATATGAATTTTCCAAAAATTTACTTTAAATTTTGAAAAAACAAATTGAATCCAAAATACTTTAGGGTTAAAAAAAAAAAGAAATGAAAATTTAAAAAATGGATTTTAGAGGATATTAGCATGTTAACCCCAAATTTAGCGTTAAAAGGGGTAAAAAAGAAATGATTTATAAAAGGGAATTTAATTTAAAAAATTTTTAACCTAAGAAAATTAAGGGCTTACAGGAATTTAAAGAAAACATTTGGAAAAATTTATTTTTATTAAAGGGAAACCACGGGAAAATGGTGTTTAAATTGGGTGATTTTAATAAAAAAATTTAAACCGGGTTAATTTTATTTAAAAAAAGAGAATTTGGGTTTTAAGAAACCCAAGAAAAATTTTACCCAAAACCACGGATTTAAGCAACCGTGTAAATGAAACACCTTTTTAAAAGAAAAAATTTGAAAAACGCTTTTTAAAAGGGACCATTTACGTGTTAAATGGGAGATTAATAAAGAATTTTTACAAAGAAAAATTTTGATTTTAAAAACCCAAAAAAAGGGTATTACCGCAAAAACCGTTGAAAAAAGGGGTTTTTAAAAAAGGAGCGCCAAAAAAACAAAAAGGAAAAAAACCCCCATTATAACGGGTTCCTTTAACCAATTTGAAAGGGATTATTTCAGAAACGAGGGTAATTTAAAAAAACGAAAATTTTTGATAAAAAAAGAAACAGTTGAAAACGAAAAGAAACCTTGAACCAAATCATACCGTTATGGGCATACGGAGCCTATATTTAAAACGAAAGACTCAATCAAACAAATCGGTTTAAAGACAATGTACCGAAACAATTATTAAAATCCTGGGATGTCCATTTTAGACGATTATATGGGATATTTTAAAAAGATTGAATCTTGGTCCAAGAAATCGGGTAGGGTTGATAATTTACCCGAAAAAGAACCCCCTATTGGGAAACCGGGCCCAATTTAAAACCGCTTTCAAACCGGTTTTGGTAAAGGGGCTTAGCAGGAAAACGGCCTTTATATTTAAAATTAATTTAAACAAAGATTAATCGAAAAAAAATGCAATTAAGGATAATTTACCCAAGAACCAAGTAAAACCCTGATTCCATTTGGCTTATAAAAGGTATATTTAAAAACAGAAAAGACGAAATCAAAAAATCGCAGTTTAAAAGGAATTTAAAGGAAAAGCCTTTATGAAAATCCGGGTTGTTTTGCTTATAAGGGGTATTTTAAAAGAAAGAATGATCCCAAATCCAGAAAAATTTGATTTTAAGAAACAGTTTTCCCAATGTACAGTTTTTTGGAAAAATCCAGAAATGCCTTTTAACAAAAAATCGGGGAAAAAAAATTTAAACAAAAAAAGGGATTAATGAATTTGTTTTAAAAAAAAATCGGCAAGTAAGTTGATAATTTACCAGCAAAGTAAGTCAAGCATATTAAAGGGCTTTACGGCGCTATATTTAAATAAGAAAAACTCAACAAAAAATTGGGTTTTGAGAGACGTACTTTAAAAATTAAAAAACTGGGATTTGTCAAATTTAGAAACGATTATATCGAGGATATATTTAAAAAAGATTGAATTTGATCGGAAATGGGCAATAAGTTATAATTTAAAAACGAAATGAACCCCGTAACAACCGTTGTAGGCTGCCCTTTTTTAAATGGGAAACGATCGTAATCGAAGAAAAAAGATTTTGGTAAGTGGCGTTAAGAGTTTTAAAATCCGGGAGCCTTTTTGGGTTATAGAGGTATTTTAAAACGAAGAACTTGATCAAAAAAATCGGCAATTGGTTGATAATTTACCGGAAAAAATTGAACCTAATATTTCTTTTGGAAACATAGGAGGTATATTTAAAAACAGAAAGATCAAACAAAAAAATCGGCATTTTAGTAAATTCCGGAAACCAGTTTTGAAAATCCAAGGGATTCCTTTAAGCGATAGGGTATATTTAAACAAAATATGAATCGAAAAAAAAATCGGAAGTTAGGTTTAAATAATTTAAAACCATAATAGACAAATCAAGCATTTCCTTTAAAGCTTACGGAAAGGTATTTTAAAAACAAATGACCGTAATCAAAACAAATGGCATTTTTAACGTGACCCGAAACCATTTTAAAAAGGTGTCCTTTAAAATAACCAGGGAAAAAACAACAGATATGAATTTGATAAAAAGAAATCGCAGTAATTTGATAATTTAAAAAGAACAGATTGAACCTAAGCATCCCATTTTTAAATACGGGCCAATTTAAAAGCAGAAAGACCAATGAAACAAATCGGCATGTTTGAGAAAGTGTACCCGAAACTTTAAAACCTGGGATGTCCATTTTATAACGATTTATCGGGAATTTTAAACAAAATGAATCTTGATCAAAAGAAATCAAAGTATGGGTTGATAAATTTACCGAAGAACAAAGTATTAACCTCTGAAACCCGTTAAGGGCCCCTTTTAAGCCCTATTTTAAATAAAAAAGACTCGTAATCAAAACAAATCCATTTTTGGAGACGTGTACCCTTTACAATTTTAAAACCCTGGGAGTATTTATATCGATTATATGAGGGAAATTTAAACAAAAGATATGAATCTTGATCAAAAGAAATCGCAAGTAAGGTTGTAATTTAGCAAGAACACAAGTATTAACCTAATCATCCCGTTATGGCTTATAGGAGCGCTATATTTAAAAACAAAAACTTAAAATCGAAACAAATCGGCATTTTAAGGACGTTACCCAAACCTTTTAAAAATCCTGGGATTCCATTTAATGAATTGAATATATTTAAAAAAATTAATTTTAAAAAGTAAGAATTTGATAAAAAAGAAACCAGTTAAGTACCCAAATTTGGGTTTTGGGCTAATTTAAAACGAAAAGAAACCCATTTTTAAAGCGTAACCCTAAACCTTTGAAACCCGGGGCATTTTAAACAAACGAAAATTCAAAAATAATTTTGATCAAACGCGTAAAGGTTTTTAAAAACCTTTGGAATGTCCAAAGGGGTTATACGATTTATATTTAAAGGAAAATAAATAAACAACCAATTTTGAAAATTTGGTAAAAAAATCCTGGGAGTTTTAGGTTTTTTTTACCGGAAACACCCAAAGTAATGTGTAATTGCCATTTGTTTTTGGGCTTAAAGGCGCATATTTAAATAGCAGAAAGACCGAAATCGAAACAAATCCATTTTTGAAGACGTGTACCGCAAACCATTTTAAAATCCAGGGTTCCATTTTATGAACGATTAATTGAGGATATTTTAAACAAAGAATGAATTTGATTAAAAGAAATCCAAATAGGTTGATAATTTAAAGAACACAAGTAATAACCTTGATACCGTTAAAGGGCTAAGGGCCTATATTTAAATAGAAAATACCCGTAATCGAAACAAACATTTTGAGTAGAAGTGAACCCCGGAAACCAATTTGAAAACAGGATGTCCATTTAGAACGTTTATGGGAATATTAAAAAAGATTGAATCTTGATAAAGAAACCAAAGTAAGTTGATAATTTCGAAAAACAAATATTGAACCGTTAATGCATACGTTGGGGCTTTGGGGGTAATTTAAAAAAAAAGACCAAATCGGAAAAAATCATTTTGATTTGCGGTTACCGCAAGCATTTTAAAACCTGGATGTCCATTTTGAACGATTATATGGGGAATATTTAACAGAATTGAATTTGCAAAAGAAATCGCAAATGGTTGTAATTTACCGAAGAACACAAAAGAACCGTAATTTCATTCCGTTATTGGGCTTATAGGGGCCTATATTTAAAAGAGAAAGACTCGTAATCCAAACAACGGCAGGGTAAAATGTTAAACCAGTTTTTAAAATCCGGGATGTCCATTTTGAACGATTATTCAGGGATATATTTAAAAACAGAATGAATCTTGATCAAAGAAATCGGGTATGGGTTAATAATTTACCGAAGAACCAAAAATGAACCTCAATGCTTCCGTTATAAGCTTTGGGCGCATATTTAAAGAAAATGACCGTAATCGAAACAAAATGGGCATTTTGAGTAACATTGCATAACCATTTTTAAAATCCGGGATGTTTTTGAACGATAATATCGAGGATATTTTAAACAACGATATGAACTTGATCAAAAGAAATGCAAGTATTGTTATAATTTACCCAAAAAACAAGTATGAACCAAAATTCCTAATAAGGGATAAGCGCTATATTTAAATAAGGAAAGACTCGTAATTGAAACAAAAGGCATTTTTAGACAGGACCGGTAAGCATTTTTAAAACTGGGATGTCCATTTTGAACGATTATATCGAGGAATATTTAAACAACAGATATGAACGTCAAAAGAAATGCAAGTATTGGGTTGATAATTTAACCCAAGAACACAAGTAATAAACCTCAATGTTTAGGCTTATACTGCGCTATATTTAAATAGAGAAAGACTCGTAATAAACAAATCGGCATGTTTGAGTGACAGTGTACCGGTAAAAATTTTAAAATCCTGGGATGTCCATTTATGAATTATATTAATATTTAAACAACGATATGAATCTTGATCAAAAGAAATCGCAAGAAGGTTGATAATTTACCGCAGAACAAAGTAAATTTAAAGAATGCATCCGTTTAAATCAGCGCATTTTAAAACAAAAGACTCGTAATCGCAAATCGGCATTTTTGAGTAGACGTGTCCGCGTAACTATTTTAAAACCTGGAATGTCCATTTATGATTGATTATAAAAGGAAATATTTAAACAACGATATGAACTTTGATCAAAAGAAATCGCAAGTACAGGTGTAATTTACCGAAAGAACCCAAATTGAACCGTAAGCATACCGTTGTAGGGCTTATGACCTATTTTAAATAGCAGAAACGACTCTAATGAAACAAATCGGCATTTTGAGTGACGTTACCGCGGTAACCCGTTTTAAAATCCGGGATGTCCATTTGGGAAAGATTAATAGGATATATTTCAAAGATATGAATCTTGTAAAAGAAATCGGAAAAGGTTGTAATTTACCGAAGAACCAAGAATAATCAATGCATTTCGTTATGGGCTTATCGGGAGTATTTTAAAAGCGAAAGACTCGTAACGAAACAAATCGGCATGTTTGTTGACGGGCCGCGTAAACAATTTTAAAATCCTGGGATTTAATGAACGATAATATCGAGGATATTTTAAACAACAGATATGAATCTTGATAAAAGAAATCCGAATATGGTTGATAATTTCGCAAGAACACAGTATTGAACCTCAATGCAACGTAAGGGCTTATACGAGGCCTATATTTAAATAAACGAAATACCCGTAATCGAAACAAATCGGGTTTTGATAGACGTGTACCGGTAAACCTTTTAAAATCCGGGTTCCATTTTAAGATTATATCGAGGGATATATTTAAACAACAGATTGAATTTGATTAAAAAAATCCCAAGTATAGGTTGATAATTTAACCCAGAACACAATCCTTTCCTTAAAAGGGTATCCCATTTTTAAATAGCGAAAACCCTAAGAAACAAATTGGCATGTTTGAGTGCAAGGCAAAACCAATTTAAAATCCTGGATGTCCATTTATGAACGATTATATCAGGGATTATTAAAAAAGATTGAATCTTGTAAAAGAAAATTACATGTTGATAATTTACCGAAAAGAAACAATATTGACAATACAAGTTTTGGGAACGGGGCTATTTTAAATAAAGAAAGACCAATCGAAACAAATGGATTTGGTGACAGGTACCGCAAACGCATTTTAAAACTGGGATGTCCATTTTGAACGATTATATCAGGGGAATTTAACAACGATATGAATCGTCAAAAGAATGGCGAAGGGTTGATAATTTACGCAAGAACCAAAGTAATGAACCTCAATCATTCCCTTATATTTAAGGACCTATTTTAAAAAAAGCCGTAATCAAACAAATCGGCATTTTGGGAAGTGACCGTAACCAGTTTTAAAATCCGGATGCCCAAATTTAAGATTATATGAGGAAAATTTTAAACAACAGATATAATCGTCAAAAAATCCAAGTATAGGTTAATAATTTACCCGCAGAACCAAATAAGAACCTCTGTTTCCGTTGGGGGTTAAGACGCTATATTTAAATAGCAGAAAGACTGGAACAAACAAAGGGATTTTTAACAGTTACCCGATAACGCTTGTTTAAAACCTGGGATGTCCATTTATGAACAAATATCAGGATTAATTTAAACAAAGATATAATCTTGATCAAAAGAAACTGGAAGTATATGTTGATTTTAACCCAAAGAACAAGTATTGAACCTTAATCATACCGAATAGGGCAAATGGGCTATATTTAAATAGCAAAGACTCGTAATTTAAACAAATCGGCATGTTTGAGAAAGTGTACCCGCGGTAACCATTTTAAAATCCTGGGATTCCTTTAGAACGATTAATGGGGAAATTTAAACAACAGATATAATTGATCAAAGAAACGTAAGGTTGATAATTTACCCAAAGAACACAAGTAATAAAACCTCAATGCACCGTTATGAGAACTAACGCTATTTTAAAAAAGGAAATACCGTAATGAAACAAATCGGCGTTTGAGTAGACAGTGTACCGGTAACAATTTTAAAATCCCGGGTTCCATTTTGACGATTATAAGGGTATATTTAAACAACGATTGAATCGTCAAAAGAAACGGAAAATAAGGTTGATAATTTCCATGAACACAAGTATTGAACCGTAACATTTGTTGGGAAACCGGGGCGCATATTTAAAGCAAAAGACCAATCAAACAAATCGGCATTTTTGAGTGACGTGTCCGCGTAACCATTTAAAATCCTGGAATGTCCTTTATGAGATTATATCAAGGAATATAATTTAAACAACAGATATGAATTTGATCAAAAAAATCGGCAAGTACGGGAAAATTTACCGAAAAACCAAGATTGAACCATCAATGCATCCTTTATGGGGTTTACGGAGCGCTATTTTTAAATAGCAGAAAGACTCGTAACGAAACAAATCGGCATTTTGAGTGACGTTACCGGTAACGCGTTTTAAAACCTGGATGCCATTTATGAATTATATCAGGGATATATTTAAACAACGAATAATCTTGATAAAAGAAATCGCAAGTATAGGTTGATAATTTACCGAAGAACACAATAGAACCGTCAAGCATTTCGTTATATGGGTTTAAAGGGCTATATTTAAATGAAAAGACTCAAAATCGAAACAAATCGGTTTTGTTAGACAGTGCCCGGTAAACTTTTTTAAAATCCTGGGATTTCCATTTTGAACGATAATATCGGGTTTTTAAACAACAGATTGAATCTTGATCAAAAGAAACGCAAGTATGGGTTGATAATTTAACCAAGAACACTGTATTGAACCATCAATGCACCTAATATGGGTTTATACGAGGCTATATTTAAATACGAAACAATTTGAAACAAATCGCATGTTTGAGAGACGTGTACCGCGGAACGCAGTTTTAAAATCTGGGTTTCCTTTATGAACGATTATATAGGAAAAAACAACGAATGAATCTTGATCAAAAGAAATGCAAGTATGGTTTTGATAATTTACCAAGAACACAAGTAAGAACCCAATGATTTCATATGGGCAAAGGCGCTATTTTTAATAGGAAAAACTCAAAATCGGCAAATCGATTTTTATGACAGTTACCCGGATAACGTTGTTTAAAAATCCTGGGATGTCCTTTATGAACGATTAATCGAGGATATATTTAAACCAGATATGAATCTTGACGAATTCCAAAAGTACAGGTTGATAATTTACCCAAAAAAACAAATGAAATCATTGCATTCCCTTATAGCAGGCTTATATTTAAATACAGAAAGACCTAATGAAACAAACGGCATTTTGGTAGACAGTGTACCGGATAACCAGTGTTTAAAACCTGGGATGCCAATTTGAACGATTTAATCGGGGTATATTTTAACAACAGATATAATCTGATCAAAAGAAATCGCAAGTATAGGTTGATAATTTACCCCAAAAGAACACAAATTGAACCGTCAATATTCCGATGGGCTTTGGGCCTATATTTAAATAGCAGAAAGACTCGAAATGAAACAAATCGGCATTTTGGTAACAGTTACCGCGATAACGCATTGTTTAAAATCCTGGGATGTCCTTTATGAACGTTATATGAGGAATATTTAAACAAAGAATGAATCGTCAAAGAAATCGCAATATATTTGTTTTTACCGCAAAAACAAGTATTGCCGTCAATGCATACCGTTATATGGGTTATACGGGGTTAATTTTAGGAAATATCTAAAACAACCATGTTTGGGTAGAATTACCCGTAAACACAATTATGAAAACCTGGGATGTCCATTTATGAACGAAACAGGGAATTTAAACAACAGATAGAATCTTGATCAAAAGAAACCAATATAGGTTGATAATTTAACAAGAACACTAGTAGAACCATCAATGCACCTAATATGGGCTTATCGGGCGAAATAAGAAACACCCGTAATTAAACAAATGGCATGTTTGAGTAGACAGGTACCGCGGTAACGCAGTTTTAAAACCTGGGATGTCCATTTTGAAGATTATATCGAGGAATATTTAAACAACAGATATGAATCTTGATCAAAAAATGGCAAGTATAGGTTGATAATTTACCCAAGAACACGAGAACTCAATGCATTTCTTATAGGGCTTATAGGAGCCTATATTTAAAAGGAAATGACCAAAATCGAAACAAATCCCGGCATTTTGGTAGACATGTAATAACCATTTTTAAAATCCTGGGATGTCCAATGAACGATAATATCGAGGATATTTTAAACACAGATATGAATTTTGATCAAAAAAATTGCGTACAGGTTGATAATTTACCGAAAACACAAGTAATGAACCAAAATGATTTCCCTTTATGGGGAAAACGGGGCCATATTTAAAAGAAAAACTCGTAATCGGGAAACAAATGGCATTTTAAGACAGTTTGCCGCGAAACGATTTTAAAAACCTGGGATGCCAATTAGAACGATTATATCGAGGTATATTTTAACAAAGAATGAATTTTGATCAAAAAAATGAAGTAAGGTTGATAATTTACCGAAAGAACACAAGAATGAACCGTAAAGCATTTCCTTTTGGGAAAGGGGTTTAATTTAAATGAAGAAAGACCGAAATCAAACAAACCATTTTTTATAGACGGTTACCCGGTAACCCTTTTAAAATCCTGGGAGTCCATTTGAACGATTATATAGGGATATTTTAAACAACAGTTGAAGATCAAAAGAAATCCGGGTATGGGTTGATAATTTAACCAAGAACACAGTATTGAACCTCAATGCAACCTTTATGGGTTATCGGCGCATATTTAAAAGCAGAAACACCAATGAAACAAATATTTTGATAGACAGTTACCGCGGTCCCAGTTTTAAAACCTGGGATGTCCATTATCGTTATATCGGATATTTTAAACAACAGATAAATTTGATCAAAAGAAATCGAAGTATAGGTTGATAATTTCCGAAGAACACAATAATAACCTCAATGATTTCGTTTATTTTATACGGGCGCTTATTTAAATGGAAAATCAAAATCGAAAAAATCGGCATTTTAAAGACGGGAAGCGTAAGCTTGTTTAAAATCCTGGGATGTCCATTTAGAACGATATCAAGGGTTTTAAACACAGATATGAATTTTGATCAAAAGAATTGCAAGTACAGTTGATAATTTACCGAAAAAACAAGTAATGAACCGTCAATGCATTCCTTTATGGGCTTTACGGGGCAATTTAAAAGCAGAAACGACCGTAATGAAACAAATCGGATTTTGGTAGACGTGTACCGCGATAACCAGTGTTTTAAAACTGGGATGTCCATTTTGAACGATTATATCGAGGATATATTTAAACAAAGATATTAATTGACAAAAGAACGAAGTATGGGGTAATTAGAAAGAACACGTATTGAACCTCAATCAACGTTTGGGTTTAAAGCGCTATATTTAAATCAAAACGACTTAAAAACAATCCATTTTAGTAAAGGTAAACCCGATAACGGTGTTTAAAATCCTGGGATGTCCTTTGAACGATTTACGGGATATATTTAAACAACAGTTAATTTGATAAAGAAACCAAGTATAGTTGATTTTTTAAAGAACAAAGTATTGAACCGTCAATGCTGTTATTGGGTTATACGGGTTTTATTTAAATAGCAAAAGACTCAATCGAAACAAATCGGCATTTTGGGGGTACCGGTCCTTTTAAAAAACCTGGGATGTCCATTTAGAACGATTAATTCGAGGGATATATTTAAACAACAGATATGAATTTGATCAAAGAAATCGGCAATTAGGTTGATTTTAACGCAAGAACAAGTATTGAACCTCAATCAACCGTTATCATCGGGTTTTTTAAATAAGAAACACCCAGAAACAAATCGGATGTTTTAAACAGTTACGCGGCGAAAAATCCTGGGATGTCCATTTAGAAACGTTATACGAGGGTAATTTAAACAAAGATATGTCGATCAAAAAATGAAGTAAGGGATAATTTACCAAAGAACACAAGTAATGAACCGCCGCATTTCGTTTATGGGGCTTATACGGAGCCTATATTTAATACGAAAGACTAAAATAAACAAATCGGATTTTGAGAACGTTACCGCGATTCCGATTTTTAAAACTGGGAGTCCATTTAAACGATAATCGAGGAAATTTAAACAACAGATATGAATTTTGATCAAAAAAAACCGCAAGACGTTGATAATTTACCCGAAAGAACACAAAGTATTGAACCGTCCATGGGGGCATACAGTTATTTAAATGGGAAAGCTTAATAAACAAAGGCATTTTTTAAAAAATGGCAAAGAAAGAAAATTGGGTGTTTTAACAAATAGGGAAATTAAAAAGTGGTTTTGAAAAACCGAACGCTGTGTTTTACCGAAGAACACAAGATTGAACCGTTAATGCATACCCCGTTGGGGCTTATACAGCGCATAAAATAGCGAAACGACCGTAATCGAAACAAATCCGGCATTTTGGTAGACAGTTAATTTTAAACAAATTTTAAAATCCTGGGATGTCCATTTACGATCGATTTTCCAAAAACAACAGAATAATTTTGATCAAAAAAATGCAAGAAGTTGATAATTTCCAAGAAACAAATTGAACCGTCAATCAGGGTTGTTTGGGTTATCGGGCCTTTTTAAATACAGAAAGACTCTTTCGAACAAAATCCCGCTTTTGCGTAGACGTGTACCGGATTGCAGTGTTTAAAACCTGGGATGTCCATTTAATCATTATTCGAGGGGATATATTTAAACAAAGATTGGAATTTTTGATCAAAAAGAAATCCGGGGTATGGTTGATTTTACCGCAAGAACACAAGTATTGAACCGTCAATGCTACCGTTGTATGGCTTTACGGGCCAAAAAGCAGAAAGACTCGTAATCGAAACAAACGGCATGTTTAAAAAAAATTACCCGCGAAACCAATTATGAAAACCTGGGATGTCCATTTAATCATTTATCGGGGAAATTCAACGATTAATTTTGATCAAAAGAAACCCAAAGTACATTTGATAATTTACCGAAAAGAATACAAGTATTGAACCGTCAAGCATCCTTGTAGGGCTTATACGGGCGCTACATTTAAATCAGAAAGACTCGTATTTGAAACAAATCGGCATTTTATAGATGGCCGCGATTACCAGTGTTTAAAAATCTTGGATGTCTAATTATGAACGATTATTGATATAATTTAAACAACAGATAAATTTTTGATCAAAAGAAGTGCGTACATGTTGTAATTTACTGAAAGAACACGTATTGAACCGTCAATCTACAGTTATATGGGCATGAAGCCTATATTTAAATAAAAAGCCTATTTGAAACAAATCGGCATTTTGGGAAAATTAACCAAACGTTGGTTTAAAACCTGGATGTCCATTTACGATATTATGTCGAGGGATATATTTAAAACAACAGATGTGAATTTTTGATCCAAAATCGGCAAAGTATGGGTTGATGAATTTGCCGCCCAGGAACACAAGTATTAGACCAAATCAATGCACCGTTGTATGGAAACGCCACGGGAGCGCTATATTTAAATGCTTGAAACGACTCGTTAATCAGAAACCGATCGGCATTTGCGGCAAGACCAGTGGCCGCAGGGATTACGCGGTGTTTGCAAATCCTGGGATGTCCGCATTGCGATCGATTATATCGAGGGATATATTCCAAACAACAGATGAATTTTGATCAAAAGAAATCGGCAAGTATGGGTTGATTGACACCGCAGAACACAAGTATTTCAGACAAATCAATGCGCCCACCGTTGTGTGGGCATACGGGCATATATTTAAATAGCAGAAACGACTCGTAATCGAAACAAATCGGCATGTTTAAAGACAGTGTGCCGCGTAAACACACCAATTATAAAAATCCTGGGATGTCCATTTACGATCAGGAGGATTATATCCCAGGGATATATTCCCAAACATGAATACAAGATTTTGATCAAAAGAAATCACCCAAAAGTACATGTTGATAATTTCGAAAGAACACAAGTATTGAGCAAATTGTGCCTTACCAATTGTATGGAAACATACAGGCATATATTTAAAATAGCAAAACGACTCGTATTTGAAAACAAATCAGCATTTTTAATTAGACTGTGTACCGCGATTGCGCGGTGTTTAAAATCTTGGGATGTCTGATGAACGATTATATCAAGGGTATATATTTAAACAACAATTGGTGCAGTCGAAAGAGAGGTCATGCCAGTACGTATTGATAATTGCTGAAAGAACACGTATTGAACACGTCAATGCACATACAGTTACTCAAACTATACGAAGCGCTATATTTAAATGGCAGAAACGACTCGTATTTGAAACAATCGGCATTTTTGAATTAGACAGTATGTAACGCGGTGATTACGCTGTGTTTAAAATCCTGGGATGTCCATTTACACGATCTGATTATATCGAGGGATATATTTAAAACAACAGATGTAGTTTTTGATCAAAGAAATCAGCAAGTATAGGTTATTAATTTACCGCAAGAACTACAAGTATTGAACCGTCAATGCATGCCAGATTGTATGGAAGCTTATGCAAGGGCTATATTTAAATATGAAACGACTCGTTAATCAGAAACCGATCGGCATTTATAGACGATGTACCAAGTTACGCAATGTTTAAAATCCTGGGTGTCATTTACGATCGATATATCGAGGATATATTTAAACAACAGATATGGTGCAGTCAAAAGAATCAACTAGTATAGGTTGATTATTTACCACTGCAAATTTGAAGTATTGAACCGTCAATACATACCGTTGTATGGGCCCATACGGGCGCTATGTTTAAAAATAACCAGAAACGACTCGTAATCAAAACAAATCAGCATGTTTAAAAAGACAGTGTGCGCGTAAACATGATTATAGAAAATCCTGGGATGTCCATTTTACGATCGGTAATGTCGAGGATATATTTCAACAACAGTATGAATTTTGATCAAAAAAAGAAATCCGCAAGTACATGTTGATAATTTACCGAAAAGACAAGTATTGGACCGTTAAATGCATACCGTTGTATGGAAAGCATACGGGCGCTATATTTAAATAGCAAAACGACTCACGTAATCCGAGAACAAATCCAAGCTGTTTGAGTAGACAGTATACTATTGTAAACTTAATTATTAAAAATCCTGGGATGTCCATTACGATCCCAAGATTATATCAAAGGATATATTTAAACTATATGAATGTAATTTTGATCCAAGAAATACTTTTAAATGCATGTTGATAATTTGCCCATAGAACTTATAGAGCACTGGACCGTCAATGCACTGCAATTTATACACTGGAAGCATGCCGGAACTGCTGTATTTAAATAGCGGAAACGTGACTCGTAATCAAGAACAAATCCAGCGTTTTTGCGTAGACAGTGTGCCGCGATTGCAGTGTTTAAATCTCAGGATGTCCATTGCGATCCCAGTTGATTATATCTGGGGATATGTTAAACTTCCCAGTGTATGAATCTCTTGAGTCAAAATCAGCAGTATGGGTTGATAATTTTTATGAGAACACAAGTAATGAACCGTCAATGCATACCGTTGGCAGGAAGGCGTATGCAGACGCTATGTTAAATATGAAAGGTATTTTCGTAATCAAGGAAACAAATCGGCATGTTTGAGTAGACGGTGTACGCGTAAAGCACAATTATGAAAATCCTGGGATGTCACATTTATGAACTGCCCAGTGCTATCGAGGGATATATTTAAAATATGAATCTGAATCTTGATCAAAAAGTCCATAAGAACCATGTTGATAATTTAACAGAAAGAACACACAAATGTGAACCGTCAATGCATGTACTGCGTTGTAGATATACGGAGCGCTATATTTGTCTTGAGAAACGACTCGTAATTGAAACAAATCGGCATGTTTGAAGATTGAACCAGTGTACCTTGTAAAACAGTTACAAAATCTATATGGGATGTCCGTTTATAGTTTTATTGATTATATCGAGGGATATATATTTAAATAACAGATATGGATCTTGATCAAAAGAAATCCACTAGTACATGTTGATGGTGCCAGAAAGGACACAAGTAATATTGAACCGTCAGTACGCATACCGTTGTATGGGCTTATACGGAGCTATATGTTTAAATATGAAACGACTCGTAATCAAGAAACAAATGTTTTGAGTCAAACAGTGGTACCCGCGATAACAGTTTTGAAGAAATCTGGGATGTCATTTATGAACGATTGCTGTCGAGGTATATATTTAAACAACAGATATATGAATCTTGGTCAATAAATCGAGCAAGTATGGAGTGATAATTTGCCGCAAGGCACAAGTATTGAACCGTCAATGCATTTCTGGGTTATTTGGGCTATGAGGCCATATATTTAAAAGCAGAAAGACTCAGAAATCCGAAACGAATCGGCATTGTTGGGTAGACGGTGTACCACTTGATAGCACCAGTTTTCGAAAATCCAAGGATGTCCGTTTATGAACGTCCGGGATGGCCCAAACAACAGATATGAATCTTGATCTCAAAAGAAATCGGCAAGTATAAGTTTGATAATTGCGAGAACACCAGTAATGAACCGTCAGTACATACCGTTGTAACAGCGTATACGAACGCTATATTCCCAAACTGTAAAAAATGACTCGTAATCGAAGCGAATAAAGCATTTTGAGAGTAGACAGTGTACCTCATCAACTAATTATGCGAAAATCCTGGGATCCATTTATGATCGACGATTATATCCGGGGATATATTTAAACCAGCAATGTAGATTTTTGATCAAAAGTCGGCAAATTGTGTTGATAATTTACTGAAAGAACACACGTGGTGAACCGTCAGTGCATACCACAGTTATATGGGCTTATGCAGGCGCTATATTTTAATAACCAAGAAATGTCGTAATCCAGGAAACAAATCGGCATGTGTTTAAAGACGGTGTACCGCGTAAGCGCAATTATGAAAATCTGGGATGTCCATTTATGAACGATTATGTCGAGGATATATTTAAACAACAGATATGAATGTGATCAAAAGAAATCGCTTAAGTACGTAGTGATAATTTACGAAGAACACAAGTAGTGAACCGTCAATGCATACCGGTGTATGGAAGGCTTATGCGGAGCGCTATATTTAAGCCAGAAACGACTCATCAATCAAAACAAATCCAGCATGTTTTGGAAGTAGACGGTGCTTATCTTGTAAACTTAATTAGTAAAAATCCTGGAATGTATTTATATCAAATTATGTCAGGGGATAACCATTACAAACAACAGATATGAATCTTGATCAAAAAGAAATCAGCAGAAGTATAGGTTGATAATTTACGCAGAACACAAGTATTCAGACAGCCCCAGCCATGCCGTTGTAACAAACGCCACAGACGCTATCTTTAAAATATGCCAGAAAACGACTCATCAATCGAAACAAAATCTGACATTTTGCGTGAACGGTGGCACCGCGTAAACGCAATTGTAAAGAAAATCCTGGGATGTCCATTTACGATCGATTATATCAGGGGATATATTTAAATAAGATATGAATCTTGATCAAAAGAAATCAGCAAGTATAGGTTGATAATTTACCGCAAGAACACAAGTAATAGACAAGTAATGCATTTCGTTATTTGGAAACATAAGGAGCGCTATATTTAAATAACAGAAAAGACTCAAAATCGAAACAAATCAGCATTTTTGAGTAGACTGGTGTGCCTCAATAAACCCTAGTGCGCAAAATCACTATAAGGATGTCCATTTATGATCGATTATATCGAGGATATATTTAAACAAACAGATATGAATTTGATCAAAAAGTCGGCAAGTACATGTTGATAATTTACCAGAAGAACACACGTAGTGGACGTCAGTACATACGGATTATATGGAAACATACAACGAAGCGCTATATTTCGTCATGAAAATGACTCGTAATCAAACAAATCGACATGTTTAAAGAACAGTGTACCACTTGTAAAGCACAATTATGAAAATCCTGGGATGTCCATTTATGAGACGATTATATCCTCGAGGATATATTTAAACAACAGATATAGATCTTGATCAAAAAGAAATCCGGCAAGTACATGTTGATGGTACCGAAGAACACAAGTATTGAACCGTCAATACATACCGTTGTATGGAAAACTATACGGAGCTTATATTCTAAATATATTTAATAACAGAAACGACTCGTAATCGAAACAGATATTTTGGGTAAGATAGTGTGTGCCGCGATTGCGCAGTGTTTAAAATCCTGGGATGTCCATTTACGATGAATTCTTATCGAGGGGATATATTTAAACAACAGATATGAATCTTGATCAAAAAGAAATCCGGCTTGAGAAATAAGTTGATAATTTACCCAACCAGAACACAAGTAATGAACCATCAGCGAAATGCATTCCGTTATTTGGGCTTATAAAGGCATATGTAATTTAAACATGAAAAGACTCCGAAATCGAAACAAATCGGCATCACGGTCGACAACCAGTGTACCATGATAGCAATTTTAAAATCCTGGGATGTCCATTTCTGAACGATTATATTATCGAGGGGATATGTTGAAGACAACAGATATGAATCTTGATCAAAAGAAATCGCTTGAAATATGGAGTTGATAATTTACCATAGACTACAAGTAATGAACCGTCAATACGCCTGCCGTTAAAAAAGGGGCGTATACGGAACGCTATATTTAAATAGCAGAAATGACTCGTAATCGAGAAACAAATTGGCATTTGAGTGAACCAGTGTACCACTGTAAAACGCAATTATGAAAAAATCCTGGGATGTCCACGTTTATGAACGATTATATCGGGGATATATATAAATAACAGATCTGATTCTTGATCAAAAGAAATCCACTGAAATTACATGTTGATAATTTACCGAGAAAAGAACACAGTGATGAACCGTTAATGCATGCAAATTTGGCCTTGAAACATGCGAGTGCTATATTTAAATAGCGAAACGACTCGTAATCGAAACAAATCAGCATGTTTGAGTCGACAGTGTACCGCAGTAACATGATTTTTAAAAATCCCTGGATGTCCATTTCTGAACATTGATTATATCGAGGATATATTTGAACAACAGATATGAATCTTGATCCAAAGAAATCCCAACAAGTATAGGTTGATAATTTACCATAAGAACACAAGTAATGAACCAATCAATGCATTCCGTTATATGGAAGCATGGAGCGCTATATTTAAATAGCAGAAAATGACTACGTAATCCCGAAACAAATCCGGCATTTTGAGTAGACAGTGTGCCGCGTTAACTACGGTTTGAAAAATCCAGGGATGTCACATTTTATGAACGATTATATCGAGGATATATTTAAACAACAGATATGAATCTTGATCAAAAGAAATCGGCAAGAAGTATGGTTAATAATTTACCGGGAACACAATAATGAACCGTCAGCGTTCCGTTATATGAGAGCATACGGAACTTTATATTTTAAATAGCAAGAAATGACTCGTAATCGAAACAAATGGGCATTTTGAGTAGACAGTGTACCGCGATAACGCATTGTTAAAATCCCTGGGATGTCCCATTTATGAACGATAATATCGAGAGATATATTTAAACAACAGATATGAATCTTGATCCAAAAGAAATCGTATAGTATATGTTGATAATTTAACTTGCCAAGAACATAGTATTGAACCATTAATGCATACCGTAATATGGGCTTATGCATGGCGCTATATTTAAATAACGAAACGACTCGTAATTGAAACAAATCGGCATGTTTGGTGAGCAGTGTACCGCGGTAACGCAGTTTTAAAATCCTGGGATGTCCATTTGCTGAACGATTATATCAGGGATATATTTAAAGCAACAGATATAGTCTTGATCAAAAATCGTAGGTATGGGTTGATAATTTACCGCAGAACACGTATCAAGCCATCCAATGCATTCGTTATATGAAACTATACTAAGCGCTATATTTAAATAGCAGAAATGACTCGTAATCGAAACAAATCAGCATGTTTGAAGTGACAGTATTGCCGCGTAAACTTAATTATTAAAATCCTGGGATGTCCATTTATGATCGATTATATTGAGGATATATTTAAACAACAACTGATATGAATCTTGATCCAAAGAAATCGCTTAGTACAGGTTGATAATTTACCGCATGGTAACACAAAGTATTGAACCGTGATACACATACCGTTGTATGAGCTTATACGGAGCACTGTATTTAAATAGCAGAAACGATAAATAATCCGAAACAAATCAGCATTTTTGAGTGAACGATGTACCCGCGATAACTCAGTTTGAAAATCCTGGAATGTCCGTTTATGATTGATTATATCAAAGATATAATTAAACAACAGATATAAACTTGATCAAAAAGAAATCAACAGAATACATGATTGCTAATTTACCGAAAAGAACCCAAGTATTGAACCGTCAATGCATGCCGTTGTAACAGGCTTACATACGGGCCGCTATTTTTAAATAGCAAAACGACTCATGTCCAAACAAATCCGGCATGTGTTGATCGACGGTGTACCGCGGTAACGCAGTTTTCGCGTCCTGGGATGTCCGTTTATGAACGATTATATCGAGGGATATATTTAAATGACAGATATGAGATCTTGATGAAAATCAGCAGAGTATAAGTTGATAATTTACCGCAAGAACTGATAATGAACCGTCAATGCATTTCGTTATATGGGCTTATACGGGCCGCTATATTTAAATAGCAGAAATGACTCGTAAATCGAAACAAATCGGCATGTTTGATTGAACGGTGTACCATCAACAATTATTAAAATCACCAAGTTTCCGTTATGAACGATAATATCGAGGATATATTTAAACAACAGATATAGTCTTGATCAAAAGAAATCCTGGTACCGGAGGTTAATCGAACAACATAAAGAACACTAGTATTGAACCATCAATACATACCACGTAATATGGAAGCATACGTGGCCTTTATATTTAAAATACTTGAAAACCTCCATAATTGAAACAAATCAGCATGTTTAGAAATGAACAGTGTGCCGCAGTAACACAGTTTAAAATCCTGGGATGTCCGTTTATGAACGATTATATCGAGAGATATATTTAAACAACAGATATGAATCTTGATCAAAAGAAAGAAATCAGCAGAGAGTATGAGTTGATAATTTACCGCAAGAACTAAGTAATGAACCGTCAATGCATTTTCCGTTGTATAGGCTTAAACGGGCGCTTCTATAATTTAAATAGCGAGAAATGACTCAAAATCCAGAAACAATCAATTTTGAGGTAGACAGTGTGCCGCGATAACGCATTGTTTACCAAAATCTCAGGATGTCCATTTATGAACGATGATTATATCGAGGATATATTCAACTACAGATATGAATCTTGATCAAAAGAATTCATGGGCACAGGTTGATAATTTACACGCAGAACACAAATAGACAATTGCGTTTCCATATATGGAGGCTTATGCAGACGCTATATTTTAAATAGCAGAAACGACTTAATCGAAACAAATCAGCATTTTGAGTGAACGTTGTACGCGATAACGCAGTGGTAAAATCCTGGGTACTAATTACAGACAATTATATCGAGGGTATATATTTTAACTGTAGATATGAATCTTGATCAAAAAAGAAATCCTTAAGTATAGGTTGATAATTTACCGCACCAAAGAACACACAAATGAACCGTCAATGCATTCCGTTATGTGCCGGAAACATAAGGGCCGCTATATTTAAATAGCAAGAAAGATAAAATCTGAAACAAATCAGCATTTTGAGTAGACAGTGTACCGCGATAACGCATTGTTTTAAAATCCTGGGATGTCCATTTATGAACGAGTTATATCCGAGGGATATGTTTAAACAACAGATATGAATCTTGATCAAAAGAAAATCAGCAGAGTATATGTTGATTTTTACATAAGAACACAAGTGATAGACGTAGTACATACTTAGATATATAAGGCTTATACGGGCATTTATATTTAAATAGCTAAATGACTCGTAATCCGACAAATCATGGCATGTTTAGGTAGACAGTGTACCGCGTAAACACAATTGAAAAGTCCTGGGATGTCCATTTATGAACGATTATATCGAAGGAATGTATTTAGAAGCAACAGATATAGATCGATCAAAAGAAATCATGGATATAGGTTCGATAATTCAACATAAGAACATAGTATTGAACCATCAATGCATACGTAATATGGGCTTATACGTAGTACTATATTTCAAATAATGAAACCTACCCGTGTTAGGCACAAATCAGCGTGTTGAGTGGACAGTATGCCCACTTGATAACGCAGTTTTTTAAAATCCTGGGATGTCCATTTATGAACACGAGTTATGTCAGGGGATATATTTAAACAGATATGAATCTTGATCAAAGAAATCAACGAGTATGGGTTGATAATTTACCATAAGAACACAAATATTAGATTAAATCAATGCATTTCGTTATATGAAACATACAGACGCTATGTCTGCTGTCCATGATGACTCAAAATCCAGAAACAAATCGACGTTTTTTTGGAGTAGACAGTTATACTATGATAACGCATTGTTTTAAAATCCTGGGATGTCCGTTTATGAACAGTAATATCCGAGGGATATATTCAAACTACACAGATGAATCTTGATCAAAAAGATTCCGTGAAGTACTGAGTTGATAATTTACCGCAAAACACAAGTAATGAACCGTCAATGCATTCCATATATGGGCTTATGCGGAGCGCTATATTTTAAATAGCGAAACGACTCGTAATCCAGAAACAAATCGCTTTTGAGTAGACAGTGTAACACTGATAACGCACAGTGTTTAAATCTAGGATACCTAATTATGAACGATTATCGAGGTATATATTTTAACAACAGATATGATCTTGATCAAAAGAAATCAGCAAAGTACAAGTTTGATAATTTACACCAGAACACAAGTAATGAACCGTCAGTGCATTCCGTTATGTGGGCTTATAAGGAGCGCTATATTTAAATAGCAGAAAAAGACTCTGAAATCAAACAAATCAGCATTTTAGTGAACAGTGTACGATAACGCATTATTTAAAATCCTGGGATGTCCATTATGAACGATTATATCCGAAGGATATATTTAAACAACCAGATATGAATCTTGATCAAAAAATCAGCAGAGTATAGGTTGAAAATTTAACGCAAGAACACTAAGTATTGAACCATCAATGCATACCGTAATAGGCTTATACATGGCGCTATATTTAAATAGCGAAACTATAATAATTGGAGAACAAATCAACATGTTTCGAGTAGACAGTGTGCCACTTATTAGCACTGATTTTAAAATCTGGGATGTCCACGTTTATGAACGATTATATCAGAGATATATTTAAACAACAGATATGAATCTTGATCAAGAAATCCAGCAAGTATGGGTTGATGATTTACCGTAAGAACACAAGTAATGAACCGTCAATGCATTTCGTTATATGAGCCTATGCAGATACTATATTTCAATAGCAAAGCTCAAATCAGAACAAATCGGCATTTTTAATTGAATGATGTATATGACCAACACGTTAATTTAAAATCCTGGGATGTCCGTTGCTGAACGATAATATCGAGGATATATTTAAACTACAGATATAAATCTTGATCAAAGAATTCAGCAAGTACAGGTTGATAATTTACCATAAAAAGCTTAGTAATGAACCGTCAGTACATTTCCATATGTGAGCGACTTCATACACGGAGCGCTATATTTAAATAGCAGAAACGACTCGTAATCCGAAACAAATCGGCATTTTGAGCAGACGGTGCTGCGATAACGCAGTGTTGCAAAATCTGGGATGTCCATTTATGAACAGTTATATCAGGGATATATTTAAAGCAACAGATATTAATCTAGATCCAAAAAGAAATCGGCAAGTATGGAGTTGATAATATACCACCAAGAACTTTAAGTGAACCAAATCATGCATACCCGTTGTCAGGGCTTGCAGACTATAAATAGCAGGAAACGACTCGTAATCGAAACCGATAAACGTTTTAGATGAACAGTATGCCGCGATAACGCAGTGTTGGAAATCCTGGGATGTCCGTTTATGAACGATTATATCGAGGATATATTTAAACAACGAATATGAATCTTGATCAAAAGAAATCGGCAAGTATATATTTGATTTTACCCGCAAGAACACAGTATTGAACCGTCAATGCATGCACCGTTATATGAAACATATACGGAGACATTATATTTAAATACTTTAAAATGACTCGTAATCCAGAACAAAATCAGCATGTTTGAGTAAGACAGTGTGTGCCGCGTAATACAATTATGAAAATCCTGGGGTGTCCATTTGCATGAGGAACTGATTATATCCGAAGATATATTTAAATAACGAATATGAATCTTGATCAAAAGAAATCCCGGCAGAAATATGGGTTGATAATTTAACACCAGAACACTAGTATTGGTTCATCAATGCATATGCCGTAATATGACTACGTGGCGCTATATTTGTATAGAAAACTACCGTAATTGAAACAAATCGGCATGTTGAGTGAATTGATGTACGCAATATATGATTTTAAAATCCTGGGATGTCATCCATTTATGAACGATTATATCAGGGATATGTTAAAACAGCAGATGTGAATCTTGATCAAAAATCAAGCAATATGGGTTGATAATTTACCGCAAGAACCACAAATAATGAACCGTCAATGCATTTCGTTATGGGCTTATACAGGGCGCTATATTTCAATAGCGAAACTCAAAAATCGAAACAAATCGGCATTTTGAGTGAACAGTGTGCGATAACGCATTGTTTAAATCCTGGGATCTCCATTTATGAACGATAATATCGAGGGATATATTCCCCAAACTACAGATATGAATCTTGATCAAAAATTCAGCAAATACAGGTTGATAATTTCCCAAAAACACAAATAATAACTCAATGCATTCCCTTATGGGCTTTAAGGCTTTTAAATAAAAACGACTCGTAATTAAACAAATCGCATTTGGTGAACTTCCGCGATAACGCAGTGTTTAAAATCCTGGGATCTAATTATAACGTTATATCGGGTATATTTTTAACAACAGATAAATCTTGATCAAAGAAATCGAAGTATGGTTGATAATTTCCCAAGAACACAAAGTAAGAATCAAACATTCCGTTATTGGGCTTATAGGGCGCTATATTTAAATAGAAAAAGATAAATCAAACAAATGGGGTGACGTGTACCGCGATCGTTTTTTAAAATCCGGGATTCCTTTATGAACTTATATCAGGGGATATATTTAAAAACGAATGAATCTTGATCAAAAAAATCCAAAATATAGGTTGATAATTCCAAAATATTGAACCATCAAGGCAATATGGGCCTGGCTATATTTAAAATAGCGAAACCCTAATTGAAACAAATCGGCATTTTGAATTAACGGTGACCCGTAACCGTTTTAAAATCGGGATGTCCATTTTGAACGATTATATCGAAGGATATATTTAAACAAAGAATGAATCTTGATCAAAGAAATCCAATATAGGTTGATAATTTCCAAGAACAAAGTAATGACCGTCAATGCACGTTATATGGGCTTATCGGGCCTTTTTCAATACGAAAGACTCAAAATCGAAACAAATCGGCTTTTGGTGGGTGTCCGATAACGCATTGTTTAAAATCCTGGGTGTCCTTTAGAACGATAATATCGAGGATATATTTAAACTACAGATTGAATCTTGATCAAAAGAATTCCAAAATAAAGGTTATTTTCCCAAAAACACAAGTAATGAAACCGTCAATCATTCCCTTATGGCTTACGGGCGCTATATTTAAATAGAAAAACGATTAATCGAAACAAATCAGCATTTTAGTGGGTGTCCGCGATAACCGGGTGTTTTAAAATCCTGGGATTCCTTTTGAACGTTATATCGGGGATATTTTAAACAACGATTTAATCTGGATCAAAATCGAAGTATGGTTGATAATTCCAAGCCAAATGAACCTCAATCATCCGTTTAAGGGCTTGAGGGCGCTATATTTTAAATAGCAAACGACTCTAATCGAAACCAATCGCATTTTGGGTGAACCCGTATACCGCGATAACGCGGTTTAAAATCCTGGGATGTCCGTTTATGAACGATTATTCGGGGATAATTTTAACAAAGATTAATCTTGATCGAAATCAGCAAGTATGGTTGATAATTTCCCAAAACACTAGTATTGAACCGTCAATGCATGCAAAAACTTTGGGCGCTATTTTAAATTGAAAGAATCTAATCGAAACAAGCGGTTTTAGAAACAGTGTCCCCGATAACCATTGTTTAAAATCTGGGATGTCTTTTGAACATAATATCGGGATATATTTAAACTAAGTGAATCTTGATCAAAAAAAATCGGCAAGTATGGGTTGATAATTTACCGCAAAAAAAGTTGAACCTAATCATACCGTTGTAAGGGCGTATCGGGCCTTTATTTTAAAAAAGCAAAAGCTCGTAATCAAACAAATCAGCATGTTTGGTGCAGTGTACCGCTAAACGCAATTAGAAAAATCCTGGGATGTCATTTTGAACGATTTATCAGGGATATATTTAAATAACAGATCTGAATCTTATCAAAAAATCCCAAGTACATGTTGAAATTTAACCGAAAAGAACACAAGTATTGAACCGTCAATGCAACCCTTGTATGGCTTAGGACCTATTTAAATAGAGAAACGATTAATTAAACAAATCACGTTTAGAACAGTGTTTTAAACAATTTAAAATCCTGGGATTCCATTTTGAAATTATATCGGGATATATTTAAATAACAGATATGAATCTTGATCAAAAGAAATCCCAAGTACTTGATAATTTACCGAAAAGGAACAAGTATTGAACCGTCCAATGGCATACCGTTGATGGGCTTTTACGGGCCTATTTTAAATAGCAAAACGACCTTAATCAAAACAAATCAATTTTTGGGTAAAACAATTCCCGGATAACCCAGTTTTGAAAATCCTGGGGATGTCCATTTATGAACGATTATATCGAGGGTATATATTTAAACAACAGATTGAATCTTGATCAAAAGAAATCGGCAAGTATGGGTTGATAATTTCCGCAAGAACACAAGTAATGGAACCGTCAATGGTTCCGTTATGTGGGCTTATAAGGGGCGCTATATTTAAATAGCAGAAAAGACTCAAAATCGAAACAAATCGGCATTTTTAGTAGACAGTGTACCCCGATAACCCAGTTTTGAAATCCTGGGATTCCAATTTATTTTGATTATATCACGGAATATAAATTTAACAACAAATGAAACTTGATCCGAAATCAAAGGTAAGGTTGATAATTTACCGCAAGAACAAAGTATTGAAACCGGTCATGCATTTATATGGAAGGCTTATACGGGCCTTTTTCGAATAACGAAATGACTCTTAATCAAAACCAAATCGGCTTGGAAAAAGACAGGTGTACCGCGTAAACCGAATTATGAAAATCCTGGGATGTCCGTTTATGAACGATTATATCGGGGATATATTTAAACAACAGATTGAATCTTGTTCAAAAGGAAATCCAAGTAATAGAAAGAAAAGAAAAAGAAAGAAAAATGTTTTATTTAGTACATAAACACAAAATATATAAAATACATATCAAGATAACAAAACGTTTGATGCACTAAAAGGTTTCCACTCAGCGTAATTTCACAGCATTAAAAACTCTGTGAATGCTGATTTTCAGTGGAACCAACTAAGAGTGATAGATGACAACAATTTATACAAAGAATAATTATTAAACTTAAGATTAACATCTTATAAAAAGTAAAACTAAAAACATACAGCATAATTAAAATAAAAAGAAATAGTAAAAATGTAAAGTGTAATGCATGTAAAAGTAAAATGAATGAATGAGATTTGATAACCCGATTTAGATAACTGGAACATCTATAATTAATGAAAACGTCGTTCTCTTACCAAAATATGCAACAGAGAAATAACAAATAAACAATTCTATATGTGTGATACATATGTTAACAGAACTAGTGTTTAAGTAGTTCGACGAACCGAAGATTGTTCGCCAATCAAGTGCCAGATTTTTAGGGAAAGTAAATGATTTTTAATTGATATTTAAAAATTCATGGACTAGAGTTCCTTATCGGTGGGGGAATGTCGTTCAACACTTAGTAGCGGCGAAACGAAAACTACCACGAAATGCTGCAGTATTGTATTTTGGGTACATAAGTCCGTACTGCTCTGACCATACGTTGAGAAAAGCTAAGTTTTTCATACAAGTACGACGGTTCTCTATTTGTTATTACTCCAAACAGTAAAGAGGCAAGATGAAGGTCCTTCGACTTGCCATATTCATCAAGTCTTTACGGTTTAGGTATGGAGTGATATTGTCTTGATAGTGATTGAAAAGACAAAAAACGAGCGCAAGCGTTTTGTATTCTTTAGTATTTGCTTTTCAGTTCTTGCATATAAACATTCCCCAAAGACTGAATCCGCATAAGAAGTTTTGAAAGAATAAGACTATCACATAATTTGATGCGCATTTCCGTCGTAAGATACTGCGAATGCGATACAAGATTTGAGCCGGTAGAAGCAGTTAAGCATGATTATTGTGATGTGTTTCTCAAATCGCAATCTCTCATCCATTATTATGCCTAGGTTACGAGCTCGAGAACGCTCAATGGGCAGTTGTTAATGTAGATTTGGGGTTTAGAGCTATGATTTTCAGTTTTTTCGGTTCCAACAAATACTTTGTTTTTTTGTGGGTTGATTTTAGGTCATTCTCATCGCACCATTTGAATATACTATTCAAATCTGCTATACGATACAGATTGCCGCAGTGTTTCCATGAGGCTTAAACGATATATAGCTGGAGATCGTCGGCGTACAAATGATATTTACAATATCTGATGGTGTCGACGATGTCAGTCATATAATATAAAATAGTAGGCCTAATATAGAACCCTGTGGTACACCTCGTAGAACTGGCATGATTGGTGAGACTATATCAGAATAATGATTATTATCTATATTGACATATTGCGAACGATTCGTTAGGTAATCTGTAAACCACGTTATTGCGGATGTTACAAATCCGTAGTAAGCAAGTTTAGAGAGAAGTAACGTAGTGTTTACTGTATCAAAGGCACGTGAAAAATCAGCAAAATCAATAAATTGCATTGTCCATTATCTTGTGCTGTTAAAATATCATCCACAACATCAAAGAGCGGTAGTAGTACTACGGAACCTTCTGAAGCCAGATTGTTTCGTTGGTAGATTTATTTGTTTCTAAGTATTTTGTCACCTGTGAACAAATAACTTTTCTAACACTTTAGAGAAATGGTAAAATACTTATAGGCCGAAGGTCTTCATAGCCATTCGAGGTTAAGTTTCTTCAGGATTGGTTTAACATGCCACTTTCCATTGCTCCGGAACTTTACACGATCTAATAGATTCGTTTATCAAGCTTGTTATTACTGACAGAGTTTGAGGTAAAGTCAGCAAAACCATGTTTAAAGTAATCCGTCAACTCCTTGTGCGTTTGTTTTAAAAGATTGAATGATTTTGTAAATCGATGTTTCATCAATTGTATAAGTGTAAAGTATTAGTACTATGCCTACCAAATTCATAACGAGTTAGAATTGATAAACCAATGGGTTTTCCTCAGTAAATGGGAAGCTTAAGGAAATATTTATTAATTTCAAGTGGATTGCATAAATGGGGTGAAATATTACAGTCTTTACTCTTAAAATTAACAACATTCCATTGATGTTTTCCATAAATTTTTTCATTTTTGAAATTGATACATTTTATTAAAATAGGCTTTTTCGGCATATAAAGCCGATTTTACTATAGTTTTCATATCCTTATAAAAGTTAACATGAGTGTCCAATTTAGTTGTTTTACTTTTTGAATGAGCCTTATCACGAATTTTCATCATTTCTTTGATGGTAAAGGTTATCCATGGATAGGACTTTTGGCAGTAAACAAGTTTTTATAGGCGCATGGATATTAAATAATTTAATAAGCGTGCTCGTAAAATTTTCCACCATTTTGTTTATATCTCAATAATTAATCTATTCCAATCTATACATTCCAGGTCATGATTAAATTTCTCTGCGACCATATCTTTTAACAGGTCGATACCTAAGTTTCTTAGGTGGTTCTTTTCATGTTCAAATTTTAAACAACACGTTAAAGCGCATGACTGCAAAGGTCCGGAATATGATTTACAGATACATTATATAAAACCGTATTGGCACATATTAAATCAATAAAGGGTTTTCACTATGATCTGTAAAATGAGTTGGCTTGTTCACATATTGAGTTAGGCAAAATGACAAAAAATTATGTAATTTTTGCGTATTAGGATCGTGTGTGCTTAATAAATTTAAATTAAAATCTCAAGCAAAAATAATGCTCATATTTTGCAAATGAAGAAATTGTCTCAGTGAGTTCATCAATAAATAGGTCGACATTAAGCCAAGGAGGTCGGTATGCCGTGCCTAAGGCGACCTTGATACCACTAAAGTGAGCCCAAGCACATTTGCTCAATAGCTTTGTTTGAAGCGGGCAATATTTTAAAAGTTTAATTCCTTTAACATAAAGCCCACCACCTCCTCGTAAACGGACTTGAGAGGAACGTGGTATAATGGATAGCGATAACCTGAGGTGATGGTGCACTTCTTCTTCCTTGTTTAAGCCATGTTTCATTAATAGCCATTATGTCTATATTAAATCTTAAAATAGCTGCGATAACCATCATGCCGAGTTCCCAAGGAGCCAGCGTTTAAAACCCAATAGATAATTTTTATTTTTAATAAATTTTAAAACAAAGGCAAACGCAATTTCCAGTACTTGCAGTGACTTAAAAATTACATAAAAATGTTAAGTGCGCCAACCAATAACCAAATGTAGAAAGTGGTATATTTATTATCTTTAGTAATGTATCGTAATGTGCGACGTGTAAGTGTATAGATGCAATGTATTTAAGCCTATATTAAGAATGAACAAGTACTCAAACATTTTAAACCACAAGCAATTAGCCTTAAGTTTGACATTTACAAATGTTTCTTGATAAATACAAATAATAGAACTGTTTCATGTTTAAAATCTAGAAAACAAACAATAACAAATGCATAAGAAGTAAATAACTGCCATTAAAGTAAACTTAAATAAAAATAACATTAAAATGAGATCATAACAATTAAATTTATAGACAAACAGTTTTAACGAAAATCTTAATAAGATCCTTTCAGCTCTAAGTTGATGCCGAGGCTCACCATTATCCTTCCGCACGAAGATCTTGCCTCTCGTGTCCAGACATATTTCCACTGCATACGTTTTGTTGTCACTCGTGCCTTATAAAAGAGCTGACGATTATATTTGGTCAGTCTTTCGTTTATCATACAATGCGCTCTTTAGGTAGAGTCCTAATCCAGCTGTGTGGTGCCTACGAACTCTAGCTGCTGCTAGCAAATTATCGCGCTGTGTACGTCGATTGCCAGTCGTACGACTATGGGTCTTGAAGAATAGTTTCACCTGCTCACGACGCACGTACCTATACGCTCTGCACTCACAAGATCGTTTTCTACGAGAGAAACACCCAGCTTTGATGCCAATGTTAAAACTAGGTGTCCCGAGCGCTCATTTTGTTCTTCAGGAACCCCGATGATCTCAATGTCGTTACGTGCAATTCTTGGTCTCGATCGTTAATCTCCATTTTAAGTTCAGAGATTGAACTTTCAAAGCGTGATGTCGTTGGACGGATTGGGTTGACGTTCTTTTTCCAAAACATCTATACGAGACTCAAGAGAAGTCAATGCGTAGGTTGCAAGTAGTGATAGCAGCGAGAGATTAGAATTGTGCTCCTAAATTCTAGCATATCAGAGCGCATCTCTTTATGTCTTGACGAAGTAATTTAACTTCATTGGAAAAATCACTCGTAGACATATCGATGATATTGGGCGATGGTACGCAGCCGTGTCTGAAGACCTTGCTTCTCCTGTACGCGGCTTCGTAATGTAACATTCGACCCCATGAGTCCTCCTTTTGTTATTAGGAATTGCTGTTTGATGGGCGTATTTATGTTACCGGTCTTTGGTTCTTCTATGGCACTCCTGGCACTTCAATTTTCTTATGCTCTAAAGTAATAATATTATAAAATCTCTTCTCTGAGACATTCTTGCATGGGAGATCATAATACTTTGAACAATGAAAGCATTTCAGAAATTGTCTGTCAGTGATTTCTTTAGACAACCATTGCAATTAATTTTATATGTTACTGGTGGAGCCATCTTTATTTTGAGTAAGCAGTAATTGATCTCAACAATTCATATCCGTTCAAGAGCAACTTTAGATGGCGTTGTATAACAAACGTTAAGATTTAAAATTTAGAGTAACGGTCAACAGTCAATATTATTTTCTTTAAATGCTCAAGAAGGCACAAATCTTGAAGAAAACTTAGCTGTAATACTGAACTAGTACAACCTTTATCTTTGCACAAAATTTTAGTACCAAAGGAACACTTAGATCAAAAAATCTACTGTAAGAATAGTTCACTATAATTTCTCTAAAATCTTTTTCACGCCTGTAGATATTGCGAGATAACACTACACACACAATTGAGTTAAAAGTCACTGATATTTACAACTTTTTAAACACAAAACACTATTAAATAAAATTACTTTACGGATTTTATCGCGTTTATTTCATTTTTTAATTCCCGACGTTTTAAACACGATAAAATCAAAAGTAATTTATTAATAATTATAATATTCGCGCAAACAATAGAAACAAAACACTATTTTACTATTTTTAAACAATATCTATTCAATAGACGATGTTGCTGTACGTAAATGAGCCATCTATCTGTTGATAATTTACCGAAGAACACAAGATTGAACCGTCAATACATACCGTTGTATGAGCTATACGGAGCGCTATATTTAAATAGCGAAACGACTCGTAATCGAAACAAATCGGCATTTTGAGTGAACAGTGTACCGCTGATAACGCAGTGTTTAAAATCCTAGGATGTCATTTACGATCGATTATATCGAGGGATATATTTTAACAATAGATATGACTCTTGATCAAAAGAAATCGGCAAGTATAGGTTGATAATTTACCGCAAGAACACAAGTAATGAACCGTCAATGCATTCCGTTATTTGGGCTTATACAGAGCGCTATATTTAAATAGCAGAAAAGACTCGAAATCAGAAACAAATCGGCATTTTGAGTAGACAGTGTACCTCGTAAACCAATTATGAAAATCCTGGGATGTCATTTATGATCGATTATATCGAGGGATATATTTAAACATCAGATATGAATTTTGATCAAAAGTCGGCAAGTACATGAGTGATAATTTACTGAAAGAACACACGTAGTGAACCGTCAATGCATACCGTTATATGGGCTTATACGAAGCGCTATATTTAAATAGCGAAATGACTGGAAATTGAAACAAATCGGCATGTTTAAAAGACAGTGTGCCCGTAAACTGAATTATGAAAATCCTGGGATGTCCATTTATGAACGATTATATTGAGGATATATTTAAACAACAGATATGAATCTTGATCAAAAGAAATCGTGAAGTACATGTTGATAATTTACCGAAAAGAACACAAGTGTTGAACCGTCAATGCACATACCATCGTATGGGCTATGGCAGCGCTATATTTAAATAGCTAAAAGACTCGAAATCAAACAAATCGGCATTTTGAGTAGATGGTGTACCTCGTAAACAGCAATTATGAAAATCCTGGATGTCCATTTATGATCGATTATATCGAGGATATATTTAAACAACAGATATGAATTTTGATCAAAAGAAGTCGCAAGTACATGTTGATAATTTACTGAAAAGAACACGTATTGAACCGTCAATGCATACAGTTATATGGAGCTATACGGCGCTATATTTAAATAGAGAAACGACTCGTATTTGAAACAAATCGGCATTTGAGTGAACAGTTACCGCGATAACGCAGTTTTTAAAATCCTGGGATGTCCATTTATGAACGATTATATCGAGGGATATATTTAAACAACAGATATGAATCTTGATCAAAAGAAATCGGCAAGTATAGGTTGATAATTTACCGCAAGAACACAAGTAATGAACCGTCAATGCATTCCGTTATATGGGCTTATACGGAGCGCTATATTTAAATAGCAGAAATGACTCGTAATCGAAACAAATCGGCATGTTTGAGTAGACAGTGTACCGCGATAACGCAGTTTTTAAAATCCTGGGATGTCCATTTATTTTTGATTATATCAAGGAATATAATTTATCAACAGATATGAAACTTGATCAAAAGAAATCGGCAAGTATAGGTTGATAATTTACCGCAAGAACACAAGTATTGAACCGTCAATGCATACCGTTGTATGGGCTTATACGGAGCGCTATATTCAAATAGCAGAAATGACTCGTAATCGAAACAAATCGGCATGTTTAAATAGACAGTGTACCGCGTAAACGCAATTATGAAAATCCTGGGATGTCCATTTATGAACGATTATATCGAGGGATATATTTAAACAACAGATATGAATCTTGATCAAAAGAAATCGCAAGTACCTGTTGATACAGAAACTACAAAACACTTAAATTCTAGTTCCGATTCAGCCGTTTTACACCTAAAATTATTGGATAGAACAATGTTTCCTGATTTTAATTTTTGTAATGTTAGCCCTATAGATATAGTGAAGGCGTTTAATAAAATAAATAAAAGAAAACAGAAGACTTGTGGGGTTTATCAACATGGGCAATAAATTTAATAATTCAAGATATATCCCCATATTGGGCATAATTTATAATGCATCTATAAGTACCTGTAGATCCCCACAGTTAATGAAATTCAGTAAAATAGTACCAGTCTTTAAATCGGTTGTACAGTTAATATTGAAAATTATAGACCAATCTCTAGACTGCCAGCACTTAGTAAAATTTTTGAAAAATTATGTTAGAACAACTTTTAGTACACTTTTATAAACATGATATTTTAAATGATCACCAAATTGGCTTTACCAGAGGTAGGTCAACAGTAAATGCTGCTATAAAGTTGGTCTCTCATGTTCTACGGCATGGGAGGATCCTGCGATTCTATTGGAATCTTCTGTGATCTTTCCAAGGCCTTTGACTGTGTGGACCATGACATATTAATCAATAAGCTAAAGTATTACGGTGTACGCGGGTTTGGTCTTGACTTTCTATCTTCTTACCTACGCAATAGAAAACAATATGTAAACGTAAATGACACTCTGTCATCTGACTCCCTTGTGCGGATGGGTGTTCCCCAAGGATCAATTTTGGGACCTTTTCTGTTCCTGGTCTATATAAATGAGTGAGGCTGTCCGAGTTGTCCTTTGCAGATGACACTTCTCTACGCTAAGGGTAAAAGAAATGACCATAACGTTGAGATAGCAAATAGGCAATTGCTATTGTGTCAAACTGGTTTGCGTCCAATAACTTAGTATTAACCGAACAAAACTAAATGCTTACGTTTTACTCTTTGTAAGTTGCCAGATTTTCAAAATATTAAAGTTGACAATGAGGTCATTCCTTACGTAAGCTCTACTACATTTCTTGGATTTTCTATTGATTCCAAGATGCAGTGGGAGCTCATATTGACAAACTCTCTAAAAAGCTAAGTTCAGTAATCTTTGCCATACGCAAGATTAGGCAGCTAACTGACGAGGCAACTGCAAAAGTAGTTTATTACGCGTACTTTCACAGCCTTATGTCCTATGGATTATTATTATGGGAATCTGCAGCGGTTTGAACACAATATTTATACTACAAAAACAGGCTGTTAGGGCAATCTACAATCTGGGTTCACGGAATCTTTACGTAATGTTTTTAATAAAACTGAAATTTTAACTTTACCCTCGCTATACATATTTGAAAATATTATGTACGCGCGTCAAAATATTCGTATGTTTGCTAAAAGATATTAGGCCGCGCAGAGGGTCAAATTGAGCCCTAGAGCTACCCAGATTTAGACTGACCCGAACAAAAATCTTTCATGTATAATAGTATAAAATACTAAATCGTCATCGCGCGTGCAGTAAACAGTGCTCTACAATTTCTCCGATTCTAAATTCCATTACTTTTGTTAAACCAAGTTAAGTAAAGTGTTATTTATATTCACAATAGTGTAGGACAATAGCTAGTGTAATTGTGTCATTGCATTAGTGAACAGTAATATTTTAAGTGTAATGACAAAATTTATCAAAACAAACATTAGTGCAATTGCATCAGTTGTCTAAATTAATAAGTTGCGAAAAACGCGTAAGCGACGCGTATTACACGGCGCTTACGACCTTTCATCCGAGGCCTACGCTCTGCAAACGGTCCTTATGATGGCACCAAACTACGGAAAGTGTGTTAAATATTTGCAATGTTTTGCAAAATAGGGAATACGTTACGTGTCACCTGCAAGAATACATGTAACATCAACTGTCTAAGATTTCTACAAAGCGGTTTTACTCATTTTACTCTGCTGGTTCAGATCGAAGTAACAACTGGCAATGTTCTTCTGAATGCTCAAAAAACCAGCAGACATCGTGTTTAACCTCTAACTCGCAATCATTAACCGAGTTAGCCGCAAGCCCCAACTCTGGAACAACTAGTAATAGTGGCAGCGATTCAAAAATCACAAAAAGGACTGGACGCACCAAAAATTCCCAAATCACTAGTGAAGATGCAATATCCCCTACCTTATTACAAGGCACGACACAAACTTCACAAGGATTAAATTTAACGGAAAATCAGATTAGAAACATAATAACCGAAGAATTACAGAAAGCTATAAGTCTAGAAGTGACTTCAGAGTTAAAAATATAACGTGCAATTTCAAAACCGCTATGGATTTTTTTAACTCTAAGTTTGAGGACATAAAAACAAAAATGGAAGAAAAAAACGCAATAATTACAGGCTTACAAGCCGATAACCAAAAACTAACATCCACTCTGCAAGACGTTTGTAATAGACTAAATTTAATAGAGCAGAATATGAGGGAGTCTAACATTGAAATAAACGGAATTACAGAACACAAAGGAGAAAATATGTTAAACACTGCTACGCAGTTATTAAAAGTAATTGGTGATCCTATTGCACCGGAAGATGTTATTCACGTGACACGGGTAGCAAAAATGGTTAAAGATAAAAACCGCCCTCGAACAATGATAATTAAGCTGCGATCGCCACGCAACCGAGATGCTGTTCTTGCTGCGGTTGCTAAATTTAACAAAAGCAACCCGCAAGACAAGTTAAACACGAAACATCTTGGTTTGGGTGGTTCCCATAATCCTGTATACGTTGCTGAACATTTGTCACCTCAAAACAAGACATTGCATGCAGCATCGCGACTTAAGGCAAGAGAGTTAAATTACAAGTTTATCTGGATACGGAACGGAAAAATTTTTGTAAGGAAAGACGAATTTAGCGAGTCAGTCTTAATAAGAAACTTAGACAGTTTAAATTTCCTTAGAGTAAGTACTTTAAGTGTAAGTGTTATGGTGCTTAAATTTTTATAATTCAGTTTTATATACTATCAAAATGTTCGTGGTATCGGACTAAAACTAATGAACTTATTAAAATATCCTATCTAATAACTATAAAATTATCGTATTTACAGAAACATGGTTGAATGACAGCATCTTTGACAGTGAGTTCATAGATTCAAGGTATAATGTTTATCGAAGAGACCGAATTTGTTCTAATCACTGTAAAAATGATGGTGGTTACGTTTTGATAGCTCGTTGTATAAAGACATACCTTCCGCTCGTATAATACGGTGGAGAGCTCATGCGAAGACCTCTGGGTCAACGTTAAAATTCAAGTTAATAACAAGATAATGCCTATTTCTATTTGCGCTGTTTACTTACTCACCTCAGCTAAAATAGAGACGCTACAAACATTTTTAGATAGTGTCGACATAGTTTTAAATGAAATGAAAAATATAATCGTACTTGGTGATTTTAATTTGGGTTTTCTGGACTGGCATCTAGATGACGGTAATAGGTATCTGACGGCCGCAAACTGTAATCGAAACATCGGGCATTCATTAATAGATTTTTTGTCACTAAATAGCTTGCATCAGATTAATCATGTATACAATACTAATAACAAGATTTTAGATCTCGTGATCACAAACATTGACGGTGCCGTAGTGTCAAAAAATTCAAATCCTGTAAGTAAACTAGACCATCATCACCCTAGTATCACTTGTTCAGTGTCACCTACACTTAGCGAAAGAAGTTTAACAAAAAAACGCAGCGGTACAACTTTACAAAGCTGACTATAGCCAAGATTAGGTCACGGTTACAAAAATTGATTGGCTTTCAGTCTTAAATAAGGAAAATCATGTCAACGACATGATTTCCGTATTTATAAAATTATCGAAGAAATCATCAGTGAATCCGTCCCTAAGCGTACAGTCAGATCTTTAAAGTATCCGGCTTGGTTTAGTAGAAAATTGATTAAACTTCTCAAAGAGAAAAAAAACTTACAGGTTATTTATAAAATATAAAATCCACGCGATAAGTTCGAATTTAAATTATTACGGGAACGATGTCACAAATTATATGACGAAAATCATAGAGTTTATATTCAAACAGTAGAAAATAATAAAACAAAAATCCACGAAGCTTTGGAATCATATAAGAGTTATCGTCAAACATTATCATCTATTCCTGCTTCTATGACAATGGATGATAAAATAGCATCAGGTAGCACACAAATTGCGGAATTATTTGCTTCACACTTCTGTACTGTCTACGATACAAATCACATCGCAAATGATCTTGAAATGCAAACTCGTATTCAATATAGTAACTATTTGAATAAAATAGTAATTAGAGAAGCAGACGTTTAAAAAACTCAAAACAATAGATATCCGTAAGGGTGCCGGTCCAGAAGATTCCACCTGCTTTTTATAAACGCTGTGGTTCTCTCTGCACTGCCTTTGGCAATAATTTTAATTGCTCACTAAAACTGGCGAATTTCTAGTAAATGGAAAATAGCTCAAATAGTTCAGTTTACAGAAGGGGAACAGTGTAATGTAAAAACTATAGACCTATTTCAATATTATCTTGTTTTGCTAAAATATTTGAATCTCTTGTTTATCCTATAATTTATCAACAAGTAAATGGTTTGTTGTCTGATTTTCAACATGGATTCAGGAAAGGTCGCTCTGTCGAAACTAATTTAGTAAGCTTTGTGTCAGAGGTGGCTACTGCAGTAGATAAAGGACTATCAAGTTGATGCAATTTATACTGACATGTCTAGCGCATTTGACAAAAGTAAATCACTCGATACTTGTATCGAAATTAAAAGGCTATGGCATTGAGGGTGAATTCTTAAAATGGATTGACTCTTATCTACGTAATCGCCCAAGTGGTTGTTGTCAATGGAGCGCAGTCTCACTTATACTATGCCAAATCAGGAGTACCACAGGGTTCTCACTTAGCCCTATTTTATTTCTTCTATTTATTAACGATATAGTTACATGCGTGAAACATAGTCAAATCTCTATATTTGCGGACGATTTTAAAATCTATAAAATAATACGTAATAGAAAATGACAAGCAACATCTTCAAAATGACTTAATTAATATTGAAACGTGGTGTTACAACAACAACATGAAACTGAATATCAGTAAATGTTATCATATAACTTTACCAAAAAAGAAAGGTGGTTCCTTCTGCTTACTACTTGAATGATGCGCTGTTAGAAAGCGTGCATGAGATTCGTGACCTGGGAGTAATTATCGACAGTAAACTTACTTTTAATGCACATGTGACAAAATTGTTAAAAAGCAGCACGGATGTATGGATTCATCAAAAGAAATACAAAACTTTTAAACTTACAAAAACCTGGATACGCCTATACAACAGTTTTGTTCTTTTACACCTCGACTTAGCGTCAGTTAATCCTATTTACAATACATCCTCACAGCGTATTGAAAAATTCAACGCGTTTTACCAAATTCCTTTCTTACATGTCAGCAAGAACCCTTTATAGAGAGCCTTATGTTCATCGACTGAAATATTTCAGCATGTGTACACTACGCAATCGAAGGATTGTTGCTGACCTATCTTTTTTGCATGAAATTGTTCGCGGTAGTATTACGTGTAAAGCACTCCTAGAAAAGATACGACTGTCGGTTCCGTTTAAATACCCCAGAACTCGAATTCAAAGATTTTTTATGATTCCTACATATCGAACAAATCTGGCACTGCATCAACCACTTTCAAGAATTTTTAGCATATCTTTCAAAGAGTCAAATTTGGATGTTTTGGTAAATCATTAAAAAATTTAAATCTAAATTACAATCTTTTCTCAAGGAAAGTTAAGTATTGTTTTCTTGTAAACTTTGCCATTTTAAAAGATTTTCCTATGTATTACTAGTTCATAATAATAGATTCTTTGTATCTTTTTTTTTTGTAATTTTTTGCCTACCTTTTGTATCAAAAATGTTGTGTATACCTATAATAGGCATAAATATAAGGATAACAACCGGATGTTAATAATATGTTTGTGTAAATGTAATTATATTTTATGCTGTTGGTGTACCTTATAAATAAAATAAAATAAAATAAAAAAGTATAAGAATGTATAATAAATTAAATACTGCCAAACGCAACTGAATGATTCGAGTTTTCATAATGTTGTCAAAACAACTTTTTAGAAAAAGCTTACTATTCTGTAATAAATTATATTGAGGACCAAGATGTGTGAAAGTAGTTTATATTCTGCACTTGCAAATCTCTTGATAAGTTAAAAAATGTATTGGTCAAATTTTGTAAATACCAATATTTAAAAAAAAGACCGCAGAGTTTCTTGCCGGTTCTTCTCTGGACGGGTCTGAGTTTGTGAACCGGTGGTAAATGGATAATTTTTGACGTTCATAAGTGCTCAGTAGAGCCTAAATTGAATAAATGATTTGACTTTGACTTTGAATAACAACAGTATTGATTGGTCAACGCAAAATGTTAGATGGGCTTATACGGAGCGCTATATTTAAATAGCAGAAACGACTCGTAATCGAAACCAATCGGCATTTTTGAGTAGACAGTGTACCGCGATAACGCAGTTTTTAAAATCCTGGGATGTCCATTTATGAACGATTATATCGAGGGATATATTTAAACAACAGATATGAATCTTGATCAAAAGAAATCGGCAAGTATAGGTTGATAATTTACCGCAAGAACACAAATATTGAAACGTCAATGCATTCCGTTATTTGGGCTTATACGGAGCGCTATATTTAAATAGCAGAAAAGACTCGTAATCGAAACAAATCGGCATGTTTGAGTAGACAGTGTACCGCGTAAACGCAATTATGAAAATCTTGGGATGTCCATTTATGAACGATTATATCGAGGGATATATTTAAACAACAGATATGAATCTTGATCAAAAGAAATCGGCAAGTATAGGTTGATAATTTACCGCAAGAACACAAGTATTGAACCGTCAATGCATACCGTTATATGGGCTTATACGGAGCGCTATATTTAAATAGCAGAAACGACTCGTAATCGAAACCAATCGGCATTTTTGAGTAGACAGTGTACCGCGATAACGTAGTTTTTAAAATCCTGGGATGTCTATTTATGAACGATTATATCGAGGAATATATTTAAACAACAGATATGAATCTTGATCAAAAGAAATCGGCAAGTACATGTTGATAATTTACCGTAAGAACACAAGTATTGAACCGTCAATGCATACCGTTGTATGGGCTTATACGGGCGCTAAATTTAAATAGCAGAACCGACTCGTAATCGAAACCAATCGGCATTTTTGAAAGACAGTATACCGCGATAACGCAGTGTTTAAAATCCTGGGATGTCCATTTATGAACGATTATATCGAGGGATATATTTAAACAACAGATATGAATCTTGATCAAAAGAAATCGGCAAGTACAGGTTGATAATTTACCGAAAGAACACAAGCATTGAACTCTCAATGCAAACCGTTGTATGGGCTTATACGGAGCGCTATATTTAAATAGCAGAAACGACTCGTAATCGAAACAAATCGGCATGTTTGAGTAGACAGTGTACCGCGTAAACGCAATTATTAAAATCCTGGGATGTCCATTTATGATCGAATATATCGAGGGATATATTTAAACATTAGATATTAATCTTTATCAAAAGAAGTCAGCAAGGTACATGTTGATAATTCACCGAAAAACACAAGTATTGAACCGTCAATGCATACAGTTATATGGGCTTATACGAAGCGCTATATTTAAATAGCAGAAATGACTCGTAATCGAAACAAATCGGCATGTTTGAGTAGACAGTGTACCGCGATAACGCAGTTTTTAAAATTCTGGGATGTCCATTCATAATTGATTATATCGAGGAATATATTAAAACAACAGATATGAATCTTGATCAAAAGAAGTCGGCAAGTACATGTTGATAATTCACCGAAAGAACACACGTATTGAACCGTCAATGCATACAGTTATATGGGCTTATACGAAGCGCTATATTTGAATAGCAGAAATGACTCGTAATCGAAACAAATTGGTATGTTTGAGTAGACAGTGTACCAGCGGTAACGCAGTTTTAAATCCTGGATGTCCATTTATGAACGATTATATCGAGGGATATATTTAAACAACAGATATGAATCTTGATCAAAAGAAATCGGCAAGTATAGGTTGATAATTTACCGCAAGAACACAAGTATTGAACCGTCAATGCATACCGTTATATGGGCTTATACGAAGCGCTATATTTAAATAGCAGAAACGACTCGTAATCGAAACAAATCGGCATGTTTGAGTAGACAGTGTACCGCGTAAACGCAATTATGAAAATCCTGGGATGTCCATTTATGAACGATTATATTGAGGGATATATTTAAACAACAGATATGAATCTTGATCAAAAGAAATCAGCAAGTACTTGTTGATATTTACCGAAATAACACAAGTATTGAACCGTCAATGCACACCGTTGTATGGGCTTATACGGAGCGCATATTTAAATAGCAGAAACGACTCGTAATCGAAACCCATCAGGCTTTTGAGAAGACAGTATACCGCGATAACGCAGTGTTTAAAATCCTGGGATGTCTAATTATGAACGATTATATCGAGGGAAATATTTAAACAACAGATATGAATCTTTATCAAAAAAAATCGGCATGTATAGGTTGATAATTTATCCAATAACACAGTATTGAACCGTCAATGCATACCGTTGTATAGGCTTATACGGAGCCCTATATTTAAATAGCAGAAACGACTCGTAATCGAAACCGATCGGCATTTATGAGAAGACTGTATACCGCAATAACGCAGTGTTTAAATTCCTGGATGTCCTTTATGAACGAATATATCGAGGATATATTTAAACAACAGATATGAATCTTGATCAAAAGAAATCGGCAAGTATAGGTTGATAATTTACCGAAAGAACACAAGTATTGAACCGTCAATGCATACCGTTGTATGGGCTTATACGGAGCGCTATATTTAAATAGCAGAAACGACTCGTAATCGAAACCAATCGGCATTTTGAGTAGACAGTGTACCGCGATAACGCAGTTTTTAAAATCCTGGTCATGTCCGTTTATGAACAATTATATCGAGGTATATATTTAAACAACAGATATGAATCTTGATCAAAATAAATCATGAAGTACAGGTTGATAATTTACGAAAGAACACAAGCATTAACTGTCAATGCAAACCGTTGTATGGGCTTATACGGAGCGCTATATTTAAATAGCAGAAACGACTCTCAATCAGAACCAATCGGCATGTTTGAGTAGACAGTGTACGCTAAACGCAATTATTAAAATCCTAGGATGTCCATTCATGATTGATTATATCGAGGAATATATTTAAACAACAGATATGAATCTTGATCAAAGAAGTCAGCAAGTACATGTTGATAATTCACCGAAAAACACAAGTATTAAAACCGTCAATGCATTCAGATATATGAACTTATACGAAGCGCTATATTTAAATAGCAGAAATGTCTCGTAATTGAAATAAATCGTCATGTTTGAGTAGACAGTGTACCGCGGTAACAGCAGTTTTTAAAATCTGGGATGTCCATTTATGAACGATTATATCGAGGGACATATTAAAACAACAGATATGAATCTTGATCAAAAGAAATCGGCAAGTATGGTGGATAATTTACCGCAAGAACACTAGTATTGAACCGTCAATGCATACCGTTATATGGTCTTATACGGGCGCTATATTTAAATAGCGAAACGACTCGTAATCGAAACAAATCGGCATGTTTGAGTTGACAGTGTACCGCTAAACGCAATTATGAAAATCCTGGGATGTCCATTTATGAACGATTATATCGAGGATATATTTAAACAACAGATATTAATCTTGATCAAAAGAAATCGGAAGTACTTGTTGATTAGTTTACCGAAATAACACAAGTATTGAACGGTCAATGCGTCCGTTGTATGGGCTTATACGGAGCGCTATATTTAAATAGCAGAAACGACTCTAATCAGAAACCGATCGGCATTTATGAGAACAGTATACCCGCAATAACGCAGTGTTTAAATTCCTGGGATGTCCATTTATGAACGAAATATCGAGGGATATATTTAAACAACAGATATGAAACTTGATCCAAAGAAATCGGCATGTATAGGTTGATAATTTACCGCAAGAACACTAGTATTGAACCGTCAATGCATACGTTGTATGGGCTTATACGAGAGCGCTATATTTAAATAGCAGAAACGACTCGTAATCGAAACAAATCGGCATGTTTGAGTAGACAGTGTACCGCGTAAACGCAATTATTAAAATCCTGGGATGTCCATTTATGATTGATTATATCGAGGAATATATTTAAACAACAGATATGAATCTTGATCAAAAGAAGTCGGCAAGTACATGTTGATAATTTACCGAAAGAACACAAGTATTGAACCGTCAATGCATACAGTTATATGGGCTTATACGAAGCGCTATATTTAAATAGCAGAAATGTCTCGTAATCGAAACAAATCGGCATGTTTGAGTAGACAGTGTACCGCGATAACGCAGTTTTTAAAATCCTGGGATGTCCATTTATGAACGATTATATCGAGGGATATATTTAAACAACAGATATGAATCTTGATCAAAAGAAATCGGCAAGTATAGGTTGATAATTTACCGCAAGAACACAAGTATTGAACCGTCAATGCATACCGTTATATGGGCTTATACGGAGCGCTATATTTAAATAGCAGAAACGACTCGTAATCGAAACAAATCGGCATGTTTGAGTAGACAGTGTACCGCGTAAACGCAATTATGAAAATCCTGGGATGTCCATTTATGAACGATTATATCGAGGATATATTTAAACAACAGATATGAATCTTGATCAAAAGAAATCGGCAAGTACATGTTGATAATTTACCGAAAGAACACAAGTATTGAACCGTCAATGCACACCGTTGTATGAGCTTATACGGAGCGCTATATTTAAATAGCAGAAACGACTCGTAATCGAAACCAATCGGCTTTTTGAAAGACAGAATACCGCGATAACGCAGTGTTTAAAATCCTGGGATGTCTAATTATGAACGATTATATCGAGGGAAATATTTAAACAACAGATATGAATCTTGATCAAAGAAATCGGCATGTATGGGTTGATAATTTACCCCAATAACACTAGTATTGAACCGTCAATGCATACCGTTGTATGGGCTATACGGAGCCCTATATTTAAATAGAGAAACGACTCGTAATCGAAACCGATCGGCATTTATGAGAAGACAGTATACCGCAATAACGCAGTGTTTAAATTCCTGGATGTCCATTTATGAACGAATATATCGAGGATATATTTAAACAACAGATATGAAACTTGATCCAAAGAAATCAGCAAGTATGGTTGATAATTTACCGAAAGAACACAAGTATTGAACCGTCAATGCTAACCGTTGTATGGCTTATACGGAGCGCTATATTTAAATAGCAGAAACGACTCGTAATCAGAAACCCATCGGCTTTTTGAGTAGACAGTGTACCGCGATAACGCAGTGTTTAAAATCCTGGGATGTCCATTTATGATCGATTATATCGAGGAATATTTAAACAACAGATATGAATCTTGATCAAAAGAAATCGGCATGTATGGGTTGATAATTTACCGCAAGAACACTAGTATTGAACATCAATGCATACCGTTGTATGGACTTATACGAGCCTATATTTATATAGCCGAAACGACTCGTAATCAAAACAAATCGGCATTTTTGAGAAGACAGTATACCGCGATAACGCAGTGTTTAAATTCCTGGGATGTCCATTTATGAACGATTATATCGAGGGATATATTTAAACAACAGATATGAATCTTGATCAAAAGAAATCGGCAAGTATAGGTTGATAATTTACCAAAATAACTAGTATTGAACCGTCAATGCATACCGTTGTATGGTCTTATACGGAGACCCTATATTTAAATAGCAGAAACGACCCGTAATCGAAAACCAATCGGCATTTTTGAGAAGACACTATACCGCAATAACGCAGTGTTTAAAATCCTGGGATGTCCATTTATGATCGATTATATCGAGGGATATATTTAAACAACAGATATGAATCTTGATCAAAATTAATCGGCAAGTACAGGATGATCTTTTACCGCAAGAACACAAGTATTGAACCGTCAATGCATACCGTTATATGGGCTTATACGGAGCGCTATATTTAAATAGCAGAAATGACTCGTAATCGAAACAAATCGGCATGTTTGAGAAGACAGTGTACCGCGTAAACGCAATTATTAAAATCTGGGATGTCCATTTATGATCGATTATATCGAGGGATATATTTAAACAACAGATATGAATCTTGATCAAAAGAAATCGGCAAGTATAGGTTGATAATTTACCGCAAGAACACAAGTATTGAACCGTCAATGCATACCGTTATATGGGCTTATACGGAGCGCTATATTTAAATAGCAGAAACGACTCGTAATCGAAACCAATCGGCATTTTTGAGAAGACAGTGTACCGCGATAACGCAGTTTTTAAAATCCTGGGATGTCCATTTATTTTTGATTATATCAAGGAATATATTTTATCAACAGATATTAAACTTGATCAAAAGAAATCGGCAAGTATATGTTGATAATTTACCGCAAGAACACAAGTATTGAACCGTCAATGCATTCCGTTATGTGGAGCATAAGCACGCTATATTTAAATAGTAGAAAAGACTCGAAATCAGAAACAAATCGAGCATTTTTGAGTAGACAGTGTACCGCGATAACGCAGTTTTTAAAATCCTGGGATGTCCATTTATTTTTGATTATATCAAGGAATATAATTTATCAACAGATATGAAACTTGATCAAAAGAAATCGGCAAGTATAGGTTGATAATTTACCGCAAGAACACAAGTATTGAACCGTCAATGCATACCGTTGTATGGGCTTATACGGAGCGCTATATTCAAATAGCAGAAATGACTCGTAATCGAAACAAATCGGCATGTTTAAATAGACAGTGTACCGCGTAAACGCAATTATGAAAATCCTGGGATGTCCATTTATGAACGATTATATCGAGGGATATATTTAAACAACAGATATGAATCTTGATCAAAAAAAATCGGCACGTACATGTTGATAATTTACCGAAAGAACACAAGTATTGAACCGTCAACGCATACCGTTGTATGGGCGTATACGAGCGCTATATTTAAATAGCAGAAATGACTCGTAATCGAAACAAATCGGCATTTATGAGAAGACAGTATACCCAATAACGCAGTGTTTAAATTCCTGGGATGTCCATTTATGAACGAATATATCGAGGGATATATTTAAACAGCAGATATGAATCTTGATCAAAAGAAATCGACAAGTATAGGTTGATAATTTACCGCAAGAACACAAGTAATGAACCGTCAATGCATACCGTTGTATGGGCTTATACGGAGCGCTATATTTAAATAGCAGAAACGACTCGTAATCAAAACCAATCGGCATTTTTGAGTAGACAGTATACCGCGATAACGCAGTGTTTAAAATTCTGGGATGTCCATTTATGAACGATTATATCGAGGGAAATATTTAAACAGCAGTTAGGAATCTTGATCAAAAGAAATCGGCAAGTATAGGTTGATAATTTACCGCAAGAACACAAGCAATGAACCGTCAATGCATACCGTTGTATGGGCTTATACGGAGCCCTAAATTTAATAGCAGAAACGACTCGTAATCGAATTCAATCGGCATTTTTGAGAAGACTACTATACCGCAATAACGCAGTGTTTAAATTCCTGGGATGTCCATTTATGAACGATTATATCGAGGGATATATTTAAACAACAGATATGAATCTTGATCAAAAGAAATCGGCAAGTATAGGTTGATAATTTACCGCAAGAACACAAGTATTGAACCGTCAATGCATACCGTTATATGGGCTTATACGGAGCGCTATATTTAAATAGCAGAAATGACTCGTAATCGAAAAAAATCGGCATGTTTGAGTAGACAGTGTACCGCGTAAACGCAATTATTAAAATCCTGGGATGTCTATTTATGATCGATTATATCGAGGGATATATTTAAACAACAGATATGAATCTTGATCAAAAGAAGTCGGCAAGTACATGTTGATAATTTACCGCAAGAACACAAGTATTGAACCGTCAATGCATACCGTTATATGGGCTTAACGGGCGCTATATTTAAATACAGAAACGACTCGTAATCGAATCAAATCGGCATTTTTGAGTAGACAGTGTACCGCGATATCGCAGTTTTTAAAATCCTGGGATGTCCATTTATTTTTGATTATATCAAGGAATATAATTTATCAACAGATATGAAACTTGATCAAAAGAAATCGGCAAGTATAGGTTGATAATTTACCGCAAGAACACAAGTATTGAACCGTCAATGCATTCCGTTATGTGGGCTTATAAGGCGCTATATTTAAATAGCAGAAAAGACTCGAAATCGAAACAAATCGGCATTTTTGAGTAGACACTGAACCGCGATAACGCAGTTTTGAAAATCCTGGGATGTCCATTTATTTTGATTATATCAAGGAATATAATTTACCAACAGATATGAAACTTGATCCAAAGAAATCAGGCAAGTATAGGTTGATATTTTACCGCAAGAACACAAGTAATGAAACCGTCAATGCATTCCGTTATGTGGGCTTATAAGGAGCGCTATATTTAATAGCAGAAAAAGACTTAGAAATCGAAACAAATCGGCATTTTTGAGTAGACACTGAACCGCGATAACGCAGTTTTTAAAATCCTGGGATGTCCATTTATTTTTGATTATATCAAGGAATATAATTTATCAACAGATATGAAACTTGATCCAAAGAAATCGGCAAGTATAGGTTGATGGAATTTCCGCAAGAACACAAGTAATGAACCGTCAATGCATTCCGTTATGTGGCTTATAAGGAGCGCTAAATTTAAATAGCAGAAACGACTCGTAATCGAAACCAATCGGCATTTTGAGAAAACAGTATACCGCGATAACGCAGTGTTTAAAATCCTGGCATGTCCGTTTATAAACAATTATATCGAGGTATATATTTAAACAACAGATATGAATCTTGATCAAAAGAAATCAGCAAGTACAGGTTGATAATTTACTGAAGAACACAAGCATTGAACTGTCAATGCAAACCGTTGTATGGGCTTATACGGAGCGCTATATTTAAATAAGCAGAAATGTCTCGTAATTGAAATAAATCGTCATGTTTGAGTAGACAGTGTACCGCGGTAACGCAGTTTAAAATCCTGGGATGTCCATTTATGAACGATTATATCGAGGGATATATTTAAACAGATATAAATCTTGATCAAAGAAATCCCGGCAAGTACATATTTGATAATTTACCGAAAGAACACAAGTATTGAACCGTCAATGCTTCGTTGTATGGGCTTATGGAGCGCTATATTTCAATAGCAGAAATGACTCATCCGAAACCGATCGGCATTTTATGAAGACGGTATACCACAATAACATGATGTTTCGTTCTAGGATGTCATTTATGAACGAATATATGAGGGATATATTTAAACAGCAGATATGAAACTTGATCCAAAAGAAATCGGCAAGTATGGGTTGATAATTTGCCATAAAGAACACAAGTATTGAACCGTCAATGCGTACCCGTTGTGGGCTTATACGGGAGCGCTATATTTAAATAGCAGAAATGACTCGTAATCGAAACCCATCGGCATTTTGAGTGGAACCCAGTATACCGCGATAACGCAGTGTTTAAATCCTAGATGTCCATTTATGAACGATTATATCCGGGAAATATTTAAACAACAGATATGAATCTTGATCAAAAGAAATCAGCATGTATGGGTTGATAATTTACCGCAATAACGCGAGTGAACCGTCAATGCATACCGTTGTAGGCATACGGAGCCCTATATTTAATATGAGAAACGACTCGTAATCGAATTCAATCAGCATTTTTTGAAGCCACTATACCGCAATAACGCAGTGTTTAAATTCTAGGATGTCCATTTGAACGATTATATCGAGGAAATATCAACAACGAATGAATCTTGATCAAAGAAATCGGCATGTATGGGTTGATAATTTACCGCCAAGAACACTAGTATTGAACAAATCAATGCATACCGTTGTATGGGCTTATACGGAGCCCTATATTTAATAATAGAAACGACTCGTAATCCAAACCCGCTCGGCTTTTTGAGTAGACGAGTATACCGCGATAACACAGTGTTTAAAAATCCTGGGATGTCCATTTATGAACTTGAATATATCGAGGATATAATTGCTTAACAATGTGAAACAGTCAAAGAAATCCCAGCAGAGTATGGTTGACCATTTACCATAAGAACGCAGTAATAGATAGGTAATGCATTCCGTTATGTGTGGGCTTATAAGGAGCGCTATATTTAAATAGCAGAAAAAGACTCGATAGAAACCAATCGGCATTTTTGATAGACGCACATGAACCGCGATAACGCAATTTTGGTCTGGATATCATTGCTGATTATATCAAGGAATATAATTTAACAACAGATATGAAACTTGATTAGAAATCGGCAGAAGTATAGGTTGATAATTTACCCGCAAGAACACAAGTAATGAACCGTCAATGCATTGGGTATGTGGGCTTATAAGGGCGCTATATTTAAATAGCAGAAAAGACTCAAAATCGAAAACCCATCGGCTTTTTGAGTAGACAGGTATACCGCGATAACGCAGTGTTTAAATCCTGGGATGTCCGTTTTACAGACATTATATCGAGAAATATTTAAACAACAGATATGAATCTTGATCCAAAAAGAAATCAGCATGTATAGGTTGATAATTTACCATAAGAACATAGTATTGAACCGTCAGCCATGCTGCGTTGTATGGGCTTATACAGACGCTATATTTAAATAGCAAAACGACTCGTAATCCAGAAACCAATCGGCATTTTGAGAAGAGACAGTATACCGCAATAACGCAGTGTTTAAATTCCCTGGGATGTCATTTATGAACGATTATATCGAGGGATACATTTGACAAGAGATATGAATCTTGATCAAAGAAATCAGCATGTATAGGTTGATAATTTACCAAAATAACACTAGTATTGAACCGTCAATGCACTGAATTTGTATGGTCTTATGAACCCTATATTTAAATAGCAAGAAACGACTCGTAATCAAAACCAATCAAGCATTTTTGAAGACACTATACCACCAATAACGCAGTGTTTTGAAATTCCTGGATATCATTTATGAAGACAACGAAATATATCAGGGATATATTTAAACAACAGATATGAAACTTGGTCCGAAATCGGCAAACGCCAGGTTGATAATTTACCATAAGAACACAAAATGGTGAACCGTTAATGCGTACCGTTGCTTGTGGAAACGCACGGAGCGCTATATTTAAATAGCAGAAACGACTCGTAATCAGAAACCCATCGGCTTTTTGGTAGACAGTATACCCGCGATAACTGATGTTTTAAATCCTGGGATGTCCATTTATGAACGATTATATATCGAGGAAATATCTGTGTAGATATGAATCTTGATCGAAAAATCGGCATGTATGGGTTGATAATTTACCACCAAGAACACTAGTATTGAACATCAATACATACCGTTGTATGGGCTTATACGGAGCCCTATGTTTAATAGCGAAAACTGACTCGTATTCAAGTCCATGGCATTTTGAGGTAGACAGTATACCGCGATAACGCAGTGTTTAAAATCCTGGGATGTCAGTGCATGAACGATTATATCCGAGGGAAGCTGTTAAACAGATAAGATCTTGATCCAAAAGAAATCGGCATGTATGGGTTGATAATTTACCGCAATAACACTAGTGACTGAACCATCAGCGCCACCGTTGTATGGAAGCTTATACGGAGCCTATATTTAATAGCAAGAAACGACTCCGTAAATCAGATTCAATCAGCATTTTGAGAAGACACTATACCGCAATAACGCCGGTGTTTAAATTCCCTAGAATGTCATTTGAACAGATATAGAGAGTATATTTAAACAACAGAATAGATGCCAGTCAAAGAAATCAGCGAGTATCATGTTGATTTTACCCGCAAGATCACAAGTATTGAACCGTCAATACATACCGTTATATGGGCTTATACGGGCCGCTGTTTAAATAGCTGAGCGACAATAATCAAAACAAATCAACGACTGCAGTTAGACGGTGTAACATAGCGCAATTAATAAATCCTGGGATGTCTATTTGTGATCAATTCTTGAGGATATATTTAAAACTCTTGAATAGATGCAGTCAAAAAGAAGTCTGGCAGTATGTTGATTATTTACCGCAAGAATACAAGTTTGGACATCAATGCATACCGTTATATGGGCTTCAGGAGCGCTATATTTAAACCTTGAAAACGACTCATCAGAAACCAATCGGCATTTTGGGTAAATGATATACCGCATTATCATGATGTTTAAAATCACGAGATGGCCATTTATTTTGATTGCTCATCAAAATGTAATTTAATAACAGATATAAGAAAACGATCGAAATCAGCAGAAGTATAGGTTGATAATTTACCACTTAAGAACAAGTATTGAACCGTCCCAATACAAACCGTTGTGGGGCTTATACGGAGCGCTGTATTTAAATAGCGAAACATTTCGTAATCGAAACCAATCGGCATTTTGAGTGAACGGTGAACCGCGATGCGCAGTTTGAAAATCCTAGGATGTCCATTTATTTCCAGTTATATCGAGAATATAATTTAACAACAGATATAAACTTGATCAAAAAGAAAATCATGAAGTAGGTTGATAATTTACCGCAAGAACACAAATGACCAGACCGTAAATGCATTCCGTTATGTATGGAAGCATGGGCTATATTTAAACTGAGAAAAGACTCAGAAATCAGAAACAAATCGGCTTTTGAGTGAGCACTGAACCCGCGATAACGCAGTTTTAAAATATGGGATATCCATTTATTTTTGATTATATCAAGGAATATAATTGGCAACAGAATGCAGAAACTTGATCGAAAATCGGCAAGTATGGGTTGATAATTTACCACCAAAGAACACAAGTATTGAACCGTCAATACATACCGTTATATGAAGCATACGGAGCGCTATATTCAAATAACGAAATGACTCGCGTGAAAATCAGCATGTTTAAATAGACAGTGTACCCAACGTAAACACCAATTATGAAAATCTATAGGATGTCCATTTATGAACGATTATATCAGAGGTTCTTAACGAATATAAATCTTGATCAAAGAAATCATGGTATATTGATAATTTACCGAAAAAAAGAACACAAGTATTGAACCGTCAATACATACCGTTGTATATGGGCTTATACGGAGCGCTATATTTAAATAACAGAAAAGACTCGAAATCGAAACAAATCGGCATTTTTAAGGTAGACACTGGAACCGCGATAACACCAGTTTGAAAATCTAGGATGTCCATTTTATTTTTGATTATATCAAAGTATAATTTAACAACAGATATGAAACTTGATCCAAAATCTCAGCAGTATGGGTTGATAGTTGCCATAGAACACAAGTATTGAACCGTCGAAAAAAAATGCAGCATACCGTTATATGAAGCTATACGGGCGCTATATTCAAATAGCGAAATGACTCGTAATCGAAAAAATCATAACACAGTGAACAGTATGAACAGGATATCATTTGATATGAGTTACTGTGGAGGACATTTGAACAGATATAGTGCAATTAAAAAGAAATCTGGCAAGTACATGTTGATAATTTACCGAAGAACACAAATCTGACCGTCATTTTATACCGTTGTATGGAAGCCCCATACGGAGCTATATTTAAATAGCAGAAATGACTCATAATCGAAACCAGTCAGCATTTATGAAGACACTATACCACCAATAACATAGTGTTTAAATTCCTGGGATGTCCATTTATGAACGAATATATCGGGGATATATTTAAACGGATAATGAAACTTGAGTCAAAAAATCAGCAGAGTATAGGTTGATAATTTACCGCAAGAACAAATGATGAACCGTCAATGCGTACCGTTGTATGGGCTTATACTGGGCGCTATATTTAAATAGCAGAAAACGACTCGTAATCAAGTATCGGCTTTTTGAGTAGACAGTATATCATGACGATAACGCGGTGTTTAAAATCCTGGGATGTCCATTTTATGAACGATTATATCGAAATATCTAAACAGATAGTGAATCTTGATCAAAGAAATCGGCATGTATAGGTTGATAATTTACCGCAAGAACACAATTATTGAACGCCGGTACATGCCGTTATATGTAGGCTTATACGGAGCGCTATATTTAAATAGCGAAAATGACTTAAAAATCCAAACCGATGTTTATGAAGACATATACCATAATAACGCAGTGTTTAAATTCCTAGGATGTCGTTTAGACGAATATATCGAGATATATTTAAACATGAATAACATGAAACTTGATCAAAGAAATCAGCAGTATAGGTTGATAATTTACCGCAAGAACACAAGTATTAATTAAATCAATGCGTGCCGTACGCTGAGCTTATATACGGAGCGCTATATTTAAATAGCAGAAATGACTCATCCAAAGTATCGGCATTTTGAGTAGACAATGTCCACGATAACGCAGTGGTAAAATCCTGGGATGTCCATTTATGAACGATTATATCGAAATATTTAAACAGCGATCTGAATCTTGATCAAAAGAAAGAGAAATCGCGCACATGTATAGGTTGATAATTTACCTGTGCTTACTAGTATTGAACTATCAATACATACCGTTGTATGGGCTTATGCGAATTCCTATATTTAATAACGAAACGACTCGTAATCGGAATTCAATCGCTTTTGAGAGACACTATACCGCAATAACGCAGTGTTTAAGTTCCTAGGATGTCCGTTATGAACTGATTATATCGAGGAAAATATCGACAGCAGATACAGATCTTGATCAAAAAGAAATCCAGCATGTAGGTTGATAATTTACCACCAAAGAACACTAGTATTGGTCGTCAATACATACCGTTGTATGGGCTTATACGGAGCCCTATATTTAATAGCAGAAACGACTCGTAATCCAGAAACCATCGGCTTTTGGGTAGACGGTATACCGCGATAACGCAATTTAAAATCCTGGGATGTCCATTTATGAACGAATATATCGGGGATGTAATTTAACAACAGATGAGAACTTGATCAAAGTCCAGCAAGTATAGGTTGATAATTTACCGCAAGAACACGGTAATGAACCGTCAATGCATTCCACCGTTATGTGGGCTTATAAGGAGCGCTATATTTAAATATGAAAAAGACTCGAAATCAGAAACCAATCAGCATTTTTGAAGGTAGACACTGAACCGCGATAACGCAGTTTTGAAAATCCCTGGGATGTCCATTTATTTTGATTATATCAGGAATATAATTTAACAACAGATATGAAACTTGATCCAAAGAAATCGGCAAGTATAGGTTGATAATTTTACCACCAAGAACACCAATAATGAACCGTCAATGCATTCCGTTATGTGTGGGCTTATAAGGAGCGCTATATTTAAATGTGAAAAGACTCGAAATCAGGAAACCCATCGGCTTTTTGAGTAGACGAGTACCGCGATAACGCAGTGTTTAAAATCTAGGATGTCGTTATGGATTATATCGAAATATTTAAACAACAGATATGAATCTTGATCCAAAAGAAATCGGCATGTATGGGTTGATAATTTACCCGCAAGAACACTGAAGTATTGAACCGTCAATACATACCGTTGTATGGAAGCTTATACGGAGCGCTATATTTAAAGCGCGAAACGACTCGTAATCAAACCAATCGGCATTTTTGAAGACGGTATACCCGCAATAACGCCAGTGTTTACGGTCCCTGGGATGTCATTTATGAACGATTATATCAGGGGATACATTTTAAACAAGAGATATGAATCTTGATCAAAAGAAATCAGCATGTATAGGTTGATAATTTTAAAACACTTACTAGTATTGAACCGTCAATGCATACCGTTGTATGGTCTTATACACGGGCCTATATTTAAATAGCAGAAACAAGCTCGTAATCGAAAACCAATCGGCATTTTGAGAAGACATAACACCGCAATAACGCAGTGTTTAAATTCCTGGGATGTCCCGTTTGAACGAATATATCGAGGGATATATTTAAACCAACAATGTAAACTTGATCCGAAATCAACTTGAAATTATAGGTTGATAATTTACCGCAGAACACCAAATGATGAACCGTCATGCGTACCGTTGTATGGGCTTAGACGCTATATTTAAATAACAAAGGCGACTCGTAATCGAAACCATCGGCTTTTGGTGAACAGTATACCGCATTAACGCAGTGTTTACAAAATCCTGGGATGTCCGTTTATGAACGATTATATCGAGGAAATATCTTAACAACAGATATGAATCTTGATCCAAAAGAAATCTGGCAGTGTTTAAATTCCTGGGATGTCCGTTTATGAACGAATATCGAGGATATATTTAAACAACAGATATGAAACTTGATCCAAAGAAATCGGCATGCTGAGTTGATAATTTTCACCAAAAGAACACTAGTATTGAACCGTCAATGCATACTGCGTTATATGGGCTTGCACCGGGCGCTATGTTTAAATAGCAAACGACTCTCAATCAGGGCAATCAGCATGTTGAGTGAACAGTGTGCCGCGTAAACGCAATTATTTGAAATCCTGGGATGTCCGTTCATGATTGATTATATCGAGGAATATATTTAAACAGATATAGATCTTGATCAAAAGAGTCGCTTAAGTACATGTTGACAATTCTCGAAAAAAACACAGTATTGAACCGTCAATCCATTCAGATATATGAACATACACGAAGCGCTATATTTAAATAGCAGAAATGTCTCGTAATTGAAATAAATCGTCATGTTTGAGTAGACGGTGTACCGCGGTAACGCCAGTTTTAAAAATCCTGGGATGTCCATTTATGAACGATTATATCGAAGGACATATTAAAACAACAGATATAGATCTTGATCAAAAGAAATCTGACAGAGTATAGGTTGATGAATTTACCATAGACATAGTATTGAACCGTCAGTACATACCGTTATATAGTCTTATACCGGGGCGCTATGTTAAATAGCAGAAACGACTCGTAATCAAGAAACAAATCAATGGCATGTTTGAGTTGACAGTGTACCGCATCGTATAATTATGAAAATCCTAGGTTCATTTATGAACGATTATATCGAAGTTATATTTAAACAACAGATATGAATCTTGATCAAAAGAAATCGGCAGAAGTACTTGTTGATTATTTGCCGAAGAACACAAATATGAACCGTCAATGCATTGCCACAGTTGTATGGGCTTACGGGGCGCTATATTTAAATACTTGAAACGACTCGTAATCAGAAACCCATCAGCTTTTGAGAAGACCAGTATACCGCGATAACGCGATGTTTGAAATCCTGGGATGTCTAATTATGAACGATTATATCGAGGAAATATTTAAACAACAGATATGAATCTTGATCAAAAAGAAATCGGCGTATGGGTTGATAATTTACCCCAATAACACTGATGAACCGTCAATGCATACCGTTGTATGGAAACGCCGGAGCCCTATATTTAAATAGCAAGAAACGACTCGTAATCGAAACCGATCGGCATTTGAAGACAGTATGCCGATAACGCAGTGTTTAAAATCCTGTGTCCGTTTATGAACAAAATTATATCGAAATATTTAAAACAACAGATGAATCTTGATCAAAAGAAATCAGCAGAGTACTTGTTGTTATTTACCGAAAACACAAGTATTGAACCAGGCCAATACGTATACCGTTGTATGGGCTTATACGGAGCACTGTTTAAATGCTTAGAAACGACATAATCAGAAACCAATCGGCATTTTGAAGACAGTATACCGCAATAACGCAGTGTTTAAATTCCTGGGATGTCATTGCGGAGCGATTATATCGAGGATACATTTAAATAAGAGATATGAATCTTGATCAAAAAGAAATCAGCATGTATGGTTGATAATTTACAAAATAACACTAGTATTGAACAAACAATGCATGCCAATTTGTATGGTCTATGCAGGCCCTATTTAAATAGCAAAGAAACGACTCGTAATCGAAACCAATCGGCATTTTGAGAAGACACTATACCACCCAATAACGCAGTCATTTTAGAATTCTAGGATGTCCATTTATGAACGAATATAATATCGGGGATATGTTTTAAACAACAGATATGACTCTTGATCCAAAAGAAATCAGCAAGTATATGTTGATTTTTACCGCAAGAACACAAGTATTGGACAAACATCAATGCATGCCGTTATATGGAAGCATACGGGCCGCTATATTTAAATAGCTAAAATGACTCAATCGAAATAAATCGGCATGTTTGATAAGACAATTATAGCGCGTAAACGCAATTATTAATCCTGGGATGTCTATTTATGATCCAGTTATATCGAGAACTTATATTTAAACAACAGATATAACAGATCTTGATCAAAAGAAGTCAGCAAGTATGTGATTATTTACCGCAAGAACACAGAAGCGTGAACCGTCAATGCATACCGTTATATGGGCTTATACGAAGCGCTATATTTAAATAGCAGAAACATTTCATCAATCGAAACCAATCGGCATTTTGAGAAGACGGTATACCGCGATATCGCAGTGTTTAAAATCCTGGGATGTCCATTTCGGCATTTTTCCCAGTTATATCAAGGAATATGAATTTAACAACAGATATGAAACAGTCAAAGAAATCGGCAAACAAGGTTGATAATTTACCGCAAAGAACACAAGTAATAGACAAATCAGTATTGGCCGTTATGTAGGCTTATAGGGCGCTATATTTAAATAGTAGAAAAAGACTCGAAATCGAAACAAATCGGCATTTTGAGTAGACAGTGTACCGCGATAACACCAGTTTTAATCCTGGGATATCCACTATTTTTGATTATATCAAAGGAATATAATTTAATAGATGTGAAACTTGATCCAAAAGAAATCAGCAAGTATAGGTTGATAATTTACCACCGAACAAGTATTGGACAAATCAGTACATACCATTATATATGGAAGCGCCAGGCGCTGTAACCAAATAACGAAATGACTCGTAATCAAACGATCGGCATTTATGAGAAGACAGTATACCGCAATAACGCGGTGTTTAAATTCCTGGGATGTCCATTTATGAACGAATATGTCAGGGATATATTTAAACAACAGATATGAGCAGTCCAAGAAATCCCAGCAGAGTATGGGTTGATAATTTACCGCAAGAACACAAGTATTGAGCCGTCAATGCGCATGCACCGTTGTATGAAACATACGGAGCTTTATTTAAAAATAGCGAAACGACTCGAAAATCGAGAAACAAATCAGCATTTTGGTAGACGGTATACCGCACGATAACGATTATGAAAATCCTGGGATATTCCGTTTATGAACGATTATATCGAGGATATATTTAAACAGCAGATATAAATCTTGATCAAAAGAAATCATGAGTACATGATGATAATTTACCGAAGAAACACAAGTATTGAACCAAATCAATGCGTACCGTTTATCCCATGGGCTTATAAGGGCGCTATATTTAAATAGCAAAGAAATGACTCGTAATCAGAGGCGATCGGCATTGTAGAGGAAGACAGTATACTGCAATAACGCAGTAGTCCAATTCCTGGGATGTCCATTTATGAACGGAATATATCGAGGTATATATTTAAACAATAGATATGAGCAGTCCGAGAAATCCTTGAAGTATAGGTTGATATTTACCGCAAGAACACAAGTATTAAACAAATCAATGCGTACCGTTGGCATGGAGCTTATACGGAGCGCTATATTTAAATAACAGAAATAGGCTCATCATCAAAACCATCAGCTTTTTTAATAAAGTTAAACACAGTGGTTCGTTTCATAGACTGATTTAATGGCCACCAGAGTAACTAAATGGCGCTAGTAGTAACAGATACTTTTATACTATTTTGTTACAATATTAACACCTCCGCCAACAAATCATGTACCATTACATATTATTAACAGGCAATACACCGGCATTCTAGTGAAATATTTATGCTTCACAGACCCAAGCTCTTAGTAAAAATATCAAGCTGGCACATATTGTTTGTTTCAAATGATCCTACTTTTATAAACATGTTTGCCCTGCCTCCTAACAAAATGATATCTTATATCTATGTGTTTTAGACCTCCTATGATACTGGTTCAAAATTAACTTTTGTACTTTTGGTTATCGTTATACAAGTAATTCTGAATCCTTAGAATTTCAATGAAAATTCTTTAAGTAAATGACTTCTTCTAGCTTCTGACATGGCAATGTATTCTGCCTCTGTTGAGGACAATGCAACACTTCTTTAGCGCTTCCGACATTCAAAGAATGTAGAACTGATAATTTAAAACAAATCCTGAAAAGATTTTCTATCACTTACATCTAGACCCCAATCTGCATCCAACAAACCCTTCAATACAAGATTCATCTTTAGAAATACAAGACCATGACTTTTAGTACCTTTTTAAATATCTTAAGAATTCTTTTAAGTGTTTTCAATAGGTTCATCATATGAATTATTAAAACTGCTTAAGATAACAAACCTATAAAGTAATATCTGGCCTGGTTAAGCACAGCTAAATACATTAAATTACCTATCAGTTGCCTATATGGAATATTTTTATTACCAACTTTTATTCTGAGTTTTTTTCTCTAAAGTTAAATTAATTTCCTTAGGGTATCCTTGATCTTACAATGTGACATGTATATTTCTTAACAAAGTTTCTACATATTGTTCCTGATCAACTGTTATTAAACCTTTGAGCAGTTCCTCTTAAACCTAGCATTGCTTTATCATTTAAATCTTTTATTTTTAAATTTACAACTTAAATCCTAGTTAATAGGTTAGTTGCGATCATACAGTTGGAAAAATAAAAAAATCATCGACGAAAAGAGCAATTATTACTTTAACATTTCCGTAATTTTTGTAAATAAACGGGTTCATATTTTAGACTTTGTATACCCTAAAATTATCAAATAATCGTTTACCACAGCGATACCAAGCTCTCGATGATTGTTTGAGTCCATAAATAGCACATTTAAACTTTAACACTTTATTCATATTATTACTATCTTTATAATTTATAGGTTTTTCCATATACACACATTCATTCAAATACCATTGAAAGCGTAGTTACATCGAGATGACTGTATCTAAATCTAATTTTGCAACGGTGAAACCGCCAATCTTCAAAGTAGTATAACTTTAGCACTAAGAGGAAAAGTCTCATGGTAGTCTATGCCCGCCTTTTATACTTTTTACCTAGGTCTTGCACAGTAACGCACTTTACCAACACTGTCATATTTCTTTTAAATACCCACTTGCTACTGTAGAGTCATCAGGCCCCTGTCAGCGAGTTCCCATGCATCATTCTTCCTGAATGATTCATCCCTCCTCATATCTCTCTCCATTGTTTAGCTCAGGTCATTTAAGGCTTCCTCCCGGTAATATCCGTTCTCTGTAACAATCACTAAAGCTCGAAGAAGCATCTGGTACATATGTGATATCCTTCTCATCGTAATGTCTGTGTCATTAAAACTTCTTTCCTCTTTTCACTCATATTCCTGATCCTCCTTTGAATCTTTTTGCGTTCAATGGGATATCCACTGTATTCTCAGCTTTCTCCATAATTGCCAAGGATCTCTGCTTGTTGTGACAAGGTTATTTTTCTGGATCATAAACCCTATAGCCCTTCATTCTCTGCATATCCAACCAAAATGAGTTCCTTGACATATCATCATTTCAACCTCTTCTCTTTGGGAATATGCATCCTTAGCTACTTCAATGAACATGACTTAAGTTAGAAGCATTTCCCTGTCAACTCATATGGGTCATATCATTCTAATCAGTAACAACTGACCGGTTTCTTAAATAAACTGAAGTATGCACGACTGCAAAACTTTGTGTAAACCCGCATCAATTAGACATCTTGCGCACTGCAAAATCTATTCATTCTCACATACACCGTTTTGTTCTGGTATGAGGTTAATTCTTTGATGGTGTGCCTTGCTACTTCAGATATCTATCAAAGTCTTTATTTTTGATACTCACCGCCGTTATCTGTCCGAAAAACTTTAATTTTCCTATTTTCTGGTTTCTCCAGCTTCATGGACTGAAAATCTTTAAAATGTTTAAATACCTCAGACTTTGCCTTCTGTAGAATAAATAAGCCATTTTGCTATAGTCGTCCTAGGCATGCATAATACCTGGATCCTCCAATGATGCATTCTCATAGGACCACACACACGTCTGGAGTGTACCAAATCTAGTGCACATTTCTGTGTTGGATGAGCTAGGCTGAAAAAAGATACCTTGTCTAACTACCTTACAACACTGTACATATATTTGTCTATATTTGCTATATCTGTGTATGAGAGATACCTTCAGTAGCTCCATTTTTCATTTATTCAAACTGGTACTGTTGATGTGCCCCAAACGTCGATGCCAGGTTTCACTGGATGTTTGGCTGTCGCTGTAATATCTGTACCACTTCCTTAGTGTATAATCTGCTGCACACCATCAACATTCTGCCTTTCCAACTACGTGCCCTATTGATTGTAAATGTAGCAACATTTCTCTTTGAACACTACACATTATTTCCGTTCTCAATCAATCTCTCACGGAAAGTAAGTTTGTCCGTTAAACTGGGTATGCACAGCCATCGGAAACTGTGATGTCGTATTCTACATCCTTCACAACTGTATTATCTTCATCACCCGAACACAGCACGCTGGGACACACGTTTTGTTCGCAACTTCTGATCTCTTTGGTTTTATGTTCATAGATGGATTGACAATATATTCTTTTCTCGCTGTCAGCCTGTTTACTAGCCCCACTGTCGATGTACCAATTATCGCAATTGAACTCCACTCAAAAAAAATAGCACTAAAAAGCATTAGATTGTTTTCTTTTGCTTGTTTCCGGATTTCATCGGACACTGGTTTTATGGTAGTTTGTTTACGCCGATAACATTTATGACTTTGACAGGTTTTGACGTTTCTGTCCTCTCCTGGTCATTTTGTAAATACTATTATTCTTAAATTTCTGACGATTATTCGCGGCTTAAAGCGATTCAGAACTGGAAACGAAACAGATCAATTTCTACACACATGTCCATCAACTTCGTTTACATGACATCTGCATATTTCTATGCCTGAATGTTCTATGGCCAAACATGGACCATGTATTTTTCAGAGTAATCCTGCTAACATTAATGCACCAATCCACTCATCTGATATTTTCAAAACCTGTACCTTGTAATCATAGCTGGTTTCAACTATCTGGAGATTCTATGCTGGGTCATCAGTCACAGTTTCAAGTCAGATGTTGATGAGTTTACCTTGTAAACCAATTTTCTTGTATAGCCAGTGTCATCGAACAAATTATTAACTTTCCACCGTCGTGGAATTTGTTGCAGCGTGTTTGTGTGCACATACAATGATGGATCAATAGTAAGCACTAGTTTCCTTTAGCTTTCGCATCGTCTGATTTGGGCTTCACCGGTAGATGAAGCCGCGCTAACCTCTGCGTAATAGCCAGATACTTTCAAGCTTTCCAACTTACATTTGTACCGCAAAACACCATTCTTATAGTTCTCGCGCCTTTCAATTTCCAGATGTTATTAAGTAGTTCGACGTCATTTTACATAAAACCACAGTACTGAAAAACTTTTATCTATAATATGATTTTATTTCACGTATTTATAACCTAATAAGTTAAACACAGTGGTTCCATAGACTGATTTATTGACCACAGGTAACTAAATGGCGCTAGTAGTAACAGATACTTTTATACTATTTTGTTACCAATATTAACATTTTTTTGAGTAGACAGTATGCCACGATAACGCCGAATGTTTAAAAATCCTGGGATGTCCCATTTATGAACATTATATCGAAATATTTTAAACAACAGATATGAATCTTGATCAAAAGAAATCAGCATGTATAGGTTTGTTAATTTACCATAATAACACTAGTATTGAGCCGTCAATGCATACCGTTGTATGAGCATACAGGCCCTATATTTAATAGCAGAAACGACTCGTAATCAGAGAACCCATCGACTTTTGGGTAGACGGTATGCCGCGATAACGCAGTGTTTAAAATCCTGGGATGTCCATTTTATTTTTGATTATATCAAGGAATATAGTTTAACAACAGATATAAACAGTCCAAAGAAATCGGCAAGTATGGGTGATAATTGCCATACTGGAGGCCTGAAGTATTGAACTTAATCAATGCAGCCGTTGTAAGGGCTTATAAGAGGCGCTATCTTAAATAGCAGAGAAAAAAGACTAAAGAAATCAGAAACAAATCAGCATTTTGAGTAGACAGTGAACCGCGATAACGCAGTTTGAAAATCCTAGGATGTCCATTTATTTTGATTATATCAAGGAATATAATTTAACATGTAGATATGAAACTTGATCCAAAAGTCGCTTAAGTATAGGTTGATAATTTACCGCAAGAACACAAGTAATAGACAATCAATACATTCCGTTATAGCGGAAGCACTAAGGGCGCTATATTTAAATAGCAGAAAGACTCGAAATCAAACAAATCAACTTTGAATAGACACTGAACCACTGATAACGCAGTTTGAAAATCCTGGGATGTCATTTATTTTTGATTATATCAAGGAATATAATTGCTGTAGATATGAAACTTGATCCAAAGAAATCAGCAAGTATAGGTTGATAATTTACCGCAGAACCTGATAGTGAACCGTCAATACATTCCCGTTATGTGGGCCGCAAGGGAGCGCTATATTTAAATAGCAGAAAGAACAATCGAAACAAATCGGCATTTTGGTGAACGCGAACCGCGATAACGCAGTTTGAAAACCCTGGGATGTCCATTTATTTTGATTATGTCGAGAATGAATTTAACAACAGATATGAAACTTGATCCAAAATCGGCAAGTATAGGTTGATAATTTACCGCAAGAACATTATTAGACCGTCAATGGGCATTCCGTTATATTGGGCTTATGAGGAGCGCTATATTTAAATAGCAAAACAGCTATTAATCAAAACCAATCAGCATTTTGAGTGAACACTGAACCGCGATAACATGATTTTGAAAATCTTGGATGTCCATTTGTTGCAGTTATATCAAGGAATATAATTTAACTAACAGATATAAACTTGATCAAAGAAATCAGCAAGTATAGGTTGATAATTTACCGCAAGAACACAAGTAATGAACAAATCAGTACGTTTCCGATTATGTGGAGAAGCTATAAGGCGCTATATTTAAATAGCAGAAAAGACTCAAATCAAAGTAAATCGGCATTTTTGAGTGAACGGGTGTACCATGATAACAGTTTGAAAATCCTGGGATGTCCATTTATTTTGATTATATCAAGAGATATATAATTTAATAACAGATATGAAACTTGATCCAAAGAAATCATGAAGTATAGGTTGATAATTTACCGCAAGAACACAAGTATTGAACCGTCAATGCATACCGTTATATGGGCTTATACGGGCGCTATATTCAAATAGCAAAGTGACTCATGTTGAAATCGGCATGTTTAAATAGACAGTGTACCGCGTAAACGCAATTATGAAAATCCTGGGATGTCCATTTATGAACGATTATATCGAGGGATATATTTAAACAGATATAAATCTTGATCAAAGAAATCCCGGCAAGTACATATTTGATAATTTACCGAAAGAACACAAGTATTGAACCGTCAATGCTTCGTTGTATGGGCTTATGGAGCGCTATATTTCAATAGCAGAAATGACTCATCCGAAACCGATCGGCATTTTATGAAGACGGTATACCACAATAACATGATGTTTCGTTCTAGGATGTCATTTATGAACGAATATATGAGGGATATATTTAAACAGCAGATATGAAACTTGATCCAAAAGAAATCGGCAAGTATGGGTTGATAATTTGCCATAAAGAACACAAGTATTGAACCGTCAATGCGTACCCGTTGTGGGCTTATACGGGAGCGCTATATTTAAATAGCAGAAATGACTCGTAATCGAAACCCATCGGCATTTTGAGTGGAACCCAGTATACCGCGATAACGCAGTGTTTAAATCCTAGATGTCCATTTATGAACGATTATATCCGGGAAATATTTAAACAACAGATATGAATCTTGATCAAAAGAAATCAGCATGTATGGGTTGATAATTTACCGCAATAACGCGAGTGAACCGTCAATGCATACCGTTGTAGGCATACGGAGCCCTATATTTAATATGAGAAACGACTCGTAATCGAATTCAATCAGCATTTTTTGAAGCCACTATACCGCAATAACGCAGTGTTTAAATTCTAGGATGTCCATTTGAACGATTATATCGAGGAAATATCAACAACGAATGAATCTTGATCAAAGAAATCGGCATGTATGGGTTGATAATTTACCGCCAAGAACACTAGTATTGAACAAATCAATGCATACCGTTGTATGGGCTTATACGGAGCCCTATATTTAATAATAGAAACGACTCGTAATCCAAACCCGCTCGGCTTTTTGAGTAGACGAGTATACCGCGATAACACAGTGTTTAAAAATCCTGGGATGTCCATTTATGAACTTGAATATATCGAGGATATAATTGCTTAACAATGTGAAACAGTCAAAGAAATCCCAGCAGAGTATGGTTGACCATTTACCATAAGAACGCAGTAATAGATAGGTAATGCATTCCGTTATGTGTGGGCTTATAAGGAGCGCTATATTTAAATAGCAGAAAAAGACTCGATAGAAACCAATCGGCATTTTTGATAGACGCACATGAACCGCGATAACGCAATTTTGGTCTGGATATCATTGCTGATTATATCAAGGAATATAATTTAACAACAGATATGAAACTTGATTAGAAATCGGCAGAAGTATAGGTTGATAATTTACCCGCAAGAACACAAGTAATGAACCGTCAATGCATTGGGTATGTGGGCTTATAAGGGCGCTATATTTAAATAGCAGAAAAGACTCAAAATCGAAAACCCATCGGCTTTTTGAGTAGACAGGTATACCGCGATAACGCAGTGTTTAAATCCTGGGATGTCCGTTTTACAGACATTATATCGAGAAATATTTAAACAACAGATATGAATCTTGATCCAAAAAGAAATCAGCATGTATAGGTTGATAATTTACCATAAGAACATAGTATTGAACCGTCAGCCATGCTGCGTTGTATGGGCTTATACAGACGCTATATTTAAATAGCAAAACGACTCGTAATCCAGAAACCAATCGGCATTTTGAGAAGAGACAGTATACCGCAATAACGCAGTGTTTAAATTCCCTGGGATGTCATTTATGAACGATTATATCGAGGGATACATTTGACAAGAGATATGAATCTTGATCAAAGAAATCAGCATGTATAGGTTGATAATTTACCAAAATAACACTAGTATTGAACCGTCAATGCACTGAATTTGTATGGTCTTATGAACCCTATATTTAAATAGCAAGAAACGACTCGTAATCAAAACCAATCAAGCATTTTTGAAGACACTATACCACCAATAACGCAGTGTTTTGAAATTCCTGGATATCATTTATGAAGACAACGAAATATATCAGGGATATATTTAAACAACAGATATGAAACTTGGTCCGAAATCGGCAAACGCCAGGTTGATAATTTACCATAAGAACACAAAATGGTGAACCGTTAATGCGTACCGTTGCTTGTGGAAACGCACGGAGCGCTATATTTAAATAGCAGAAACGACTCGTAATCAGAAACCCATCGGCTTTTTGGTAGACAGTATACCCGCGATAACTGATGTTTTAAATCCTGGGATGTCCATTTATGAACGATTATATATCGAGGAAATATCTGTGTAGATATGAATCTTGATCGAAAAATCGGCATGTATGGGTTGATAATTTACCACCAAGAACACTAGTATTGAACATCAATACATACCGTTGTATGGGCTTATACGGAGCCCTATGTTTAATAGCGAAAACTGACTCGTATTCAAGTCCATGGCATTTTGAGGTAGACAGTATACCGCGATAACGCAGTGTTTAAAATCCTGGGATGTCAGTGCATGAACGATTATATCCGAGGGAAGCTGTTAAACAGATAAGATCTTGATCCAAAAGAAATCGGCATGTATGGGTTGATAATTTACCGCAATAACACTAGTGACTGAACCATCAGCGCCACCGTTGTATGGAAGCTTATACGGAGCCTATATTTAATAGCAAGAAACGACTCCGTAAATCAGATTCAATCAGCATTTTGAGAAGACACTATACCGCAATAACGCCGGTGTTTAAATTCCCTAGAATGTCATTTGAACAGATATAGAGAGTATATTTAAACAACAGAATAGATGCCAGTCAAAGAAATCAGCGAGTATCATGTTGATTTTACCCGCAAGATCACAAGTATTGAACCGTCAATACATACCGTTATATGGGCTTATACGGGCCGCTGTTTAAATAGCTGAGCGACAATAATCAAAACAAATCAACGACTGCAGTTAGACGGTGTAACATAGCGCAATTAATAAATCCTGGGATGTCTATTTGTGATCAATTCTTGAGGATATATTTAAAACTCTTGAATAGATGCAGTCAAAAAGAAGTCTGGCAGTATGTTGATTATTTACCGCAAGAATACAAGTTTGGACATCAATGCATACCGTTATATGGGCTTCAGGAGCGCTATATTTAAACCTTGAAAACGACTCATCAGAAACCAATCGGCATTTTGGGTAAATGATATACCGCATTATCATGATGTTTAAAATCACGAGATGGCCATTTATTTTGATTGCTCATCAAAATGTAATTTAATAACAGATATAAGAAAACGATCGAAATCAGCAGAAGTATAGGTTGATAATTTACCACTTAAGAACAAGTATTGAACCGTCCCAATACAAACCGTTGTGGGGCTTATACGGAGCGCTGTATTTAAATAGCGAAACATTTCGTAATCGAAACCAATCGGCATTTTGAGTGAACGGTGAACCGCGATGCGCAGTTTGAAAATCCTAGGATGTCCATTTATTTCCAGTTATATCGAGAATATAATTTAACAACAGATATAAACTTGATCAAAAAGAAAATCATGAAGTAGGTTGATAATTTACCGCAAGAACACAAATGACCAGACCGTAAATGCATTCCGTTATGTATGGAAGCATGGGCTATATTTAAACTGAGAAAAGACTCAGAAATCAGAAACAAATCGGCTTTTGAGTGAGCACTGAACCCGCGATAACGCAGTTTTAAAATATGGGATATCCATTTATTTTTGATTATATCAAGGAATATAATTGGCAACAGAATGCAGAAACTTGATCGAAAATCGGCAAGTATGGGTTGATAATTTACCACCAAAGAACACAAGTATTGAACCGTCAATACATACCGTTATATGAAGCATACGGAGCGCTATATTCAAATAACGAAATGACTCGCGTGAAAATCAGCATGTTTAAATAGACAGTGTACCCAACGTAAACACCAATTATGAAAATCTATAGGATGTCCATTTATGAACGATTATATCAGAGGTTCTTAACGAATATAAATCTTGATCAAAGAAATCATGGTATATTGATAATTTACCGAAAAAAAGAACACAAGTATTGAACCGTCAATACATACCGTTGTATATGGGCTTATACGGAGCGCTATATTTAAATAACAGAAAAGACTCGAAATCGAAACAAATCGGCATTTTTAAGGTAGACACTGGAACCGCGATAACACCAGTTTGAAAATCTAGGATGTCCATTTTATTTTTGATTATATCAAAGTATAATTTAACAACAGATATGAAACTTGATCCAAAATCTCAGCAGTATGGGTTGATAGTTGCCATAGAACACAAGTATTGAACCGTCGAAAAAAAATGCAGCATACCGTTATATGAAGCTATACGGGCGCTATATTCAAATAGCGAAATGACTCGTAATCGAAAAAATCATAACACAGTGAACAGTATGAACAGGATATCATTTGATATGAGTTACTGTGGAGGACATTTGAACAGATATAGTGCAATTAAAAAGAAATCTGGCAAGTACATGTTGATAATTTACCGAAGAACACAAATCTGACCGTCATTTTATACCGTTGTATGGAAGCCCCATACGGAGCTATATTTAAATAGCAGAAATGACTCATAATCGAAACCAGTCAGCATTTATGAAGACACTATACCACCAATAACATAGTGTTTAAATTCCTGGGATGTCCATTTATGAACGAATATATCGGGGATATATTTAAACGGATAATGAAACTTGAGTCAAAAAATCAGCAGAGTATAGGTTGATAATTTACCGCAAGAACAAATGATGAACCGTCAATGCGTACCGTTGTATGGGCTTATACTGGGCGCTATATTTAAATAGCAGAAAACGACTCGTAATCAAGTATCGGCTTTTTGAGTAGACAGTATATCATGACGATAACGCGGTGTTTAAAATCCTGGGATGTCCATTTTATGAACGATTATATCGAAATATCTAAACAGATAGTGAATCTTGATCAAAGAAATCGGCATGTATAGGTTGATAATTTACCGCAAGAACACAATTATTGAACGCCGGTACATGCCGTTATATGTAGGCTTATACGGAGCGCTATATTTAAATAGCGAAAATGACTTAAAAATCCAAACCGATGTTTATGAAGACATATACCATAATAACGCAGTGTTTAAATTCCTAGGATGTCGTTTAGACGAATATATCGAGATATATTTAAACATGAATAACATGAAACTTGATCAAAGAAATCAGCAGTATAGGTTGATAATTTACCGCAAGAACACAAGTATTAATTAAATCAATGCGTGCCGTACGCTGAGCTTATATACGGAGCGCTATATTTAAATAGCAGAAATGACTCATCCAAAGTATCGGCATTTTGAGTAGACAATGTCCACGATAACGCAGTGGTAAAATCCTGGGATGTCCATTTATGAACGATTATATCGAAATATTTAAACAGCGATCTGAATCTTGATCAAAAGAAAGAGAAATCGCGCACATGTATAGGTTGATAATTTACCTGTGCTTACTAGTATTGAACTATCAATACATACCGTTGTATGGGCTTATGCGAATTCCTATATTTAATAACGAAACGACTCGTAATCGGAATTCAATCGCTTTTGAGAGACACTATACCGCAATAACGCAGTGTTTAAGTTCCTAGGATGTCCGTTATGAACTGATTATATCGAGGAAAATATCGACAGCAGATACAGATCTTGATCAAAAAGAAATCCAGCATGTAGGTTGATAATTTACCACCAAAGAACACTAGTATTGGTCGTCAATACATACCGTTGTATGGGCTTATACGGAGCCCTATATTTAATAGCAGAAACGACTCGTAATCCAGAAACCATCGGCTTTTGGGTAGACGGTATACCGCGATAACGCAATTTAAAATCCTGGGATGTCCATTTATGAACGAATATATCGGGGATGTAATTTAACAACAGATGAGAACTTGATCAAAGTCCAGCAAGTATAGGTTGATAATTTACCGCAAGAACACGGTAATGAACCGTCAATGCATTCCACCGTTATGTGGGCTTATAAGGAGCGCTATATTTAAATATGAAAAAGACTCGAAATCAGAAACCAATCAGCATTTTTGAAGGTAGACACTGAACCGCGATAACGCAGTTTTGAAAATCCCTGGGATGTCCATTTATTTTGATTATATCAGGAATATAATTTAACAACAGATATGAAACTTGATCCAAAGAAATCGGCAAGTATAGGTTGATAATTTACCCCAAGAACACAAGTAATGAACCGTCAATGCATTTCCGTTATGTGGGCATAAGAGCGCTATATTTAAATGGAAAAGACTCGAAATCAGAAACCCATCGGCTTTTTGAGTAGACGATACCGCAAACGCCAGTGTTTAAAATCTAGGATTCCATTATGAACGATTATATCAGGGAAATATTTAAACAACAGATATGAAACTTGATCCAAAGAAATCAGCAAGTATATTGATATTTACCGCAAAAACAAGTTGAACCGTCAATGCTACCGTTTAAATGGGCTTATACGGGCCTATATTTAAATAGAAAACGTTAAATCAAAACCCATCGGCTTTTGGGGTAACGGTATCCCATACGCAGTGTTTAAAATCCGGGATGTCCATTTATGGATTATATCAAATATTTAAAACAATGAACTTATCAAAGAAATCGGCAGATAGGTTGATAATTTACCAAGAAACCAGTATTGAACCGTCAATAACCGTTTATGAGCATACGGGCCTTTTTAATACGAAACATCTAATCGAACAATCAGCATTTTGAAGACATAACCGTCGAGTTTAAATTCCTGGATGTCCATTTTGCGAATATCGGGATATATTTAAACAACAGATATGAACTTATCAAAAGAAATCAGCAAGTATATTTTGATTTTTACCAAGCACAAGTATTAACTATCATCCGTTATTGGGCTTATAAGGGCGCTATGTTAAATAAAAAACTCGAATCAGAAACAAATCAGAGGATTAGACATGAACGCGTAAACCAAATTTTAAATTCCTGGGATGTCATTTATTTTGTTATATCGGGAAATATTTAAACAACAATTGAACTTGATCAAAAAGAAATCCCATTAGGTTGAAATTTACCGAAAAATTTGAACCGTAATGCAACCGTTATGAGGCTTATACGGGGCCTTATTTTAAATAGCAGAAACACTCGTAATCAAAAAACCGGCATTTTTTGAATGAACCGCGTAAACCATTTTGAAATCCTGGGATTCCATTTATTTTGATTATTCGAATAATTTAACAACAGATATAAACTTGATCCAAAGAAATCAGAATGGGTTGATAATTTACCGAAAGAACCAATATTGAACCGTCAAAGCTTCCCGTTTGTGGGCTATAAGGGCGCTATATTTAAATAGCAGAAAGATAAATCAAACCAATCGGCATTTTGGTGCACGAACCCGTAACCAGTTTGAAAATCCTGGGATGTCCATTTATTTTGATTATATCAAGGAATATAATTTAACAACAGATATGAAACTTGATCCAAAGAAATCAGCAAGTATAGGTTGATAATTTACCGCAAGAACAAATAATAACCTCAATCTTCGTTATGTGGCATAAGGGGCTATATTTAAATAGAAAAGACTCAAATCAAAAAATCGGCATTTTATGACATGAACCGCGTAACCATTTGAAATCCTGGGATGTCCATTTAGATTATATCGGGAATATAATTTAACAACAGATATAAACTTATCGAAATCGCAATATGGGTTGATAATTTACCGAAAGAACACAAGTATTGAACCGTCAATCTACCGTTTATGGCTTATCGGGCGCTATTTTAAATAGCGAAAATACTCGTAATCGAAAAAATGGCATTTTAAAAGACGGACCGCAAACCAATTTGAAAATCCTGGGATGTCCATTTTGAACGATTATATCGAGGATATATTTAAACAGATATAAACGTCAAAAAAATCAGAATAATTTGATAATTTACCGAAAGAACCAAAGTATTGAACCTCAATCTACCCGTTTATGAGCGCTATATTTAAATAGCGAAACGACTCGTAATCAAACCCATCGGCTTTTGAGTGACGTATACCCGCGATAACCAGTGTTTAAAATCCTGGGATGTCCATTTATGAAATTATTCGAGGAAATATCTAAACAAAGATATGAATCTTGATCAAAAGAAATCCAACTGTATGGTTGATAATTTCCAAAGAACACTATTGAACCTCATCATCCGTTGTATAGATCGGACCCTATATTTAATAACGAAACATTAATCGAAACCCATCGGCTTTTGGTAGACGGTATACCGCATAACCAGTTTTAAAATCTGGGATGTCCATTTATGAACAATATATCGGGGATATAATTTAAAAAGAATAAACTTGATCCAAAAGAAATCGGAATATGGTTGATTTTACCGCAGAACACAAGTAATGAACCGTCAATGCATTCCTTTTGGAACAAAGGGCCCTATATTTAAATAGCAGAAAAGCTCGAAATCGAAACCAATCGCATTTTGATAGACACTGAACCGCGATAACCAGTTTTGAAAATCCTGGGATGTCCATTTTTTTTATTATATCAAAGGAATATAATTTAACAACAGATTGAAACTTGATCCAAAAAATCGGCAAGTTAAAGGTTGATAATTTACCCAAGAACCCAATAATGAACCTCAATCTTTCCTTATGTGGGCTGGGGCTATATTTAAATAGCAGAAAAGACTCGAAATCGAAACCCATCGGCTTTTGGTAGACAGTATGCCATGATAACGCGGTGTTTAAAATCGGGATATCCATTTTATGAACAGTTATATCGAGGATATATTTAAACAACAGATATGAATCTTGATCAAAGAAGTCAGCAAGTATATGTTGATTATTTACCACCAAGAATACAAAGTTTGAACCAAATCAATGCATACCGTTATATGAAGCATACGGGCCTTTATATTTAAATAGCAGAAACGACTCGTAATCCGAAACCAATCGGCATTTTTGGGTAGACAGTATACCGCGATATCATGATGTTTAAAATCCTGGGATGTCCGTTTAATTTTGATTATATCAAGAATATGAATTTAACAACAGATATAAACTTGATCCAAAAGAAAATCTGACAGAAATATGGGTTGATAATTTACCGCAAGAACACAAAGTATTGAACAAATCAATGCAAACCGTTGTAAGGGCTTATACGGAGCTAACTGGGCAATTTAAATAGCAGAAACGACTCGTAATCGAAACCAAATCGGCATTTTTGGTGAACTTTGAACCGTTAACGGTTTGAAAATCCTGGGATGTCCATTGTTATTTTGATTATATCAAGGAATATAATTTATTAACAGATATGAAACTTGATCCAAAGAAATCGGCAAATATGGGTTGATAGTACCACTGCAAGAACACAAGTAATGAACAAATCAATGCATTCCCGTTATGTGGGCTTATAAGGAGCGCTATATTTAAATAGCAGAAAAAAGACTCGAAATCAAAAAAAAAAAACAAATCAGCATTTTGGTGGAGCAATTGTACCGCGATAACGCAGTTTGAAAATCTGGGATGTCCATTTATTTTGATTATATCAAGGGAATATAATTTAACAACAGATATGGAAAAACTTGATCCAAAATCGCTTAGTATAGAGGTTGATAATTTACCGCAAGAACTTACAAATGACCAGACCGTCAATGCCTTGCACCGTTATATGGGCTTATACAGACGCTATATTCAAATGGCAGAAATGACTCGTAATCAGAAAAAATCGGCATGTTTAAATGAACGGTGTACCGCGTAAACGCCACAATTATGAAAAATCTGGGATGTCCATTTATGAACGATTATATCAGGGGATATATTTAAACAACAGATATAAATCTTGATCAAAAGAAATCGGCTTAGAGTACATGTTGATAATTTACCGAAAGAACACAAGTGAACCGTCAGTACATACCCGTTGTATGGAAGCATACGAGGAGCGCTATATTTAAATAGCAGAAATATTTCGTAATCGAAACAAATCGGCATTTGTAGAAGACGGTAACACCGCAATAGCAGTGTTTAAATTCCTTGGGATGTCCATTTATGAACAGAATATATCGAAATTATATTTCTAAACAACAGATATGAAACTTGATCCAAAAGAAATCGCTTGAAGTATAGGTTTGATAATTTACACCGCAAGAACACAAGTGAACCGTCAATGCGTACCGTTGTGTATGGGCTTATACGGAGCGCTATATTTTAAATAGCAGAAACGACTCGTAATCGAAACATCGGCTTTTTGAGTAGACAGTATACGCGATAACGCAGTGTTTTAAATCCTGGGATGTCCATTTGAACGATTATATCGAGGGATATATTTAAACAACAGATATGAATCTTGATCAAAAGAAATCGCTTGAAGTATATGTTGATTTTTTACCCGCAAGAACACAAGTGATGAACCGTCAATACATACTGGTATATGGGCTTATACAGGCGCTATGTTTAAATAGCTACGAAATGACTCGTAATCAAGCAATCGGCATTTTTGGGTAGACAGTATGCCCACTTGACATCGCAGTGTTTAAAATCCTGGGATGTCCATTTGTGATCATTATATCCAAGGAATATATTTCAAACAACAGATGAATCTTGATCAAAGAACTCGGCAAGTATATGTTGTCCGTTACGCAAGAACACAAGTATTGAACCGTCAATGCATTTCGTTATGTGGGCTTATGGAGCGCTATATTTAAAATAGCAGAAATGACTCGTAATCGAAAAAATCCCGGCATGTTTAAATAGACGGTGTGCCCGTAAAGCAATTATGAAAAATCCTGGGATGTCATTTTATGAACGATTATATCGAGGGATATATTTCAAACAACAGATAAATCTTGATCAAAGAAATCGCTTGAAGTACATGTTGATAATTTACCGAAGAACACAAGTATTGAACCGTCAATGCATACCGTTGTATACAGGGCTTATACGGAGCATATATTCAAACAAATGACTCGTAATCGAAAAAATCGGCATGTTTAAATAGACAGTGTACCCCATGAAAACGCAATTATGAAAATCCTGGGATGTCCATTTATGAATTATATCGAGGGATATATTTAAACAACAGATATAAATCTTGATCAAAAGAAATCATAAGTACATGTTGATAATTTACCGAAAGAACACAAGTAGTGAACAAATCAGTACATACCGTTGTATGGGCTTATACAGACATGTATTACGAAATGACTCGTAATCGAGCGATCGGCATTTATGAAGACAGTAGCATACCTGTGCTGATGTTTAAATTCCTGGGATGTCCATTTATGAACGAATATATCGAGGGATATATTTAAAACATAGATATGAAACTTGATCCAAAAGAAATCAGCAAGTATGGGAGTTTGATAATTTGCCACAAGAACACAGTGACCAGACCGTCAATGCTTACCGTTGTATGAACTTATACGGCGCTATATTTAAATATGAGAAACGACTCGTAATCAAGCATCGGCTTTTGAGTAAGACATTATACCCGCGATAACACAGTGTTTAAAATCAACGGATGTCCATTTTATGATCATTATAATAAAGATATATTTAAACAACAGATATGAATCTTGATCAAAAAAAGAACTTAAACGAAATATATGTTGATAAATTTACCACCAAGAACTTACAAGTATTGAACCGTCAATACATTCCGTTATATGTGAAACTGCAGAGGCATTCCTATATTTAATATGAGAAATATTTCCTTAATCGAAAAAAATCAGCATGTTTAAATAGACAGTGTACCCCATGCAAGCACCAATTAGCGAAAATCCTGGGATGTCCATTTATGAACGATTATCGAGGGATATGTTAGCAACAGATATAGAAATCTTGATCAAAGAAATCGGCAAGTACACGTAATTACGATAATTTACCGAAAAGAACACCAAGAAGTAATGAGACATCGGTACACACCGTTGTATGGAAACTATACGGAGCGCTATATTCAAATAGCGAAATGACTCCGTAATCAGCGTCAAGCATGTTTAAATAGACAGTGTACCCGTAAACGCAATTATATGAAAATCTGGGATGTCCATTTATGAACGATTATATCGAGGGATATATTTAAACAACGGAATATAAATCTTGATCCAAAAGAAATCGGCAAGTACATGTTGATAATTTACCGAGAACACAATGAACCGTCAGTACATACGTTGTATGGGCTTATACCGGAGCGCTATGTTTAAGTGCGAAAATGACTCATCAATGAAACCGATCGGCATTTTATGAAGACAGTATACCGCAATAACGCGCAGTGTTTAAATTCCTGGAGTGTCCATTTATGAACAGGCGTATATCGAGGGGATATATTTAAACAACAAAGATGCTGAAACTTGGGAGTCAAGAAATCGGCAAGTATGGGTTGATAATTTACCGCAAAACACAAGTATTAGACGTCAATGCTTACCGTTGTATGAGCTTGCCACTTGCTTTATTTAAAATAATGAAAACAATGATAGAAACCCATCAGCTTTTTGAGTAGATGTACCATGATAAACGCAGTGTTTAAAATCCTTGGATGTCCATTTTATGATCGGTATATCGGGGGAAATATTTAAACAACAGATACTGAATCTTGATCAAAAGAGGCGCATGTATCAGGTTGATAATTTACCGCAAGAACACTAGTATTAGACAATCAATGCATACAATTTACATGTAAGGCTTATACAGGCGCTATATTTAAATAGCAAGTGACTCGCTTAATCTAAACCAATCGGCGTTTTGAGAGACAGTATGCCGCAATAACACAGTGTTTAAATTCCTGGGATGTCCATTTATGAACGATTATATCGAGATATGTTTAAAACAACGAATATGATCTGATCAAAAGAAATCGGCATGTATGGGTTTGATAATTTACCGCAATAACACTGGTAATGAACCATCAATGCATACCGTTGTATGGGCTTGTAGACCCTATATTTAAATAGCAGGCGCGACAATGATAAAACCAATGCGGCATTTTTGAAGAAGACACTATGCCGCATTCAACGCAGTCGTTTGAAATTCCTGGGATGTCCTGACATGAGACGAATATAACTCGGGGACATATTTAAATAACAGATATGAATCTTGATCGAAAATCAGCAAGTATATGTTGATTTTTTCCTACATAAGAACACAAAGTATTGAATAAATCAATGCATACCGTTATATGAAACCTGCGGGCGTTATATTTAAATAGCTGAAATGACTCACGTAATCGAAACAAATCAGCATGTTTGAGTGAACAGAATTATTACCGCGTAAACACAATTATGAAAATCCTGGGATGTCCATTTATGACGTTATATCGGGGATATATTTAAGAAGCAACAGATATGAATCTTGATCAAAGAAATCGGCAGTACTTGTTGATAATTTTTGAAAAGAACACATTGATGAACCATTGATGCATTGTATGGAGCTTATACGGGCTTTATATTTAAATAGCGAAACGACTCGTAATCGAAACCCATCTGGCTTTTTGAGTTGACATTGTACGCGATTACGCAGTGTTTCCATCCTGGGATGTCCATTTGTAGACAATTATATCGAGGAAACCTTTAAACAACCAGATATGAATCTTTGATCAAGAAATCGGCATGTATGGGTTGATAATTTACACCGCAAGAACACTAGTATTGAACCGTCAATGTTTATACCGTTGTATGAAGCTTATACGGAGCGCTATATTTAAATAGCGAGAAACGACTCGTAATCGAAACCCCGTCAGCATTTTGAGGAAGACGGTAGCATGCCCGCGATAACGCAGTGTTTAAATTCCTAGGATGTCAAAATTTATGAACGATAATATCGAGGAAATATTTAAAACAGATATGAATCTTGATCCAAAAGAAATCGGCATGTATGGGTTGATGAATTTACCGCAATAACACTAGTATTGAACGTCAATGCATACCGTTGTATGGGCTTATGCAGGCCTATGTTTAAATAGCAGAAACGACTCGTAATCGAAACCCATCGGCTTTTGAGTGAATGGTATACCGCGATAACGCAGTGTTTAAATCCTGGGATGTCCATTTTATGAACGATAATATCGAAATATATTTAAAAACAGATATGGAATAGGAGTCAAAAGAAATCGGCGTATATGGGTTGATAGTTTACCGCAATAACACTAGTATTGAACCGTCCAATGCATACCGTTGTATGGAGCCATGCAGACTATATTTTCTTAAAACGACTCATGTCCAAACCGATCGGCATTTGTGAAGAAGACAGTATACCGCAATAACGCAGTGTTTAAATTCCCTGGGATGTCCATTTATGAACCCAGATATATCGAGGATATATTTAAACAACTTAGTATGAAGCAGTCCAAAAGAAATCGGCAAGTATAAATTTGACCATTTACCGCAAGAACACGATATTGAACCAAATCGTGCGACACCGTCGTATGGGCTTATGCGGGCCGCTATATTTAAATAGCAGAAACGACTCATCGAAAACCAATCAACTTTGAAGACACGCCGATAACGCAGTGTTTAAATTCCTAGGATGTCCATTATGAACAAATAATATCGAGGAAATATTTAAACAACGAATATGAATCTTGATCAAAAGAAATCAGCATGTATAGGTTGATAATTTGTTGCTTTAGCCGCACTAGTATTGAATAAATCAATACATACCGTTGTATGGGCTTATACAAGGCCCCTGTTTAATAACGACTCGTAATCAGAAACAAATTAACATTTATGAAGACAGTACTGCACGCGCGCATTAACAAATTCCTGGATACAGCCATTTTATGAACGAATATATCGAGGATATATTTAAAACAACAGATATGAATCTTGATCCAAAAAGAAATCAGCAGAAATATGGGTTGATAATTTACCGCAAGAACACAGAAAGTGAACCGTCAATGCGTACCGTTGTATGGAGCTTATACGGGCCTTTATATTTGGCTTCTTAGAAACGACAAATCGAAACCCATCGGCTTTTGAGTAGACGGTATACCGCGATAACGCAGTATTTAAAATCTGGGATAATGTTTATGAACGATTATATCGAGGGATATATTTTAAACAGCAGATATGAATCTTGAACAAAAAGAAATCGCTTGAAGTATATGTTGATTTTTACCACCGAAACAAATGTTAGACAATCAATACTATGCCGTTATATGGGCTTATACGGAGCTTATATTTAAATAAGCTGAAAATGACTCGTAATCGAAACAAATCCAGCATGTTTGAATGAACCAGTGTACCGCCCCAAACATTATACATCATAAGGATGTCCATTTATTTTTGATTATATCAAGAATCTAATTTAACAACAGATATGAATCTAGACAAAAAGTAAAGCAGAGAATACTTGGTGAATAGATTTGAAAAAGAACACAAATATTGAACATGTACGTACCGTTGTATGAGCTTACTTGGAGCCGCTATGTTTCCATGTAGGAAACGACTCGTAATCGAAACCCATCTGACTTTTTGAGTAGAACGGTAACCACCACCGCGATAGCGCAGTGTTTAAAATCTGGGATGTCCATTTATGAACAATTATCGGGGATATGTTGAAACAACAGATGTGAAGATCTTGATCGAAAAATCTGACTTAAGTATATGTTGGTTTTTACCACCAAAGAATACAAGTTTTGAACCGTCAATGCATGCAAATTATGTAGAACATACGGGAGCGCTATATTTAAATATAGAAACGACTCATAATCAAACCAATCGGCATTTTGGTGAGACATTAACACTTGATATCCGCGGTGCCCAAGATACCGGATAATGTTTGTGCCAGTTCACTCAAGGAATATAATTTAACAACAGATATGAAACCCGGTCAAGAAATCGGCCGATGTGGGTTGATAATTTACCACTTAGAACTGAAGTAATGAATGATAATGAACACTTCCAGACATACACAAAGACGCTATATTTAAATAACAGAAACGACTCGTAATCGAAACAAATCTGGCATTTTGGAGTGAATGGTGTACACCGCGATAACAGTGTTTAAAATCCTGGGATCACTGGTATGAACGATTATCACAAGTATTGAACCGTCAATGCATACCGTTGTATGGAAGCATACGGAGCGCTATATTCAAATAGCAAAATGACTCATCAAAAAAATCGGCATGTTTAAATAGACGGGTAACGTAAACGCAATTATGAAAACCTGGGATGTCCGTTTATGAACGATTATATCTGAGGATATATTTAAACAGATGTAAATCTTGATCCAAAAGAAATCGTAGAGTACATGTTGATAATTTACCGAAAAGAACACAGAAGTATTGAACCGTCAATACATGTACCGTTAACCTCAGGCTTATGCAGACGCTATGTTTAAATTATGAAATGACTCGTAATCGAAACCGATCGGCATTTATGAGAAAACAGTATACCACGCAATAACGCAGTGTTTAAATTCCTGGGATGTCCGTTATGAACAATTATGTCGAGGACATATTTAAACAACAGATATGACTTGATCCAAAGAAATCCGGCAAGTAGGTTGATAATTTGCAAGAACTACAAGTGATGAACCGTCAGTAACACCGTTGTATGGAAACATACGTAGCGCTATATTTAAATAGCAAAACGACTCGTAATCGAGGAAACCATCAGCTTTTGAGTAGACAGTTATACCCACCGCGATAACGTGTTTAAAATCCTTGGATGTCCATTTATGATCGATTATATCAGAAATATTTTAAACAACAGATATGAATCTTGATCAAAAGAAATCGCATGTGTATGGGTTGATGTGTTTACCACAAGAACTAGTGAACGAAATCAATGCATACCGTTGTATGGGCTTATACGGAGCGCTATATTTAAATAGCAGAAAAGACTCGTAATCTAAACCAATCTGGCATTTTGAAGACGGTATATACCACCAATAACGCAGTGTTAAATTTCTGGGATGTCCATTTATGAACGATTATATCGAGGGATATATTTAAACAACAGATATGAATCTTGATCAAAAGAAATCAGCATGTATAGGTTGATAATTTACCATAATAACACTAGTATTGAAGACCGTCAATGCATACATTGTATGTGGGCTTATACGGAGCCCTATGTTTAAATAACCAGAAACGACTCGTAATCGAAACCAATCGGCATTTTGAGAAGACACTATACCGCAATAGCATGGTGTTTAAATTCCTGGGATATGCATTTATGAACGAATATATCGAGGGATATATTTAAATAACGAATGAATCTTGATCCAAAAGAAATCGGCAAGTATGTATGTTGATTTTACCTGCAAGAACACAAGTATTGAACCGTCAATGCATACCGTTATAGCAGGCTTATACAGACGTTATATTTAATGGCTAGAAATGACTCGTAATCGAAACAAATCGGCATGTTTGAGTAGACGGTGTGCCGCGTAAACACAATTATGAAAATCCTGGGTCTCGTTATAACGATTATATCGGGGATATATTTAAACAACAGATATGAATCTTGATCCAAAAAGAAATCAGCAAGTACTTGATAATTTACCGAAAGAACACAAGTATTGAACCGTCAATGCGTACCGTTAGCAGGCTTATGCAGACGCTATATTTAAATATGGAAACGACTCGTAATCGAAACTGTCGGCTTTTGAGTTGACAGTATACCGCGATTACGCAGTGTTTAAAATCCTGGGATGTCATTTATGAACCGATTATATCCGAGGGAAATATTTAAACAACAGATATGAATCTTGATCCAAGAAATCGGCATGTATATGGGTTGATAATTTGCCGCAGAACACTAGTATTGAACGTCAATGCATACGTTGTATAGTATACGGAGCGCTATATTCAAATAGCAGAAATGACTCGTAATCCCGAAAAAAATCTGGCATGTTTAAATAGACAGTGTGCCCGCGTAAACGCAATTACTTCAATCCTGGGATGTCCATTTATGAACGATTATATCGAGGATATATTTAAACAACAGATATAAATCTTGATCAAAGAAATCAGCAAAAAGTACATGTTGATAATTTACCGAAAAGAACACAAGTATTGAACCGTCAATGCATGCCGTTGTATGGGCTTATACCGGAGCGCTATATTTAAATAGCAGAAATGACTCATCAATCGAAACCAGTCGGCATTTATGAGGAAGACAGTATACCACGTAACGCGGTGTTTAAATTCCTGGGATGTCCATTTATGAACGAATATATCGAGAATATATTTAAACAGATATGAAACTTGATCCAAAAATCATGAAATATAGGTTGATAATTTACCATAAGAACACAAGTATTGAACCGTCAAAGCGTACCGTTGTATGGGCTTATACGGAGCGCTATATTTAAGCAAGCTGTAATCGAAACCCATCGGCTTTTTGGGTAGACAGTATGCACGACAACTTTGTTGTTTTTAAGTCCTGGGATGTCATTTATGAACGATTATATCGAGGATATATTTAAACAACAGATATGAATCTTGATCAAAGAAATCAGCAAGTATATGTTGATTTTTACCGCAGAGCCTAAGTATTGAACGTCCAATGCGCCGCAATTATATGGGCTTATGCAGACGCTATATTTAAGTAGCTGAAATGACTCAATAATCGAAACCAATCGGCATTTTGGGTAGACGGTATACCGCGATATCACCAGTGATGTTTAAAATCCTGGGATGTCATTTATGATCGACTATATCAAGAATATATTTAAACAACAGATATGAATCTTGATCAAAAGAACTCGCTTAAGGAAGCATATGTTGATGATTTTACCGCAAGAACACACCGATATTGAACCGTCAATGCATTCCGTTATGTGTGAGCTTACTTATAAAGGAGCACTATATTTAAATATTCTTGAAAATGACTCGTAATCGAAAAAAATCGGCATGTTTAAATGAACCCAGTGTACCCCGTAAACTGCAATTATGAAAATCCTGGGATGTCCATTTACATGAACGATTATATCGAGATATATTTAAACAAACAGATATAAATCTTGATCAAAAGAAAATCGGCAAGTACATGTTTGATAATTTACCGAAGAACACAAATATTGAGCCAACAATGCATACCGTTGTATGGGCTTATGCAGGCGCTATATTAAATAGCAGAAATGACTCGTAATCCAAGAAAAAAAAATCGGCATGTTTAAATAGACAGTGTGCCCGTAAACGCAATTATGAAAATCCTGGGATGTCCATTTATGAACGATTATCGAGGATATATTTAAACAACAGATATAAATCTTGATCAAAAAGAAATCAGCAAGTACATGTTGATAATTTACCGAAAGAACACAAGTATTGAACCGTCAGTACATACCGTTGTATGGGCTTATACGGAGCGCTATGTTTAAGTGCAGAAATGACTCGTAATCCGAGCCGATCGGCATTTCATGAGGAAGACAGTATACCGCAATAACGCAGTGTTTAAATTCCTAGGACCGCCATTTATGAACGAATATATCGAGGATATATTTAAGCTTAACAGATATGAAACTTGATCAAAGAAATCAGCAATATAGGTTGATAATTTTTATAAGAACACAAGTGTTGAACCGTCAATGCTTACCGTTGTATGGGCTTATACGTAGCGCTATGTTCCAAATAGCAAGAAACGACTCGTAATCGAAACCCATCGGCACGGAGTGAACGGTATGCCGCGATAACTGCGGTGGTAAAAATCATGGATGTCATTTATGATCGATTATATCGAGGAAATATTCAAGCAACAGATATGAATCTTGATCAAAAAGAAATCAGCATGTATAGGTTGATAATTTACCGCAAGAACACTATTGAACCGTCAATGCATACCGTTGTGTGGGCTTACATGGGCGCTATATTTAAATATGAAACGACTCGTAATCTAATAGTCAGCATTTTTTTGAGAAGACAGTATACACAATAACTTGGTGTTTACAAATTTCTGGGATGTCCATTTATGAACGATTATATCCGAGGGATATATTTAGAAGCAACAATTATAGTCTTGATCAAAAAGAAATCAGCATGTATAGGTTGATAATTTACCAATAACACTAGTATTGAACCGTCAATGCGCCTGGTGTATGAGCCATGCAGGCCCTATATTTAAATAGCAGAAACGACTCGTAATCGAAACCAATCGGCATTTTGAGAAGACACTATACCGCAATAACGCAGTGTTTTAAATTCTAAGGATGTCCATTTTATGAAGACGAGAACTCTATGTCGAGGATATGTTGAAATAACTCAAAGATATGAATCTTGATCAAAAGAAATCGGCAAGTATATGTTGATTTTTTACCAGAACACAAGTATTGAACCGTCGGCCATACACCGTTATATGGGCTTATACGGGTGACTATATTTAAATAGCTAAAATGACTCGTAATCGAAACAAATCATGTGTTTGAGTAGACAGTGTACCGCGTAAACACAGTGTAAATCCTGGGATGTCCATTTATGAAGAACAAGTTATATCGAGGGATATATTTAAACAACAGATATGAATCTTGATCAAAAGAAATCGGCAGAAATGCCCGGTGATAATTTACCGAAAGAACACAAGTATTGAACCAATCCAGTACGTACCGGTGTATGGAGGCTTATACGGAGCGCTATGTTTAAATAACGAAAGCGACTCGTAATCGAAACCCATCTGACTTTTGAGTTGACGGTATACCGCGATTACGCGATGTTTAAATCCTGGGATGTCCATTTATGAACTTGATTATATCGAGGAAATATTTAAGTAACAGATATGAGATCTTGATCAAGAAATCGGCATGTATAGGTTGATGATTACCGCAAAAGAACACTAGTATTGAACCGTCAATACTACCGTTGTATGAAACATACGGAGCGCTATAAAATAGCAGAAACGACTCGTAATCCAGAAACTAATCAACATTTTGAAGACAGTATACCGCGATAACGCAGTGTTCAAATTCCTAGGATGTCCATTTATGAACGATATTATCGAGGAAATATTTGAAACAATTGCGATCTTGGTCAAAAGAAATCGGCATGTATGGGTTGATAATTGCATAATAACACTAGTATTGAACCGTCAATGCATGCAAAACGCCATGGGCTTATGCAGAACCCTATATTTAGAAAATAACTTAGAAACGACTCGTAATCCAAAACCATCGGCTTTTGAGTAGACAGTATACCGCGATAACGCAGTGTTTAAAATCCTGGGATGTCCATTTTATGAACGATGACCGCTTATCGAGGAAATATTTAAAAAAAAGCAGATGTGGTCTTGATCAAAGAAATCAGCATGTATAGGTTGATAATTTACCGCAGCTAACACTAGTATTGAACCGTCAATGCATACGTTATGGAAGCTTATACAGGCCTACTCTTTAATAGCAAAACGACTCGTAATCGAAAACCGATCAGCATTTATGAGAAGACAGTATACCGCAATAACGCAGTGTTTAAATTCCTGGGATGTCCATTTATGAACGAATATATCCGAGAATATATTTAAACAACAGATATGAAACTTGATCAAAGAAGTCAGCAAGTATGGGTTGATAATTTACCGCGAAACACAAGTATTGAACCGTCAATGCGTACCGTCGTATGAAACGCCACGGGCGCTATATTTAAATAACCGAAAACGACTCAATCGTGATAAGCATTTTTGAAGACGGTATGCCGCAACCGCGCAGTGTTTAAATTCACCAGGATGTCATTTATGAACGATTTATATCGAGGGATATATTTTAAACAACAGATATGAATCTTGATCAAAAACAGCATGTGGGTTGATAATTTTACCACCAATAACACCTAGTATTGAACCGTCAATGCACATATACGTTGTGTGGGGCTTATACCGGGCACTGTTAAATAACGAAAACGACTCGTAATCGAAACCAATCGGCATTTTGAAGACACTATACCGCAATAACCGCGGTGTTTAAGTTCCTGGGATGTCCGTTTATGAACGAATATATCGAGGGATATATTTAAATAGCAGATATGAATCTTGATCAAGAAAGAAATCCGGCAAGAGTATGTGTTGATTTTTTACCGCAAGGGTAAAGTATTGAACCAAATCAATGCATGTACCGTTATGTGGAGCCGCCACGGGCGAGAAGAGAGAGAGAGAAACGTTATGGTAAATAGCTGAAATGACTCGTAATCAAAGAACAAAATCGGCATGTTTGGGTAGACGGTGTGCCGCGTAAACACAATTATAATCCTGGGATGTCCATTTATGAACGATTATATCGAGGGATATATTTAAACAACAGATATAGTCTTGATCGAAATCGGCAAGTACTTTGGGCCGATGTTTACCGAAAAGACACAAGTGATGAACCGTCCAATGCGCATTGCGCCATGGGCCTGCTGTTTGTCGCGAAACGACTCGTAATCGGAAACCCCATCGGCTTTTGAGTGAATTATGCCGCGATATTGCAGTGTTCGTCTGAGGATACCATTTATGAACGATAATATCGAGGAAATATTTAAAAACAGATATGAATCTTGATCAAAAAGTCGGCATGTATGGGTTGATAATTTACCCATAATAACAGACTAAATCATTGCATACCGTTATATGAACATGTAAGGCCCTATATTTTAATAAACGACTCGTAATCCAGCCGATCAGCGTTTATGAAGACAGTAGCACCACCAACGCAGTGTTTAAATTCCTGGGATGTCCATTTATGAACATATCTGAGGATATGTTTAAGCAACGGAGAAATATGAGGAAACTTGATCAAAAGAAGTCAGCAAAGTATAGGTTGATAATTTACCGCAAGAACACAAGTATTGAACCAAATCAATGCGTACCGTCGTATGGGCTTATACGGAGCGCTATATTTAAATAGCAGAAATGATAAATAATCGAAACCGATCGGCATTTATGAGGAAGACAGTACATACCGCAACCAACGCGGTGTTTAAAAATCTGGGATGTCCATTTATGAACGAATATATCGAGGGATATGTTTAAACAACAGATATGAACTTGATCCAAAGAAGTCGGCAAGTATGGGTTGATAATTTACCATAAGAACACAAGTGATGAACCCCGTCAATACTTACCGTTGTATGGAGGCTTATACGGGCGCTATATTTAAATAGCAGAAACGACACGTAATCAAGGAAACCCATCGGCTTTTGAGTAGACAGTATAGCGCGATAACAGTGTTTTAAAAAATCCTAGGATGTCCATTTATGAACGATTATATCTGAGGAAATATTTAAACAACAGACCTGAATCTTGATCAAAAGAAATCGGCATGTATAGGTTGATAATTTACCCATAAGAACACTAATTGAACCGTCAATGCATACCGTTATATGGAAGCATACGGAGCGCTATATTTAAATAGCAGAAACGACTCATCATCTAAACCAATCGGCATTTTGAGGAAGACGGTATACGCAATAACGCAGTGTTTAAATTCCTGGGATGTCCATTTATGAACGATTATATCGAGGATATATTTAAACAACAGATATGAATCTTGATCAAAAAGAAAACTGGCATGTATGGGTTGATAATTTACCGCAATAACACACTAGTATTGAACCGTCAATGCATGCCGTTGTATGGGCTTATACGGAGCCCTTTTATTTACCAAATACTTGAAACGACTCACAATCTGAAACCAATCGGCATTTTCTTGAAGGTACTATACCTGGCAACGTGTTTAAATTCCTGGGATGTCCATTTGAACGAATATATCGAGATATATTTAAATAACAGATATGAATCTTGATCAAAAGAAATCGGCAAGTATATGTTGATTTTACCACTGCAAGAACACAAGTGATGAACAGGCCAATGCATACCGTTATGTAGGCTTATGCAGACCTCTTTAATAACTGAAATATTTCGTAATCAAAACCCCGTCAGCATGTTTGGTAGACGAGGTGTACCCGCATAAAACACAATTATGGAAAAATCCTGGGATGTCCATTTGTGAACGAAATTATATCGAGGATATATTTAAACAACAGATATGAATCTTGATCAAAAAGAAATCGGCATGTAGGTTGATAATTTACCATAAGAACACTAGTATTGAACCGTCAATGCATACGTTGTATGAAACATACAGACGCTATATTTAAACTTAGAAAACATTTCGTAATCAGAAACCAATCAGCATTTTGAGGAGACAGTATGCACGATAACGCAGTGTTTAAATTCCTAGGATGTCCGTTTATGAACATTGATAATATCGAAGTGTTAAAACAACGAATGTGAATCGATCAAAATCGGCATGTATGGGTTGATAATTTACCCCAATAACACTAGTATTGAACCGTCAATGCACATACCGTTGTATAGACTATACGGAGCCCTATTTAAATAGCAAGAACGACTCGTAATCGAAACAAATCGGCATTTATGAGAAGACAGTATACCGCAATAACACGATGTTTAAATTCCTGGGATGTCCATTTATGAACAGGCCTATCTGAGGATATATTTAAACAACGAATATGAATCTTGATCAAAAATCGACGAGAGTATGGGTTGACAATTTACCATAAAGAACACAAGTATTAGACAAATCAATGCACATTACCGTTGTATGGGCTTATACGGGCGCTATATTTAAATAGCAGAAACGACTCGTAATCGAAACCATCAGCTTTGAGTGAACAGTGTCACCGCGATAACGCAGTGTTTAAAATCCTGGGATGTCCATTTATGAACGATTATATCGAGGATATATTTAAACAACAGATATGAATCGATCCAAAGAAATCAGCGAAGTATATGATAGGATTTTTTGCCATAAGTGCTACAAGTATTGAACCGTCAATACATACTTAGATATAACGGAGAAACATACGGGCGCTATATTTAAATAGCCAAATGACTCGTAATCAGGAAACAAATCAGCATGTTTGGAGTAGACGGTGTACCACGCGTAAACGCAATTATATGAAAATCCTGGGATGTCCATTTATTTTGATTATATCAAGGAATATAATTTAACAACAAGATATGAATCTTGAACAAAAGAAATCGGCAATGCTGATGAATTTACCGAAAAGAACACAAATATGAACAATCAATACATATGAATTGTGGGCTTATACGGGCATATATTTAAAATAACGAAAACGACTCGTAATCAAACCCATCAGCTTTTTGGAGTAGACAGTATGCCATGATAACGCGGTGTTTAAAATCGGGATATCCATTTTATGAACAGTTATATCGAGGATATATTTAAACAACAGATATGAATCTTGATCAAAGAAGTCAGCAAGTATATGTTGATTATTTACCACCAAGAATACAAAGTTTGAACCAAATCAATGCATACCGTTATATGAAGCATACGGGCCTTTATATTTAAATAGCAGAAACGACTCGTAATCCGAAACCAATCGGCATTTTTGGGTAGACAGTATACCGCGATATCATGATGTTTAAAATCCTGGGATGTCCGTTTAATTTTGATTATATCAAGAATATGAATTTAACAACAGATATAAACTTGATCCAAAAGAAAATCTGACAGAAATATGGGTTGATAATTTACCGCAAGAACACAAAGTATTGAACAAATCAATGCAAACCGTTGTAAGGGCTTATACGGAGCTAACTGGGCAATTTAAATAGCAGAAACGACTCGTAATCGAAACCAAATCGGCATTTTTGGTGAACTTTGAACCGTTAACGGTTTGAAAATCCTGGGATGTCCATTGTTATTTTGATTATATCAAGGAATATAATTTATTAACAGATATGAAACTTGATCCAAAGAAATCGGCAAATATGGGTTGATAGTACCACTGCAAGAACACAAGTAATGAACAAATCAATGCATTCCCGTTATGTGGGCTTATAAGGAGCGCTATATTTAAATAGCAGAAAAAAGACTCGAAATCAAAAAAAAAAAACAAATCAGCATTTTGGTGGAGCAATTGTACCGCGATAACGCAGTTTGAAAATCTGGGATGTCCATTTATTTTGATTATATCAAGGGAATATAATTTAACAACAGATATGGAAAAACTTGATCCAAAATCGCTTAGTATAGAGGTTGATAATTTACCGCAAGAACTTACAAATGACCAGACCGTCAATGCCTTGCACCGTTATATGGGCTTATACAGACGCTATATTCAAATGGCAGAAATGACTCGTAATCAGAAAAAATCGGCATGTTTAAATGAACGGTGTACCGCGTAAACGCCACAATTATGAAAAATCTGGGATGTCCATTTATGAACGATTATATCAGGGGATATATTTAAACAACAGATATAAATCTTGATCAAAAGAAATCGGCTTAGAGTACATGTTGATAATTTACCGAAAGAACACAAGTGAACCGTCAGTACATACCCGTTGTATGGAAGCATACGAGGAGCGCTATATTTAAATAGCAGAAATATTTCGTAATCGAAACAAATCGGCATTTGTAGAAGACGGTAACACCGCAATAGCAGTGTTTAAATTCCTTGGGATGTCCATTTATGAACAGAATATATCGAAATTATATTTCTAAACAACAGATATGAAACTTGATCCAAAAGAAATCGCTTGAAGTATAGGTTTGATAATTTACACCGCAAGAACACAAGTGAACCGTCAATGCGTACCGTTGTGTATGGGCTTATACGGAGCGCTATATTTTAAATAGCAGAAACGACTCGTAATCGAAACATCGGCTTTTTGAGTAGACAGTATACGCGATAACGCAGTGTTTTAAATCCTGGGATGTCCATTTGAACGATTATATCGAGGGATATATTTAAACAACAGATATGAATCTTGATCAAAAGAAATCGCTTGAAGTATATGTTGATTTTTTACCCGCAAGAACACAAGTGATGAACCGTCAATACATACTGGTATATGGGCTTATACAGGCGCTATGTTTAAATAGCTACGAAATGACTCGTAATCAAGCAATCGGCATTTTTGGGTAGACAGTATGCCCACTTGACATCGCAGTGTTTAAAATCCTGGGATGTCCATTTGTGATCATTATATCCAAGGAATATATTTCAAACAACAGATGAATCTTGATCAAAGAACTCGGCAAGTATATGTTGTCCGTTACGCAAGAACACAAGTATTGAACCGTCAATGCATTTCGTTATGTGGGCTTATGGAGCGCTATATTTAAAATAGCAGAAATGACTCGTAATCGAAAAAATCCCGGCATGTTTAAATAGACGGTGTGCCCGTAAAGCAATTATGAAAAATCCTGGGATGTCATTTTATGAACGATTATATCGAGGGATATATTTCAAACAACAGATAAATCTTGATCAAAGAAATCGCTTGAAGTACATGTTGATAATTTACCGAAGAACACAAGTATTGAACCGTCAATGCATACCGTTGTATACAGGGCTTATACGGAGCATATATTCAAACAAATGACTCGTAATCGAAAAAATCGGCATGTTTAAATAGACAGTGTACCCCATGAAAACGCAATTATGAAAATCCTGGGATGTCCATTTATGAATTATATCGAGGGATATATTTAAACAACAGATATAAATCTTGATCAAAAGAAATCATAAGTACATGTTGATAATTTACCGAAAGAACACAAGTAGTGAACAAATCAGTACATACCGTTGTATGGGCTTATACAGACATGTATTACGAAATGACTCGTAATCGAGCGATCGGCATTTATGAAGACAGTAGCATACCTGTGCTGATGTTTAAATTCCTGGGATGTCCATTTATGAACGAATATATCGAGGGATATATTTAAAACATAGATATGAAACTTGATCCAAAAGAAATCAGCAAGTATGGGAGTTTGATAATTTGCCACAAGAACACAGTGACCAGACCGTCAATGCTTACCGTTGTATGAACTTATACGGCGCTATATTTAAATATGAGAAACGACTCGTAATCAAGCATCGGCTTTTGAGTAAGACATTATACCCGCGATAACACAGTGTTTAAAATCAACGGATGTCCATTTTATGATCATTATAATAAAGATATATTTAAACAACAGATATGAATCTTGATCAAAAAAAGAACTTAAACGAAATATATGTTGATAAATTTACCACCAAGAACTTACAAGTATTGAACCGTCAATACATTCCGTTATATGTGAAACTGCAGAGGCATTCCTATATTTAATATGAGAAATATTTCCTTAATCGAAAAAAATCAGCATGTTTAAATAGACAGTGTACCCCATGCAAGCACCAATTAGCGAAAATCCTGGGATGTCCATTTATGAACGATTATCGAGGGATATGTTAGCAACAGATATAGAAATCTTGATCAAAGAAATCGGCAAGTACACGTAATTACGATAATTTACCGAAAAGAACACCAAGAAGTAATGAGACATCGGTACACACCGTTGTATGGAAACTATACGGAGCGCTATATTCAAATAGCGAAATGACTCCGTAATCAGCGTCAAGCATGTTTAAATAGACAGTGTACCCGTAAACGCAATTATATGAAAATCTGGGATGTCCATTTATGAACGATTATATCGAGGGATATATTTAAACAACGGAATATAAATCTTGATCCAAAAGAAATCGGCAAGTACATGTTGATAATTTACCGAGAACACAATGAACCGTCAGTACATACGTTGTATGGGCTTATACCGGAGCGCTATGTTTAAGTGCGAAAATGACTCATCAATGAAACCGATCGGCATTTTATGAAGACAGTATACCGCAATAACGCGCAGTGTTTAAATTCCTGGAGTGTCCATTTATGAACAGGCGTATATCGAGGGGATATATTTAAACAACAAAGATGCTGAAACTTGGGAGTCAAGAAATCGGCAAGTATGGGTTGATAATTTACCGCAAAACACAAGTATTAGACGTCAATGCTTACCGTTGTATGAGCTTGCCACTTGCTTTATTTAAAATAATGAAAACAATGATAGAAACCCATCAGCTTTTTGAGTAGATGTACCATGATAAACGCAGTGTTTAAAATCCTTGGATGTCCATTTTATGATCGGTATATCGGGGGAAATATTTAAACAACAGATACTGAATCTTGATCAAAAGAGGCGCATGTATCAGGTTGATAATTTACCGCAAGAACACTAGTATTAGACAATCAATGCATACAATTTACATGTAAGGCTTATACAGGCGCTATATTTAAATAGCAAGTGACTCGCTTAATCTAAACCAATCGGCGTTTTGAGAGACAGTATGCCGCAATAACACAGTGTTTAAATTCCTGGGATGTCCATTTATGAACGATTATATCGAGATATGTTTAAAACAACGAATATGATCTGATCAAAAGAAATCGGCATGTATGGGTTTGATAATTTACCGCAATAACACTGGTAATGAACCATCAATGCATACCGTTGTATGGGCTTGTAGACCCTATATTTAAATAGCAGGCGCGACAATGATAAAACCAATGCGGCATTTTTGAAGAAGACACTATGCCGCATTCAACGCAGTCGTTTGAAATTCCTGGGATGTCCTGACATGAGACGAATATAACTCGGGGACATATTTAAATAACAGATATGAATCTTGATCGAAAATCAGCAAGTATATGTTGATTTTTTCCTACATAAGAACACAAAGTATTGAATAAATCAATGCATACCGTTATATGAAACCTGCGGGCGTTATATTTAAATAGCTGAAATGACTCACGTAATCGAAACAAATCAGCATGTTTGAGTGAACAGAATTATTACCGCGTAAACACAATTATGAAAATCCTGGGATGTCCATTTATGACGTTATATCGGGGATATATTTAAGAAGCAACAGATATGAATCTTGATCAAAGAAATCGGCAGTACTTGTTGATAATTTTTGAAAAGAACACATTGATGAACCATTGATGCATTGTATGGAGCTTATACGGGCTTTATATTTAAATAGCGAAACGACTCGTAATCGAAACCCATCTGGCTTTTTGAGTTGACATTGTACGCGATTACGCAGTGTTTCCATCCTGGGATGTCCATTTGTAGACAATTATATCGAGGAAACCTTTAAACAACCAGATATGAATCTTTGATCAAGAAATCGGCATGTATGGGTTGATAATTTACACCGCAAGAACACTAGTATTGAACCGTCAATGTTTATACCGTTGTATGAAGCTTATACGGAGCGCTATATTTAAATAGCGAGAAACGACTCGTAATCGAAACCCCGTCAGCATTTTGAGGAAGACGGTAGCATGCCCGCGATAACGCAGTGTTTAAATTCCTAGGATGTCAAAATTTATGAACGATAATATCGAGGAAATATTTAAAACAGATATGAATCTTGATCCAAAAGAAATCGGCATGTATGGGTTGATGAATTTACCGCAATAACACTAGTATTGAACGTCAATGCATACCGTTGTATGGGCTTATGCAGGCCTATGTTTAAATAGCAGAAACGACTCGTAATCGAAACCCATCGGCTTTTGAGTGAATGGTATACCGCGATAACGCAGTGTTTAAATCCTGGGATGTCCATTTTATGAACGATAATATCGAAATATATTTAAAAACAGATATGGAATAGGAGTCAAAAGAAATCGGCGTATATGGGTTGATAGTTTACCGCAATAACACTAGTATTGAACCGTCCAATGCATACCGTTGTATGGAGCCATGCAGACTATATTTTCTTAAAACGACTCATGTCCAAACCGATCGGCATTTGTGAAGAAGACAGTATACCGCAATAACGCAGTGTTTAAATTCCCTGGGATGTCCATTTATGAACCCAGATATATCGAGGATATATTTAAACAACTTAGTATGAAGCAGTCCAAAAGAAATCGGCAAGTATAAATTTGACCATTTACCGCAAGAACACGATATTGAACCAAATCGTGCGACACCGTCGTATGGGCTTATGCGGGCCGCTATATTTAAATAGCAGAAACGACTCATCGAAAACCAATCAACTTTGAAGACACGCCGATAACGCAGTGTTTAAATTCCTAGGATGTCCATTATGAACAAATAATATCGAGGAAATATTTAAACAACGAATATGAATCTTGATCAAAAGAAATCAGCATGTATAGGTTGATAATTTGTTGCTTTAGCCGCACTAGTATTGAATAAATCAATACATACCGTTGTATGGGCTTATACAAGGCCCCTGTTTAATAACGACTCGTAATCAGAAACAAATTAACATTTATGAAGACAGTACTGCACGCGCGCATTAACAAATTCCTGGATACAGCCATTTTATGAACGAATATATCGAGGATATATTTAAAACAACAGATATGAATCTTGATCCAAAAAGAAATCAGCAGAAATATAGGTTGATAATTTATCGCAAGAACACAAGTATTGAACCGTCAATGCAAACCGCCAGCGGGCTTATACGGGCGCTGTATTTAAATAGCAGAAACGACTCAATCGAAAACCACCGGCATTTTTGAGTAGACAGTGAACTCATGATAATGCAGTTTTGAAATCCTGGATGTCCATTTATTTTGTTTATATCAAGGAATATAATTTAACAAATAGATATGAAACGGATCCAAAAGAAATCGGCAAGTATAGGCTGATACTTACCGCAAGAACATGCACGGAACCGTCAATGTATCTGTTAGTGGGCTTATAAGGAGCGCTTATATTTAAATAGCAGAAAAGACTCGAAATCGAAACAAATCGGCATTTTGAGTAGACACCGAACCGCGATAACGCAGTTTTGAAAATCCTTAGATGTCCATTTATTTTGATTATATCGAGGAATACAATTTAACAACAGGCGAAACTTGATCCAAAGAAATCGGCAAGTATAGGTTGATAATTCTACCGCAAGAACACGTTATTGGAGAACCAATAACGCATACCGTTATATGTATTATACGGAGCGCTATATTCAAATAGCAGAAATGACTCAATCGAAAAAAAAATTTGGTAAGTTTAAATAGACAGTACTGCAAATTCAATTATGAAAACTGGATGTCCATTTATGAACGATTATCGAGGGATATATTTAAACAACAGATAAATTCGGATCAAAAGAAATTTATAAGTACATGTTGATAATTTAACAAAGAACATGTTATTGAACCGTCAATGGCTGTACCGTTGTATGGGCCATAAGGAGCAAATATATTTAAATAGCAGAAACGACTCGTAATCGAAAACCCATCACTTTTTTTGAGAGACAGTATACCGCGATAACGCAGTGTTTAAATCCTGGATGTCCATTATGAACGATGATTGAGGAAGATTAACAACAGATATGAATCTTGATCAAAAAGAATCTATATGGTATAGGTTGATACTCATCGCAAGAAAACTAGTATTGAAACTGCCACATACCGTTGCATAGGCTTATACGAGCGCCATATTTGGGAAATAGCAGAAACGACTCCGTAATCGAAACCCATCGGCTTTTTTTTGAGTAGACAGTATACCGCGATAACGCAGGTTTAAAATCCTGGGATGTCCATTTATGAACGAATATATCGAGGGATATATTTAAACAACAGATATGAATTTGATCAAAGAATTGGCAAGTATATGTTGATTTTACCGCATGAATACAAGTTTGAACTGTCAATGATACCGTTATATGGGCTTATATGGAGCGCTATATTTAAATAGCAGAAAACGACCTTCCGAATCGAAACCAATCGGGTACTTTTGAGATAGTACCGCGATATCGCAGTGTTTAAACTTGGATCTATTTATTTTGATTACAAGGAATATAATTTAACAACAGATATGAAACTGATCCAAAGAAATCGGCAAGTATAGGTTGATAATTAATTACAAGAACAAGGCACGAATCGTCAACGACCCCTTTATATGGCTTATATGAGCGCCAGTATTTTAAATAAAGAAAACGACTCGCAATCGAAACAAATCGTATTTTTTGAGTAGACAGTGTACCGCGACAACGCAGTAAAATCCTGGGATGCCTAATTATGAACGATTATATCGAGGTATATATTTTATCAAATAGATAAGGGGAATTCGATCAAAAGAAATCGGCAAGTATAGGTTGATAATTTATCAAAAGAATACAAGTAATGAAACCGTCAATGCACGTTATATGGGTTACGGAGGCTATATTCAAATAGCAGAAATGACTTCGTAATCGAAACAACCGGCATGTTTAAATAGACAGTACCGCGTAAACGCAATTGGTGAAAACTTGAATGTCCATTTATGAACGATTATGGTCGAGGGATATATTAAAACAACAGATATAAATCTGATCAAAAGAAATCGGGCAAGTACATGTTGATAATTTCCACTGAAAGAACACAAGTATTGAACCGTCAATGCATACCGTTGTATGGGCTTATACGAGCACAGGTTTCATTAGCAGAAATGACTCCGTAATCGAAACCGATCGGCATTTATGAGAAGTTATTGTATACCGCAATAACGCAGTGTTGAAATTCCCGGGATGTCCAGTCGGCGAACGAATATATCGAGGGATATATTTAAACAACAGATATGAAACTTGGATCCCAAAGAAATCGGCAAGTATAGGTTGATAATTTACCGCAAGAACACAAGTATTGAACCGTCAATGCCACTCGTTGTATGGGCTTATACGACTGTTAAAATTAGCCAGGGCAGAAAATGATCACAATCGAAACAATCGGCATGTTTTATAGACAGTAAACCGCGATAACACAATAGTTAAAATCCAGGATGTCTATTTATGATCGATATACTGAGGATATTTAAACAACAGATGCGAATTTGATCAAAAGAATGGTATACAAGGATAATTTACCGAAAAGAACATGTTATTGGAACCATAAATGGCAGTTATATGAGCTTATACGGAGCGGGCTGATATTTAAACAGCAGAAAATGACTGTAATCGAAACAAATCTGCATAATTACAGACAGTGTACCGCGATAACGCAATAATTAAAATCCTAGGATGTCCATATATGAACGATTACATGGAGATGTATTTAAATAACAGATATGTATCTTTGATCAAAAACAAATCGGCAAGTTCAAGTTACCACTACCGCAAAAACACAAGTATTGACGGTCAAGACATACAGTTATATGGCTAATACAGAGCTATATTTAAATAGTGAAATGACTAAACGAAAAAATTCAAGTATTTTGAGTAGACAGTGCACGCGATAACGCAATTATTAGAACTTGGGACGTCCATTTATAAACGATTATATCAAGGGATATAAACAATAGATAAGGAATCTTGATCAAAACAAACAAGGCATGTTGATAAATTACCGCAATAACATAAATATTGGAACCGTCAAAGCATAACGTTATATGGGCTTATGGTATCGTTATAATTAAATAGCAGAAATGACTCGTAATCGAAACAAAATCGGTATGTTTGAGTAGACAGTGTAACGCGATAACGCAGTTTTAAAATATCAGATGTTCAATATGATCGATTACACGAGGAATATATTTAAATAGACATGAATCTTGACTGTGCAATCGTTACATAAAGCTGATGCTAATTTACCAAAAGAACAATTCAGCATGTGTTGTCAATGCATATCGTTGTATGGGCTTATGCCAGAAGCGCTATTTAAACAGCAGAAATGACCTGCAATCGAAAACAAATTGGCATGTTTTGAGTAGACAGTGTACCGCGATAACGCAGGTTTTAAAATCCTGGGAAGACCATTTACGATTGATTATATCGATGGATATATTTAAACAATAGATATGAATCTGGATCAAAACAAATCGGCAAGTACATGTTGATAATTTATCAAAGAAACAAACACTGAACCGTCAATGCATTCTGTTATATAGCTTATACGGAGCGCTTATATTTAAATAGCAGAATGACCTGCAATCGAAACAAATCGGCAATTTTGAGTAGACACTGAAATCATGATAACGCAGTTTTGAAAATCCTGGATGTCCATTTATTTTTGATTATATCAAGGAATATACTATCAACAGATATGAATCTTGATCATAAACTGCATGTATAGGTTGATAATTTACCGCAATAACACTAGTATTGATCCACACGCATACTGCTGTGGCTGGCTTACATGAGCCCTATATTTAATAGCAGAAACGACCGTAATTCCATTCAATCGGCATTTTTGAGAAGATACTATACCCGCAATAACGCAGGTTTAAATTCCTAGGATGTCCATTTATGAACGAATATATCGAGGGAGGTTTAAATAAACAGATATGAATCTTGATCAAAAGAAATCGGCAAGCAGGCGTTGGATTTTTTTTACCGCAAGATCACAAGTATTGAACCGTCAATGCAAACCGTTATATGGCTTATACGAGCGCTATATTTAACAGGCTGAAATGACTCGTAATCGAAACAACCGGCATGTTTTGATTAGACAGTGTAACGCGTAAACGCAATTATTAAACCGATGTCTATTTATGATCGATTTATATCGAGGACATATTTAAACAACAGATATGAATTCCTGATCAAAAGTAGTCGGCAAGTATATGTTGATTATTTACCGCAAGAATACAAGTTTTGAACCGTCATCGCATACCGTTATATGGGCTTACATGAGCAGCTATATTTAAATAGCAGAAATGACTCGTAATCGAAACCAATCGGCATTTTGAGTATATACCAGCATATCGCAGTGTTTAAAATCCCAGATGTCCATTTATTTTTGATTATATCAAGGAATTATAATTTAATAACAGATATAAAACTTGATCCAGTGAAATCGGCAAGTATAGGTTGATAATTTACCGCAAGAATGTCAAGTATTGGAACCGTCACGCAAACCGCTGTTGTCAGGCGGCTTATACGGAGCGCTGTACGAACAGTGAGAACGACTCGTAATCGAAACCAATCGGCATTTTGAGTAGACAGTGAACCGCGATAACGCAGTTTTGAAAACTTGGGATGTCCATTTATTTTGATTATATCAATAGTCATAATTCTATCGTCAGACATGAAACTTTGGACCAAAGAAATCGGCAAGTATAGGTTGATAATTTACCAAGAACATATGAATGAACTGTCAATGCATTCCGTTATGTGGCTTATAAGGAGCGCTTATTTAAATAATAGCAGTAGCATCTGAAACGAAACAAATGGCATTTTTGAGTAGGACACCGAACCGCGGATAACGCAAAGTTTTCAAAAATCCTTGGATGTCCATTTATTTTGATTATATCAAGGAATATAATTTACCAATGATATGAAACTGATCCAAAGAAATCGGCAAGCAGGCTAAGAGAATTTACCGCAAGAACACAAGGCTGGAACCGTCAATGCATACCGTTATATACTTATATGAGTGCTATATTTTCAGCAAACAGCAGCTGACTGCAATCGAAAAAATCGGCAGCTACTAAATAGATACCGCGTAAACGTGCACCATGAAAAATCCTGGGATGTCCATTTGAACGATTATATTGAGGATATATTTAAACAACAGATATAAATCTTGATCAAAAGAACTGGCAAGTATTATTGTTGATAATTTACCGAAAGAACACATATTGAACCGTCATCGCATACCAAGTTGTATGGCTTATACGGAAGCGCTATATTTATAGCAGAAATGACTAAATCAAAACCGATCGGCATTTATGAGAAGACACTATACCGCAATAACGCAGTGTTTAAATTCTGATGTCCATTTATGAACGAACATATCGAGGCTATATTTAAACAACAGATATGAACCTTGATCAAGAAATCGGCATGTATAGGGTTGATAATCATCAGCAAGAACACTAGTATTGAACCGTCAATGGCTGTTTGCTGCTGGGCTTATACGGAGCCCTATATTTAATAGCAGAACGACTCGTAATTTGAAACATAATCAGTTTTGAGAAGACACTATACCGCAATAACGCAGTGTTTAAATCTTTGTGAGTCCATTTATGAACGAATATATCGAGGGATATATTTAAACAACAGATATGAATCTTGGATCAAAAAGAAATCGGCGCGTTATATGATTTTTACCGCAAGAACACAAGTATTGGAACGTCAGTGCATACCAATATATGGGCTTATACGAGCGTCATATTTAATAGCTGAAATGACTGTAATCGAAACAAATCGGCATGTTTGATTAGAGGCGTAATGCGTAAACGCAATTATTAAAACCTGGATGTCTATTTACACCATTATATCGAGGATATATTTAAACAACAGATATGAATCTTGATCTAAAGAAGTCGGCATATATGTTGATTATTTACCGCAGAATACAAGTTTGAACCGTCAATGCATACCGTGGCTTATACGGAGCGCTATATTTAAATAGCAGAAACGACTCGTAATCGAACCAATCGGCATTGGAGGATAGTATACCGCGATATCGCAGTGTTTAAACCTGGATGTCCATTTATTTTGATTATATCGCTGAACATAATTTAACAACAGATATAAATGGATCCAAAAGAAATCGGCGTTATATAGGTTGCTGATACTTTACCGCAAGAACACGTATTGAACTGTCAATGCAAACTCGTTGTAAAGGGCTTACACGAGCGCCAAATAAATAGCAGAAACGACTCGTAATCGAAACCAATCGGCAGTTTTGAGTAGACACTGAACCGCGATAACGCAGTTTTGAAAACTTGGATGTCCATTTATTTTGATTATATCAGAATATAATTTAACAGCAGATATGAAACTTGATCCAAAGAAATCACAAATAGTTGACAATTTACCGCAAGAACACAAGTAATGAACCGTCAATGTATCTGTTATGTGGGCTTATAAGGGAGTTATATTGGGTCAGAAAGACCTGAACAAAACCCATCGGCTTTTTTGAGTAGACAGTACCGCGATAACGCAGTGTTTGAAAACCTGGATGTCCATTTATGAACGATTATATCGAGGGAAGATGAAACAACAGATATGAATCTTTGGATCAAAAGAAATCGGGTGTATAGGCTGGATAATTTACCGCAAGAACACTAGTATTGAACCGTCACCGCATACCGTTGTATGGCTTATACGGAGCGCTATATTTAAATAGCAGAAATGACTCCGTAATCGAAACCAATCATATTGAAAGGCTGTATACCGCACAACGCAGTGTTAAACCGGGATGTCCATTTATAAACGATTATATCGAGGATATACTAAAACAAGAGATATAACTGATCAAAAGAAACGGCAGGGTTGATAATTTACCAAAATAACACCAGTATTGAACTGTCAATGCATACCGCATATTCTGCGCGAGCCCAGATGAACAAAGCAGAAACGACTCACGGGAAAACTAATCGGTATTTTTGAGAAGACACTATACCGCACACGCAGTGTTTAAATTCCTAGGATGTCCATTTATGAAACAAGAATGAGGATATGTTTAAACAACAGATAAGGAATTGGATCCAAAGAAATCGGCAAGTATAGAAGGATAATTTACCGCAAGAAACACAAGTATTGAAATCAATAATGCATACCGTTATATGGGCTTAGGCCGAGTGCCATATTTAGTCAGCAGAACAATTTCGTAACGAAACTCATCGGCTTTTTGAGTAGACAGTATACTGCGATAACGCAGTGCGAAAATCTCAAGTCTCATTTATGAACGATTATATCGAGGGAAATATTTTAACAACAGATATGAATCGGATCAAAAGTGAAATCGCATGTATAGGTTGACACCGCAAGAACACTAGTATTGAACCGCCAATGCATACCGTTGTATAGGCTTATATGGAGCGCTTATTTAACAGCAGAATGACTGCAATCGAAACCATCGGCTTTTTGAGTAGACAGTATATCGCGATAACGGTGCAGTGTTTAAAATCCGGGATGTCCATTTTATGAACGACGTACCAGGATATATTTAAACAACAGATATGAATCTTGGATCAAAAGAAATCGGTGCGAGTATGTTGATTTTACCGCAAGAATACAAGTTTGAACCGTCAATGCATACCGTTATATACGGCATGAGCGCCGGTATTTAAATAGCAGAAACGACCTGTAATCGAAACCACGGTATTTTTGAGTAGACAGTATACCGCGATATCGCAAAATGAAAAATCCCATGTCCATTTATTTTGATTGGCACTAAGGAATATAATTTAACAACAGATAAGTAAATTTGAACGCAAAGAAATCGGTAAGCAGAAGGTTGATACCCTACTGCAAGAACACAAGTAACAACTGTCAATGCATTCCCTTTATATGGCTTGCAAGTGAGCGCTATTTAACAGTAAACGACTAACGAAACAAATCGGCATTTTGAGTAGACAGGTACCGCGATAATGTGTGTTTAAACTGGGATGCTTAATTATGAACGATTATATCGATACATATTTTAAATGTAGATATGAATCTTGATCAGCAGTCGGAAGCACATGTTGATAATTTCACTGAAAGAACACAAGTATTGAACCACAATGCACAGTTATATGAGCTTTGCATGAGTGCCAGTATTTAACAGCAGCTGACCGTAATCGAAAACAAATCTGCATAATTACAGACAGTGCACCGCGATAACGCACACTAAAACCCTAGGATGTCCATATATGAACGATTACATGGAGAGATGTATTTAAATGGCAGAGGTGTATCTTGATCAAACAACTGCAAGTTCAGTTGATTAATTACCGCAAAACACAAGTATTGACGTCAAGACATACAGTTATATGGGCTAATACAGAGCGCTAGTATTAAATAGCAGAAATGACTCAAATCGAAAATTCGGCATTTTGAGTAGACAGTGTACCAGCGATAACGCAATTATTAGAACCTGGATGTCCATTTATAAACGATTATATCAAGGATATGTAAACAACAGATAAGGAATTTTGATCAAAACAAATCGGCAAGCATGTTGATAGTTCACGCAATAACACAAATACACCGTCAAAAAGACAACGTTATATGGGCTTATACGACGTTATAATTAAATAGCAGAAATGACTCGTAATCGAAACAAATCGGCATGTTTATAGACAGAAATGCATAACGCAGTTTTAACACGGGATGTTCAATTATGACGATTACATCGAGGAATAGGTTTAAACAAATAGATGAATCTTGATCAAAAAGAAATCGGCAAGTACAGGTTGAGACGGTATCAAAAGAACAACAAAGAGCTGCAAGGTCAATACATATCGTTGTATGGGCTATACGGCCATATTTAACAGAAATGATCGCAACGGGAAACAATTGGCATGTTTGAGTAGACAGGTGCGATAATGGTGGTTTGCAACCTGGAAGATCTATTTACGATTGATTATATCGATGGATATATTTAAACAATAGGATATGAATCTTGATCAAAACAAATCGGCAAGGTTGGCTGTTGATAATGCACGCAAGAAACAAATACTGGAACCGTCACCTCTATTCTGTTAGTAGGCGAGATGGAGCGCTATATTAAATAGCAGAAGGACTTCAATCGAAAGCCGAAATCGGCAATTTTGAGGAGGCAACTCATGATAACGCAGTTTAGCAATCCTGGGATGTCCATGCGATCGATTATATCGAGGACATTTAACAGATATGAATTCCTGATCAATAGAAATCGCGCGCACATGTTGATAATTTAACAGTGAACCAATTGTATTGCAAGGTCAATGCATACTGTTGTATGGGCCAGCCAGCGCCATATTTTAATAGCAGAAACGACTCGTAATCGAAATAAATGTTTATTGAGTAGACAGCGGCGATAACGCAGTTTAAAATCCTGGGATGCTTCATTTATGAACGATTATATCGAATATATTAAAACAACAGACAGTGAATCTTGGATCAATAGAAATTGGCAAGCACATGCTGATAATTTCACGGAAAGAACATGTTATTGAACCAACAATGGTCACCAGTTGTATGGGGCTTATACGAGTTATATTTAAACAGCAGAAGATCTTCGCATCAAACCAATCTATACTTTCAGGAGAAGACAGCATACCGCAACAACGCAGCGTTTAAAATTCCTGGAGTCCATATGAAACGAACATATCGAGGATATATTTAAACAACAGATAGAAACTGATCCAAAGAAATCGGCAAGTACAGGGTTGATATCACTGCGTTAATGAAGTATGAAACTGTCAATGCAAATTGTATGGGCTTTACATGGAGCGCTGTATTTAAATAGCAGAAATGACTCGTAATCGAAACCCAATGGCTTTTGAGTAGACAGTATACCGCGACAACAGTGTTTAAAAATCCTGGGATGTCCATTTATGAACATTGTCGAGGGAAATAGATGAAACAACAGACAGAACTGATCAAAAGAAAATCGGCATGTATAGTTTGATAATTTGTCGTACAACACTAGTATTGAACCGTCAATGATACCGTTGTATGGGCTATACGGAGCCTATATTTAATAGCAGAATGACTTGCAATCGAATCATTCCATATTTTTTGAGAAGACACTCATACCGCAATACGCAGTGTTTAAATTTGAGCGTCTATTTATGAATGATTATATCGAGGACATTTAAACAAGAGATATGAATTGATCAAGAAATCGGTAAGCGAGAAGGATAATTTACCAAAATAATACTAGTATTGAACTGTCACTTACACTACATGGTCTTTACATGGAGCCCTGTATTTAACAGCAGAACGATCGTAATCGAAAACCACCGGCATTTTTCACATACTACCGCAACAAATGCAGTTTAAATCTTTGTGATGTCCATTTATGAACAAATATATTTGAGGTGATATGTTTAACAGATATGAATCTTGATCAAAAGAAATCGGTGGCATATGTTGATTTTTTGCAGAATACAAGTATTGAACCGTCAATGGCATACCGTTATATGGCTTACGAGCGCTATATTTAAATAGAAGGAAATGACTAATCGAAGCCAAATCATGTTTGATAAGACAGTGTAACGCGTAAACGTAATTATTAAAATCCTGGGATGTCTATTTTATGATCGATTATATCGAGGGATGAGGATGGAAACAACAGATATGAATCTTGATCAAAGAAGCTGCAGGGTATAGGTTGATATCATCAAAGAACACAAGTATTGAACTGTCAATGCAAACCGCTGTGGGTTGGGCTTTATACGGGAGCGCCGGTACGTAAATAGCAGAAACGACTGCAATCGTTCAACTGGCATTTTTTGAGTAGACACTGAACCGCGATAACGCAGTTTTGAAAACTTGGATGTCCATTTATTTTGATTATATCAAGGAATATAATTTAACAACAGATATGAAACTTGGATCCAAAAGAAATCGGGTGTTATAGGTTGGATAATTTACCGCAAGAACACAAGTAATGAACTGGCCAATGCATCTGTTATGTGGGCTATATGAGCGCTATATTTAAATAGCAGAAGACTCGAAATCGAAAACAAATCGGCATTTTGAGTAGACACTGAACCGCGATAACGTGTTTTGAAAATCCGTGATGTCCATTTATTTTTGATTATACCAAGGAATATACTTAACAACAGATATGAAACTTGATCCAAAGAAATCGGCAAGTATAGGTTGGCTGTAATTTCACTGCAAGAACACAAGTATTGAACCGTCACCATACCGTTATATGGGCTTATACGGACATATTCAAATAGCAGAAACACCGAATCGAAAAATCGGCGGTTGTTTAAATAGACAGTGTACCGCGTAAACGCACTATGAAAACTGGGATGTCTACGCGAATGATTAGCACGAGGGATATATTTAAACAACAGATATAAATCTTGATCAAAAGAACGGCAGTACATGTTGATAATTTACCGAAAGAACACAAGTATTGAACCGTCAATGGTCATCAAGGGCTGGCATGAGCGCTATATTTAAATAGCAGAAATGACTCGTAATCGAAAACCGATCGGCATTTATGATAACATCTATAATGCAATAACGTAGTGTTTAAATTCGGATGTCCATTTGGTGATCGAATATATCGAGGGATATATTTAAAACAACAGAGGTGAAACTTGATCCAAAAGAAACGGGTGTTATAGGGCTGATAATTTACTGCAAGAAGTAGTGAACCGGCAAGGTACCGTTGTATGGGCTTATACGGAGCGCTATATTTAACAGCAGAAATGACTCAACGAAACCTATCGTATGGAGTAGACAGTATACCGCGAGTAACGCAGTGTTTAAAATCCCAGCGTCTATTTATGAATGATTATAATGAGGAAATATCTAAACAACAGATATGTGAATCTCGATCAAAGAAATCGGCATGTATAGGTTGATACCCACTGCAAGAACACTAGTGTATTGAAAACCACACGCATACTGCTGTATGGGCTTATATGAGCCCCTATATTTAAGAAAGAAAACGACTCGTAATCGAATTCAATCATATTTTTGAGAAGACACCATATCGCAAATAACGCAGTGTTTAAATTCCTTGAGATGTCCATTTTATGAACGAATATATCGAGGACATATTTGAACAACAGATATGAATCTTGATCAAAAGAAATCGGCAAGTATATGTTGATTTTTAAAGAACACAAGTATTGAACCGTCAGTACAATGTTATATGGGTTACATGGAGCGCTATATTTAAATAGCTGGAAATGACTCGTAATCGAAACAAATCGGCATGTTTGATTAGACAGTGTAACGCGTAAACGCAATTATTAAATCCTGGGATGTCTATTTATGATCGATTATATCGAGGAGGCTTTGGAAACAACAGATAAGGGAATCTTTGATCTAAAGAAGTTTATGGGCATATGCTGATTATTTACCGCAAGAATACAAGTTTGAACCGTCAATGCATACCATATGGGGCTTATACGGAGCGCTATATTTAAATAGCAGAACGACCTGCAATCAAAACCAACGATTTTGAGTAGATAGCATACCGCGATATCAGTATGTTTAAAATCCGGATGTCCATTTATTTTTGATTATATCAAGGAATATAATTTAACAAATAGATATAAAACTTGATCCAAAGAAATCTGGCAAGTATAGGCTGGATAATTTACCGCAAGAACACAAGTATTGAAACCGTCAACGGAAACCGTTGTAAGGGCTTGGCATGGAGCGCTGTATTTAAATAGCAGAAAATGATTCCCAATCGAAACCAATCGGCATTTTTGAGTAGACACTGAACCGCGATAACGCAGTTTTGAAAACTTGGATGTCCATTTATTTTTGATTATTATACTGGTGGAATATAATTTAACAACAGATATGAAACTTGATCCAAAGAAATCGGTAAGTATAGGTTGATAATTCTATCGCAAGAACACAAGTAATGGTGTCTTTCAATGTATTCCGTTATGTATATATGAGCGCTTATATTTAAATAAGAAAGACGAACCGAAACCCATCGTTTTTTTGAGAGATCAAGCACCGCGATAACGCAGTGGCGCCGAAAATCCTGGAACGGCTTTATGAACGATTATACTGAGGAAATAAACAACAGATATGAATCTTGACCAAAAAAGAAATCGGCATGGCAGGCTGGATACTTACCGCAAGAATGATAGTATTGAACTGTCAATGCACAATGTTGTAGAAGGGCTTATACGGAGGCTATATTTAAATAGTAGAAACGACTGTAATCGAAACCGACCGGATATTTTGAGAAGACAGTATACCCGCAATAACGCAGTGTTTAAATTCTGGGATGTCCATTTATGAACGATTATATCGAGGGATACATTTAAACAAGAGATATGAATCTTGATCAAAAGAAATTGCATGTATAGGGTTGATAATTTACCAAAATACCAGTATTGACTGTCAACACGCATACCGTTGTATGGTCCATACGGTTCGTATTTAAATAGCAGAACGACTCTGGGTAATCGAAAACCAATCGGCATTTTGAGAAGACACTATACCCAATAACGCAGGTTAAATTCAGGATGTCCATTTATGAACAAATATATCGAGTGGGATATGTTAAACAACAGAGGCGAATCTTTTGGACTGCAAGAAATCGACAAGATATGTTGATTTTACCGCAAGAACATGCTATTGAACCGCCACGCATACCGTTATATACGGTACGGAGCGCTATATTTAAACAGCTGAAATGACCTGCAATCGAAAACAAATCGGCAGGCTGTTTGATAAGACAGTGAACGCGTAAACGCAATTATTAAAATCCTGGATGTCTATTTAAGCATCGATTATATCGAGGGATATACGAAACAAAGATATGAATCTGGATCAAAAGAAGTCGGCAAGTATATGTTGATTATTTCATCGCAAGAACACAAGTATTGAAACCGTCAATGCATACCATATGGGCTTACGAAGCGCTATATTTAAACAGTAGAACGACCTCGGTAATCGAAACCAATCGGCATTTGAGAAGACAGTACCGCGATATCGCAGTGTTAAAATCCTGGATGTCCATTTATTTTGATTGAATTGGGCGAATATAATTTAACAACAGATATGAACTTGGATCCAAAGAAACGGCAAGCATAGGTTGATAATGCATTGCAAAGAACATTGGGCAATGTTCGTCAATGCATTCCTGCGTGTGGGTTTATAAGGAGCGCTATATTTAAATAGCAGACTCGAAATCGAAACAAATCGGCATTTTGAGTAGAGAAAACAACAAGGATAACGCAGTTTTGAAAACTTGGATGTCCATTTATTTTGATTATCAAGGAATATAATTTAACAACAACAGATATGAAACTTGATCCAAAGAAATCGGCAAAGTATAGGTTGATAATTTCACTGCAAGAACACAAGTATTGAAACTCGTCAATGGCTTACCAAGAAGGGCTTATACGGAGTACGTATATCTAAATAGCAGAAATGACTGTAATCGAAAAATCGGCACAGTTTAAATAGACAGTGTACCGCGTAAACGCAATTATGAAAAATCCTGGGATGTCCATTTGAACGATTATATCGAGGGATATACGTAAACAACAGGATATAACTTTGACCAAAAGAAATCGGCAAGCACATGTTGATAATTTACCGAAAGAACACAAGAAACCGTCAATTTATTACCCGTTGTATGGCTTATACGGATTCTATATTTAATAGCAGAAACGACTGTAATCGAATTCAACTGGTATTTTTGAGAAGACATCATACCAAATAATGCAGGTTAACCCTGATGTCCGGCTGGCGAACATATCGAGGGATATATTTAATGTCAGATATGAAGTTCTGGATCCAAAAGAAATCGGCAAGTATAGGTTGATAATTTACCGCAAGAAATACGGGCATTGGAACCGTCAATGCGTACCGTTACGGACTTTACATGGAGGCCATATTTAAATAGCAGAAACGACCTGCACTGAAACCCATCGGCTTTTCGAGTAGACAGTATACCGCGATAACGCAGTGCTCCAAAAATCTCTGGGGATGTCCATTATGAACGATTATAATGAGGAAATATTTAAACAACAGATATGAATCTTGGATTAAGAAATCAAGGCGTATGAAGCGATACTTACCGCACAATATCAGTATTGAACCGTCAATGGTTCGCGGCGGCTTATACGAGCCCTATATTTAATAGCAGAAAACGACCTGTAATCGAATTCAATCTGCATTTGAGAAGACACTATACCGCAATAACGCAGTGTTTAAATTCCTAGGATGTCCATTTACAAACAAAATATTGTCGAGGATATGTTTAAACAACAGATACAACTTGGATCCAAAGAAATCGGCAAGTATAGGTTAGATAATTTACCGCAAGAACACAAGAAGGAACCGTCAATGGCTACCGTTATATGGGCTTATACGTGGAGCGCTATATTTAAAGAGCTGAATGACTTCGTAATCGAAACAAATCGGCATGTTTTGATTAGATGAGTAACGCGTAAACGCAATTATTAAAAAACTGGGATGTTCATTTTCATAATCGATTATATCGAGGGACATACTTAAACAACAGATATGAATCTTTGATTCCAAAGAAGTCGGCAAGCAGGCGTTGATTATTTTACCGCAAGAATACAAGTTTTGGAACCATCAATGCATACCGTTATATATGAGCATGGAGCGCTATTTAAATAGCAGAAACGACTCGTAATCGAACCAATCGGCATTTGAGTAGAGATGGTATACCGCGATATCGCAGTGCTTAAAAATCCTGGGATGTCTGTTATTTTGCGATTATATCATGAAATACACTTGAACAACAGATATAAACTTGATCCAAAAGAACTGGGTGAAGCATAGGTTGGGATACTACTGCAAGAACACAAGTATTACAAACCGTCACGTAAACCGTTGTAAGGGCTTACATGGAGCAAAGCGTGTATTTAAATAGCAGAAACGACTCGGTAATCGAAACCAATTTGGGTATTTTTGAGTAGACACTGAACCGTAAACGCAGTTTTGAAAACCTGGGATGTCCATTTATTTTTGATTATATCAAGGAACATAATTTAACAACAGATATGAAACTTGATCCAAAGAAACGGTGCAGATGATAATTTACCGCAAGAACACAAGTAATGAAATCCGTCAATGTATTCCGTTATGTGGGCTTATAAGGAGCGCTTATATTTAAATAGCAGAAAAGACTAAATCGAAACAAATCGGCATTTTGAGTAGACAGGGTACTGCGATAACGCAGTTTTGAAAATCAGATACAAGTTTTGAACCAATAATGCATACCGTTATATGGGCTTATACGGAGCGTCAGGTATTTAAATAGCAGAAACGACTCAACGAGAAAACCAATCGGTATTTTGAGTAGACAGTATACCGCGATATCGGTGTTTAAAATCCTGGGATTTGATTATATCAAGGAATATAATTTAACAACAGGATATAAAACTTGATCCAAAGAAATCGGGTATAGGTTGATAATTTATCGCAAGAACACAAGTATTGAACCGTCAATGCAAACCGCCAGCGGGCTTATACGGGCGCTGTATTTAAATAGCAGAAACGACTCAATCGAAAACCACCGGCATTTTTGAGTAGACAGTGAACTCATGATAATGCAGTTTTGAAATCCTGGATGTCCATTTATTTTGTTTATATCAAGGAATATAATTTAACAAATAGATATGAAACGGATCCAAAAGAAATCGGCAAGTATAGGCTGATACTTACCGCAAGAACATGCACGGAACCGTCAATGTATCTGTTAGTGGGCTTATAAGGAGCGCTTATATTTAAATAGCAGAAAAGACTCGAAATCGAAACAAATCGGCATTTTGAGTAGACACCGAACCGCGATAACGCAGTTTTGAAAATCCTTAGATGTCCATTTATTTTGATTATATCGAGGAATACAATTTAACAACAGGCGAAACTTGATCCAAAGAAATCGGCAAGTATAGGTTGATAATTCTACCGCAAGAACACGTTATTGGAGAACCAATAACGCATACCGTTATATGTATTATACGGAGCGCTATATTCAAATAGCAGAAATGACTCAATCGAAAAAAAAATTTGGTAAGTTTAAATAGACAGTACTGCAAATTCAATTATGAAAACTGGATGTCCATTTATGAACGATTATCGAGGGATATATTTAAACAACAGATAAATTCGGATCAAAAGAAATTTATAAGTACATGTTGATAATTTAACAAAGAACATGTTATTGAACCGTCAATGGCTGTACCGTTGTATGGGCCATAAGGAGCAAATATATTTAAATAGCAGAAACGACTCGTAATCGAAAACCCATCACTTTTTTTGAGAGACAGTATACCGCGATAACGCAGTGTTTAAATCCTGGATGTCCATTATGAACGATGATTGAGGAAGATTAACAACAGATATGAATCTTGATCAAAAAGAATCTATATGGTATAGGTTGATACTCATCGCAAGAAAACTAGTATTGAAACTGCCACATACCGTTGCATAGGCTTATACGAGCGCCATATTTGGGAAATAGCAGAAACGACTCCGTAATCGAAACCCATCGGCTTTTTTTTGAGTAGACAGTATACCGCGATAACGCAGGTTTAAAATCCTGGGATGTCCATTTATGAACGAATATATCGAGGGATATATTTAAACAACAGATATGAATTTGATCAAAGAATTGGCAAGTATATGTTGATTTTACCGCATGAATACAAGTTTGAACTGTCAATGATACCGTTATATGGGCTTATATGGAGCGCTATATTTAAATAGCAGAAAACGACCTTCCGAATCGAAACCAATCGGGTACTTTTGAGATAGTACCGCGATATCGCAGTGTTTAAACTTGGATCTATTTATTTTGATTACAAGGAATATAATTTAACAACAGATATGAAACTGATCCAAAGAAATCGGCAAGTATAGGTTGATAATTAATTACAAGAACAAGGCACGAATCGTCAACGACCCCTTTATATGGCTTATATGAGCGCCAGTATTTTAAATAAAGAAAACGACTCGCAATCGAAACAAATCGTATTTTTTGAGTAGACAGTGTACCGCGACAACGCAGTAAAATCCTGGGATGCCTAATTATGAACGATTATATCGAGGTATATATTTTATCAAATAGATAAGGGGAATTCGATCAAAAGAAATCGGCAAGTATAGGTTGATAATTTATCAAAAGAATACAAGTAATGAAACCGTCAATGCACGTTATATGGGTTACGGAGGCTATATTCAAATAGCAGAAATGACTTCGTAATCGAAACAACCGGCATGTTTAAATAGACAGTACCGCGTAAACGCAATTGGTGAAAACTTGAATGTCCATTTATGAACGATTATGGTCGAGGGATATATTAAAACAACAGATATAAATCTGATCAAAAGAAATCGGGCAAGTACATGTTGATAATTTCCACTGAAAGAACACAAGTATTGAACCGTCAATGCATACCGTTGTATGGGCTTATACGAGCACAGGTTTCATTAGCAGAAATGACTCCGTAATCGAAACCGATCGGCATTTATGAGAAGTTATTGTATACCGCAATAACGCAGTGTTGAAATTCCCGGGATGTCCAGTCGGCGAACGAATATATCGAGGGATATATTTAAACAACAGATATGAAACTTGGATCCCAAAGAAATCGGCAAGTATAGGTTGATAATTTACCGCAAGAACACAAGTATTGAACCGTCAATGCCACTCGTTGTATGGGCTTATACGACTGTTAAAATTAGCCAGGGCAGAAAATGATCACAATCGAAACAATCGGCATGTTTTATAGACAGTAAACCGCGATAACACAATAGTTAAAATCCAGGATGTCTATTTATGATCGATATACTGAGGATATTTAAACAACAGATGCGAATTTGATCAAAAGAATGGTATACAAGGATAATTTACCGAAAAGAACATGTTATTGGAACCATAAATGGCAGTTATATGAGCTTATACGGAGCGGGCTGATATTTAAACAGCAGAAAATGACTGTAATCGAAACAAATCTGCATAATTACAGACAGTGTACCGCGATAACGCAATAATTAAAATCCTAGGATGTCCATATATGAACGATTACATGGAGATGTATTTAAATAACAGATATGTATCTTTGATCAAAAACAAATCGGCAAGTTCAAGTTACCACTACCGCAAAAACACAAGTATTGACGGTCAAGACATACAGTTATATGGCTAATACAGAGCTATATTTAAATAGTGAAATGACTAAACGAAAAAATTCAAGTATTTTGAGTAGACAGTGCACGCGATAACGCAATTATTAGAACTTGGGACGTCCATTTATAAACGATTATATCAAGGGATATAAACAATAGATAAGGAATCTTGATCAAAACAAACAAGGCATGTTGATAAATTACCGCAATAACATAAATATTGGAACCGTCAAAGCATAACGTTATATGGGCTTATGGTATCGTTATAATTAAATAGCAGAAATGACTCGTAATCGAAACAAAATCGGTATGTTTGAGTAGACAGTGTAACGCGATAACGCAGTTTTAAAATATCAGATGTTCAATATGATCGATTACACGAGGAATATATTTAAATAGACATGAATCTTGACTGTGCAATCGTTACATAAAGCTGATGCTAATTTACCAAAAGAACAATTCAGCATGTGTTGTCAATGCATATCGTTGTATGGGCTTATGCCAGAAGCGCTATTTAAACAGCAGAAATGACCTGCAATCGAAAACAAATTGGCATGTTTTGAGTAGACAGTGTACCGCGATAACGCAGGTTTTAAAATCCTGGGAAGACCATTTACGATTGATTATATCGATGGATATATTTAAACAATAGATATGAATCTGGATCAAAACAAATCGGCAAGTACATGTTGATAATTTATCAAAGAAACAAACACTGAACCGTCAATGCATTCTGTTATATAGCTTATACGGAGCGCTTATATTTAAATAGCAGAATGACCTGCAATCGAAACAAATCGGCAATTTTGAGTAGACACTGAAATCATGATAACGCAGTTTTGAAAATCCTGGATGTCCATTTATTTTTGATTATATCAAGGAATATACTATCAACAGATATGAATCTTGATCATAAACTGCATGTATAGGTTGATAATTTACCGCAATAACACTAGTATTGATCCACACGCATACTGCTGTGGCTGGCTTACATGAGCCCTATATTTAATAGCAGAAACGACCGTAATTCCATTCAATCGGCATTTTTGAGAAGATACTATACCCGCAATAACGCAGGTTTAAATTCCTAGGATGTCCATTTATGAACGAATATATCGAGGGAGGTTTAAATAAACAGATATGAATCTTGATCAAAAGAAATCGGCAAGCAGGCGTTGGATTTTTTTTACCGCAAGATCACAAGTATTGAACCGTCAATGCAAACCGTTATATGGCTTATACGAGCGCTATATTTAACAGGCTGAAATGACTCGTAATCGAAACAACCGGCATGTTTTGATTAGACAGTGTAACGCGTAAACGCAATTATTAAACCGATGTCTATTTATGATCGATTTATATCGAGGACATATTTAAACAACAGATATGAATTCCTGATCAAAAGTAGTCGGCAAGTATATGTTGATTATTTACCGCAAGAATACAAGTTTTGAACCGTCATCGCATACCGTTATATGGGCTTACATGAGCAGCTATATTTAAATAGCAGAAATGACTCGTAATCGAAACCAATCGGCATTTTGAGTATATACCAGCATATCGCAGTGTTTAAAATCCCAGATGTCCATTTATTTTTGATTATATCAAGGAATTATAATTTAATAACAGATATAAAACTTGATCCAGTGAAATCGGCAAGTATAGGTTGATAATTTACCGCAAGAATGTCAAGTATTGGAACCGTCACGCAAACCGCTGTTGTCAGGCGGCTTATACGGAGCGCTGTACGAACAGTGAGAACGACTCGTAATCGAAACCAATCGGCATTTTGAGTAGACAGTGAACCGCGATAACGCAGTTTTGAAAACTTGGGATGTCCATTTATTTTGATTATATCAATAGTCATAATTCTATCGTCAGACATGAAACTTTGGACCAAAGAAATCGGCAAGTATAGGTTGATAATTTACCAAGAACATATGAATGAACTGTCAATGCATTCCGTTATGTGGCTTATAAGGAGCGCTTATTTAAATAATAGCAGTAGCATCTGAAACGAAACAAATGGCATTTTTGAGTAGGACACCGAACCGCGGATAACGCAAAGTTTTCAAAAATCCTTGGATGTCCATTTATTTTGATTATATCAAGGAATATAATTTACCAATGATATGAAACTGATCCAAAGAAATCGGCAAGCAGGCTAAGAGAATTTACCGCAAGAACACAAGGCTGGAACCGTCAATGCATACCGTTATATACTTATATGAGTGCTATATTTTCAGCAAACAGCAGCTGACTGCAATCGAAAAAATCGGCAGCTACTAAATAGATACCGCGTAAACGTGCACCATGAAAAATCCTGGGATGTCCATTTGAACGATTATATTGAGGATATATTTAAACAACAGATATAAATCTTGATCAAAAGAACTGGCAAGTATTATTGTTGATAATTTACCGAAAGAACACATATTGAACCGTCATCGCATACCAAGTTGTATGGCTTATACGGAAGCGCTATATTTATAGCAGAAATGACTAAATCAAAACCGATCGGCATTTATGAGAAGACACTATACCGCAATAACGCAGTGTTTAAATTCTGATGTCCATTTATGAACGAACATATCGAGGCTATATTTAAACAACAGATATGAACCTTGATCAAGAAATCGGCATGTATAGGGTTGATAATCATCAGCAAGAACACTAGTATTGAACCGTCAATGGCTGTTTGCTGCTGGGCTTATACGGAGCCCTATATTTAATAGCAGAACGACTCGTAATTTGAAACATAATCAGTTTTGAGAAGACACTATACCGCAATAACGCAGTGTTTAAATCTTTGTGAGTCCATTTATGAACGAATATATCGAGGGATATATTTAAACAACAGATATGAATCTTGGATCAAAAAGAAATCGGCGCGTTATATGATTTTTACCGCAAGAACACAAGTATTGGAACGTCAGTGCATACCAATATATGGGCTTATACGAGCGTCATATTTAATAGCTGAAATGACTGTAATCGAAACAAATCGGCATGTTTGATTAGAGGCGTAATGCGTAAACGCAATTATTAAAACCTGGATGTCTATTTACACCATTATATCGAGGATATATTTAAACAACAGATATGAATCTTGATCTAAAGAAGTCGGCATATATGTTGATTATTTACCGCAGAATACAAGTTTGAACCGTCAATGCATACCGTGGCTTATACGGAGCGCTATATTTAAATAGCAGAAACGACTCGTAATCGAACCAATCGGCATTGGAGGATAGTATACCGCGATATCGCAGTGTTTAAACCTGGATGTCCATTTATTTTGATTATATCGCTGAACATAATTTAACAACAGATATAAATGGATCCAAAAGAAATCGGCGTTATATAGGTTGCTGATACTTTACCGCAAGAACACGTATTGAACTGTCAATGCAAACTCGTTGTAAAGGGCTTACACGAGCGCCAAATAAATAGCAGAAACGACTCGTAATCGAAACCAATCGGCAGTTTTGAGTAGACACTGAACCGCGATAACGCAGTTTTGAAAACTTGGATGTCCATTTATTTTGATTATATCAGAATATAATTTAACAGCAGATATGAAACTTGATCCAAAGAAATCACAAATAGTTGACAATTTACCGCAAGAACACAAGTAATGAACCGTCAATGTATCTGTTATGTGGGCTTATAAGGGAGTTATATTGGGTCAGAAAGACCTGAACAAAACCCATCGGCTTTTTTGAGTAGACAGTACCGCGATAACGCAGTGTTTGAAAACCTGGATGTCCATTTATGAACGATTATATCGAGGGAAGATGAAACAACAGATATGAATCTTTGGATCAAAAGAAATCGGGTGTATAGGCTGGATAATTTACCGCAAGAACACTAGTATTGAACCGTCACCGCATACCGTTGTATGGCTTATACGGAGCGCTATATTTAAATAGCAGAAATGACTCCGTAATCGAAACCAATCATATTGAAAGGCTGTATACCGCACAACGCAGTGTTAAACCGGGATGTCCATTTATAAACGATTATATCGAGGATATACTAAAACAAGAGATATAACTGATCAAAAGAAACGGCAGGGTTGATAATTTACCAAAATAACACCAGTATTGAACTGTCAATGCATACCGCATATTCTGCGCGAGCCCAGATGAACAAAGCAGAAACGACTCACGGGAAAACTAATCGGTATTTTTGAGAAGACACTATACCGCACACGCAGTGTTTAAATTCCTAGGATGTCCATTTATGAAACAAGAATGAGGATATGTTTAAACAACAGATAAGGAATTGGATCCAAAGAAATCGGCAAGTATAGAAGGATAATTTACCGCAAGAAACACAAGTATTGAAATCAATAATGCATACCGTTATATGGGCTTAGGCCGAGTGCCATATTTAGTCAGCAGAACAATTTCGTAACGAAACTCATCGGCTTTTTGAGTAGACAGTATACTGCGATAACGCAGTGCGAAAATCTCAAGTCTCATTTATGAACGATTATATCGAGGGAAATATTTTAACAACAGATATGAATCGGATCAAAAGTGAAATCGCATGTATAGGTTGACACCGCAAGAACACTAGTATTGAACCGCCAATGCATACCGTTGTATAGGCTTATATGGAGCGCTTATTTAACAGCAGAATGACTGCAATCGAAACCATCGGCTTTTTGAGTAGACAGTATATCGCGATAACGGTGCAGTGTTTAAAATCCGGGATGTCCATTTTATGAACGACGTACCAGGATATATTTAAACAACAGATATGAATCTTGGATCAAAAGAAATCGGTGCGAGTATGTTGATTTTACCGCAAGAATACAAGTTTGAACCGTCAATGCATACCGTTATATACGGCATGAGCGCCGGTATTTAAATAGCAGAAACGACCTGTAATCGAAACCACGGTATTTTTGAGTAGACAGTATACCGCGATATCGCAAAATGAAAAATCCCATGTCCATTTATTTTGATTGGCACTAAGGAATATAATTTAACAACAGATAAGTAAATTTGAACGCAAAGAAATCGGTAAGCAGAAGGTTGATACCCTACTGCAAGAACACAAGTAACAACTGTCAATGCATTCCCTTTATATGGCTTGCAAGTGAGCGCTATTTAACAGTAAACGACTAACGAAACAAATCGGCATTTTGAGTAGACAGGTACCGCGATAATGTGTGTTTAAACTGGGATGCTTAATTATGAACGATTATATCGATACATATTTTAAATGTAGATATGAATCTTGATCAGCAGTCGGAAGCACATGTTGATAATTTCACTGAAAGAACACAAGTATTGAACCACAATGCACAGTTATATGAGCTTTGCATGAGTGCCAGTATTTAACAGCAGCTGACCGTAATCGAAAACAAATCTGCATAATTACAGACAGTGCACCGCGATAACGCACACTAAAACCCTAGGATGTCCATATATGAACGATTACATGGAGAGATGTATTTAAATGGCAGAGGTGTATCTTGATCAAACAACTGCAAGTTCAGTTGATTAATTACCGCAAAACACAAGTATTGACGTCAAGACATACAGTTATATGGGCTAATACAGAGCGCTAGTATTAAATAGCAGAAATGACTCAAATCGAAAATTCGGCATTTTGAGTAGACAGTGTACCAGCGATAACGCAATTATTAGAACCTGGATGTCCATTTATAAACGATTATATCAAGGATATGTAAACAACAGATAAGGAATTTTGATCAAAACAAATCGGCAAGCATGTTGATAGTTCACGCAATAACACAAATACACCGTCAAAAAGACAACGTTATATGGGCTTATACGACGTTATAATTAAATAGCAGAAATGACTCGTAATCGAAACAAATCGGCATGTTTATAGACAGAAATGCATAACGCAGTTTTAACACGGGATGTTCAATTATGACGATTACATCGAGGAATAGGTTTAAACAAATAGATGAATCTTGATCAAAAAGAAATCGGCAAGTACAGGTTGAGACGGTATCAAAAGAACAACAAAGAGCTGCAAGGTCAATACATATCGTTGTATGGGCTATACGGCCATATTTAACAGAAATGATCGCAACGGGAAACAATTGGCATGTTTGAGTAGACAGGTGCGATAATGGTGGTTTGCAACCTGGAAGATCTATTTACGATTGATTATATCGATGGATATATTTAAACAATAGGATATGAATCTTGATCAAAACAAATCGGCAAGGTTGGCTGTTGATAATGCACGCAAGAAACAAATACTGGAACCGTCACCTCTATTCTGTTAGTAGGCGAGATGGAGCGCTATATTAAATAGCAGAAGGACTTCAATCGAAAGCCGAAATCGGCAATTTTGAGGAGGCAACTCATGATAACGCAGTTTAGCAATCCTGGGATGTCCATGCGATCGATTATATCGAGGACATTTAACAGATATGAATTCCTGATCAATAGAAATCGCGCGCACATGTTGATAATTTAACAGTGAACCAATTGTATTGCAAGGTCAATGCATACTGTTGTATGGGCCAGCCAGCGCCATATTTTAATAGCAGAAACGACTCGTAATCGAAATAAATGTTTATTGAGTAGACAGCGGCGATAACGCAGTTTAAAATCCTGGGATGCTTCATTTATGAACGATTATATCGAATATATTAAAACAACAGACAGTGAATCTTGGATCAATAGAAATTGGCAAGCACATGCTGATAATTTCACGGAAAGAACATGTTATTGAACCAACAATGGTCACCAGTTGTATGGGGCTTATACGAGTTATATTTAAACAGCAGAAGATCTTCGCATCAAACCAATCTATACTTTCAGGAGAAGACAGCATACCGCAACAACGCAGCGTTTAAAATTCCTGGAGTCCATATGAAACGAACATATCGAGGATATATTTAAACAACAGATAGAAACTGATCCAAAGAAATCGGCAAGTACAGGGTTGATATCACTGCGTTAATGAAGTATGAAACTGTCAATGCAAATTGTATGGGCTTTACATGGAGCGCTGTATTTAAATAGCAGAAATGACTCGTAATCGAAACCCAATGGCTTTTGAGTAGACAGTATACCGCGACAACAGTGTTTAAAAATCCTGGGATGTCCATTTATGAACATTGTCGAGGGAAATAGATGAAACAACAGACAGAACTGATCAAAAGAAAATCGGCATGTATAGTTTGATAATTTGTCGTACAACACTAGTATTGAACCGTCAATGATACCGTTGTATGGGCTATACGGAGCCTATATTTAATAGCAGAATGACTTGCAATCGAATCATTCCATATTTTTTGAGAAGACACTCATACCGCAATACGCAGTGTTTAAATTTGAGCGTCTATTTATGAATGATTATATCGAGGACATTTAAACAAGAGATATGAATTGATCAAGAAATCGGTAAGCGAGAAGGATAATTTACCAAAATAATACTAGTATTGAACTGTCACTTACACTACATGGTCTTTACATGGAGCCCTGTATTTAACAGCAGAACGATCGTAATCGAAAACCACCGGCATTTTTCACATACTACCGCAACAAATGCAGTTTAAATCTTTGTGATGTCCATTTATGAACAAATATATTTGAGGTGATATGTTTAACAGATATGAATCTTGATCAAAAGAAATCGGTGGCATATGTTGATTTTTTGCAGAATACAAGTATTGAACCGTCAATGGCATACCGTTATATGGCTTACGAGCGCTATATTTAAATAGAAGGAAATGACTAATCGAAGCCAAATCATGTTTGATAAGACAGTGTAACGCGTAAACGTAATTATTAAAATCCTGGGATGTCTATTTTATGATCGATTATATCGAGGGATGAGGATGGAAACAACAGATATGAATCTTGATCAAAGAAGCTGCAGGGTATAGGTTGATATCATCAAAGAACACAAGTATTGAACTGTCAATGCAAACCGCTGTGGGTTGGGCTTTATACGGGAGCGCCGGTACGTAAATAGCAGAAACGACTGCAATCGTTCAACTGGCATTTTTTGAGTAGACACTGAACCGCGATAACGCAGTTTTGAAAACTTGGATGTCCATTTATTTTGATTATATCAAGGAATATAATTTAACAACAGATATGAAACTTGGATCCAAAAGAAATCGGGTGTTATAGGTTGGATAATTTACCGCAAGAACACAAGTAATGAACTGGCCAATGCATCTGTTATGTGGGCTATATGAGCGCTATATTTAAATAGCAGAAGACTCGAAATCGAAAACAAATCGGCATTTTGAGTAGACACTGAACCGCGATAACGTGTTTTGAAAATCCGTGATGTCCATTTATTTTTGATTATACCAAGGAATATACTTAACAACAGATATGAAACTTGATCCAAAGAAATCGGCAAGTATAGGTTGGCTGTAATTTCACTGCAAGAACACAAGTATTGAACCGTCACCATACCGTTATATGGGCTTATACGGACATATTCAAATAGCAGAAACACCGAATCGAAAAATCGGCGGTTGTTTAAATAGACAGTGTACCGCGTAAACGCACTATGAAAACTGGGATGTCTACGCGAATGATTAGCACGAGGGATATATTTAAACAACAGATATAAATCTTGATCAAAAGAACGGCAGTACATGTTGATAATTTACCGAAAGAACACAAGTATTGAACCGTCAATGGTCATCAAGGGCTGGCATGAGCGCTATATTTAAATAGCAGAAATGACTCGTAATCGAAAACCGATCGGCATTTATGATAACATCTATAATGCAATAACGTAGTGTTTAAATTCGGATGTCCATTTGGTGATCGAATATATCGAGGGATATATTTAAAACAACAGAGGTGAAACTTGATCCAAAAGAAACGGGTGTTATAGGGCTGATAATTTACTGCAAGAAGTAGTGAACCGGCAAGGTACCGTTGTATGGGCTTATACGGAGCGCTATATTTAACAGCAGAAATGACTCAACGAAACCTATCGTATGGAGTAGACAGTATACCGCGAGTAACGCAGTGTTTAAAATCCCAGCGTCTATTTATGAATGATTATAATGAGGAAATATCTAAACAACAGATATGTGAATCTCGATCAAAGAAATCGGCATGTATAGGTTGATACCCACTGCAAGAACACTAGTGTATTGAAAACCACACGCATACTGCTGTATGGGCTTATATGAGCCCCTATATTTAAGAAAGAAAACGACTCGTAATCGAATTCAATCATATTTTTGAGAAGACACCATATCGCAAATAACGCAGTGTTTAAATTCCTTGAGATGTCCATTTTATGAACGAATATATCGAGGACATATTTGAACAACAGATATGAATCTTGATCAAAAGAAATCGGCAAGTATATGTTGATTTTTAAAGAACACAAGTATTGAACCGTCAGTACAATGTTATATGGGTTACATGGAGCGCTATATTTAAATAGCTGGAAATGACTCGTAATCGAAACAAATCGGCATGTTTGATTAGACAGTGTAACGCGTAAACGCAATTATTAAATCCTGGGATGTCTATTTATGATCGATTATATCGAGGAGGCTTTGGAAACAACAGATAAGGGAATCTTTGATCTAAAGAAGTTTATGGGCATATGCTGATTATTTACCGCAAGAATACAAGTTTGAACCGTCAATGCATACCATATGGGGCTTATACGGAGCGCTATATTTAAATAGCAGAACGACCTGCAATCAAAACCAACGATTTTGAGTAGATAGCATACCGCGATATCAGTATGTTTAAAATCCGGATGTCCATTTATTTTTGATTATATCAAGGAATATAATTTAACAAATAGATATAAAACTTGATCCAAAGAAATCTGGCAAGTATAGGCTGGATAATTTACCGCAAGAACACAAGTATTGAAACCGTCAACGGAAACCGTTGTAAGGGCTTGGCATGGAGCGCTGTATTTAAATAGCAGAAAATGATTCCCAATCGAAACCAATCGGCATTTTTGAGTAGACACTGAACCGCGATAACGCAGTTTTGAAAACTTGGATGTCCATTTATTTTTGATTATTATACTGGTGGAATATAATTTAACAACAGATATGAAACTTGATCCAAAGAAATCGGTAAGTATAGGTTGATAATTCTATCGCAAGAACACAAGTAATGGTGTCTTTCAATGTATTCCGTTATGTATATATGAGCGCTTATATTTAAATAAGAAAGACGAACCGAAACCCATCGTTTTTTTGAGAGATCAAGCACCGCGATAACGCAGTGGCGCCGAAAATCCTGGAACGGCTTTATGAACGATTATACTGAGGAAATAAACAACAGATATGAATCTTGACCAAAAAAGAAATCGGCATGGCAGGCTGGATACTTACCGCAAGAATGATAGTATTGAACTGTCAATGCACAATGTTGTAGAAGGGCTTATACGGAGGCTATATTTAAATAGTAGAAACGACTGTAATCGAAACCGACCGGATATTTTGAGAAGACAGTATACCCGCAATAACGCAGTGTTTAAATTCTGGGATGTCCATTTATGAACGATTATATCGAGGGATACATTTAAACAAGAGATATGAATCTTGATCAAAAGAAATTGCATGTATAGGGTTGATAATTTACCAAAATACCAGTATTGACTGTCAACACGCATACCGTTGTATGGTCCATACGGTTCGTATTTAAATAGCAGAACGACTCTGGGTAATCGAAAACCAATCGGCATTTTGAGAAGACACTATACCCAATAACGCAGGTTAAATTCAGGATGTCCATTTATGAACAAATATATCGAGTGGGATATGTTAAACAACAGAGGCGAATCTTTTGGACTGCAAGAAATCGACAAGATATGTTGATTTTACCGCAAGAACATGCTATTGAACCGCCACGCATACCGTTATATACGGTACGGAGCGCTATATTTAAACAGCTGAAATGACCTGCAATCGAAAACAAATCGGCAGGCTGTTTGATAAGACAGTGAACGCGTAAACGCAATTATTAAAATCCTGGATGTCTATTTAAGCATCGATTATATCGAGGGATATACGAAACAAAGATATGAATCTGGATCAAAAGAAGTCGGCAAGTATATGTTGATTATTTCATCGCAAGAACACAAGTATTGAAACCGTCAATGCATACCATATGGGCTTACGAAGCGCTATATTTAAACAGTAGAACGACCTCGGTAATCGAAACCAATCGGCATTTGAGAAGACAGTACCGCGATATCGCAGTGTTAAAATCCTGGATGTCCATTTATTTTGATTGAATTGGGCGAATATAATTTAACAACAGATATGAACTTGGATCCAAAGAAACGGCAAGCATAGGTTGATAATGCATTGCAAAGAACATTGGGCAATGTTCGTCAATGCATTCCTGCGTGTGGGTTTATAAGGAGCGCTATATTTAAATAGCAGACTCGAAATCGAAACAAATCGGCATTTTGAGTAGAGAAAACAACAAGGATAACGCAGTTTTGAAAACTTGGATGTCCATTTATTTTGATTATCAAGGAATATAATTTAACAACAACAGATATGAAACTTGATCCAAAGAAATCGGCAAAGTATAGGTTGATAATTTCACTGCAAGAACACAAGTATTGAAACTCGTCAATGGCTTACCAAGAAGGGCTTATACGGAGTACGTATATCTAAATAGCAGAAATGACTGTAATCGAAAAATCGGCACAGTTTAAATAGACAGTGTACCGCGTAAACGCAATTATGAAAAATCCTGGGATGTCCATTTGAACGATTATATCGAGGGATATACGTAAACAACAGGATATAACTTTGACCAAAAGAAATCGGCAAGCACATGTTGATAATTTACCGAAAGAACACAAGAAACCGTCAATTTATTACCCGTTGTATGGCTTATACGGATTCTATATTTAATAGCAGAAACGACTGTAATCGAATTCAACTGGTATTTTTGAGAAGACATCATACCAAATAATGCAGGTTAACCCTGATGTCCGGCTGGCGAACATATCGAGGGATATATTTAATGTCAGATATGAAGTTCTGGATCCAAAAGAAATCGGCAAGTATAGGTTGATAATTTACCGCAAGAAATACGGGCATTGGAACCGTCAATGCGTACCGTTACGGACTTTACATGGAGGCCATATTTAAATAGCAGAAACGACCTGCACTGAAACCCATCGGCTTTTCGAGTAGACAGTATACCGCGATAACGCAGTGCTCCAAAAATCTCTGGGGATGTCCATTATGAACGATTATAATGAGGAAATATTTAAACAACAGATATGAATCTTGGATTAAGAAATCAAGGCGTATGAAGCGATACTTACCGCACAATATCAGTATTGAACCGTCAATGGTTCGCGGCGGCTTATACGAGCCCTATATTTAATAGCAGAAAACGACCTGTAATCGAATTCAATCTGCATTTGAGAAGACACTATACCGCAATAACGCAGTGTTTAAATTCCTAGGATGTCCATTTACAAACAAAATATTGTCGAGGATATGTTTAAACAACAGATACAACTTGGATCCAAAGAAATCGGCAAGTATAGGTTAGATAATTTACCGCAAGAACACAAGAAGGAACCGTCAATGGCTACCGTTATATGGGCTTATACGTGGAGCGCTATATTTAAAGAGCTGAATGACTTCGTAATCGAAACAAATCGGCATGTTTTGATTAGATGAGTAACGCGTAAACGCAATTATTAAAAAACTGGGATGTTCATTTTCATAATCGATTATATCGAGGGACATACTTAAACAACAGATATGAATCTTTGATTCCAAAGAAGTCGGCAAGCAGGCGTTGATTATTTTACCGCAAGAATACAAGTTTTGGAACCATCAATGCATACCGTTATATATGAGCATGGAGCGCTATTTAAATAGCAGAAACGACTCGTAATCGAACCAATCGGCATTTGAGTAGAGATGGTATACCGCGATATCGCAGTGCTTAAAAATCCTGGGATGTCTGTTATTTTGCGATTATATCATGAAATACACTTGAACAACAGATATAAACTTGATCCAAAAGAACTGGGTGAAGCATAGGTTGGGATACTACTGCAAGAACACAAGTATTACAAACCGTCACGTAAACCGTTGTAAGGGCTTACATGGAGCAAAGCGTGTATTTAAATAGCAGAAACGACTCGGTAATCGAAACCAATTTGGGTATTTTTGAGTAGACACTGAACCGTAAACGCAGTTTTGAAAACCTGGGATGTCCATTTATTTTTGATTATATCAAGGAACATAATTTAACAACAGATATGAAACTTGATCCAAAGAAACGGTGCAGATGATAATTTACCGCAAGAACACAAGTAATGAAATCCGTCAATGTATTCCGTTATGTGGGCTTATAAGGAGCGCTTATATTTAAATAGCAGAAAAGACTAAATCGAAACAAATCGGCATTTTGAGTAGACAGGGTTTATTTTAAAAAGGGGAAAGAAAAATTTTTTAAAAACCCCGGGAAATTTGGGAAAAAAGGGGGAAAAATTTTAAAAAGGGTTTTTAAAAAGATTTAAAGGGGAAAAAAAAAGGGGGTTTAAATTTAAAGGGCCCTTTAAAAAACCCGGAAAAAAAAGGGGTTTTTTTGGGAAAACCCCAAACCCCAAAAAAAAAAATTAAAAACGGGTTTTAAAAAAGGGGCCCTTTGGGTTTTAAAAGGGGTTTTTAAAAAATTTAAAAAAAAAAAAAAGGTTTTTTTTTAAAAAAACCTTTTTGGTTTTTCCCAAAATTTTTGGGTTTTAAAAAAAGGGGAAGGTGGGAAAAAAAAAAAAAAAAACCCGGTTTTAGTTTTAAAAACCCGGGGGGTTTTTTTTTTAAAAAAGGGGAAAATTTTTTTAAAAATATAAAAAAAAAAAGGGTTAAAAAAAAAAGGGAAAAAATTTAAATTTACCCAAAAAATTGGGGAAAAATTTTTTAATAAAAAAAAAAAAAATTTTGAAGGAATCCCCCTTTTTTTAAAATTCCCCCAAAAATTTTTAAAAAGGGGTTAATTTTTAAAAAGATTTAAAGGGAAAAAAACCAATATTTTAAAAAAAGGGAAAAAAGGAAAAAAAAGAAACCTTAAGGGCCCAAAAATTTTTAAAAAAAGGGGAAAAAAAAAAGGAAATTTAAAAAAAAAGGGGAATTTTAAAAAAATTAAGGGAAAAAAAAAAAAGGGGTTATTAAAAAAATTTAAATTTTAAAAAAAAGGGTTTTCCAAAAAAATTCAAAAAAATTTAAAAAAAAAGGGGGGAAAAATACCCTTTTTAAAAAGGTTTTAAATGAAAAAAATTTTTAAAAAATTTTGGGAACTTCCCAATTGGTTTTTTGGGATTTTTAAAAAAATTTTAAAAAAAATAAAAAAAATTTTTTTTAAAAAATGGGTTTTTTTTAAAAAAGGAAAAAAAAAAAAAAGGAAAAAAACCAAAAATTTTTGAAAAGGAAATTTAGTGGAAAAACCCAAAATGTCCATTTATTTTTGATTATACCAAGGAAATAATTTAACAAAAGATATAAAAATTTGATCCAAAGAAATCGGCAAGTAAGGTTGATAATTTACCGCAAGAACACAAGATTGAAACCGTCAATGCAAAACCGTTGTAAGGGGTTTAAGGAGCGCTGTAAAAAGCAAAAGACTCGTAATCGAAACCAATCGGCATTTTTTAAGACACCGAACCCGGATAACGCAGTTTTGAAAATCCCAATGTCCATTTATTTTTGATTATATCGGAAAATAATTTAACAAAGATATGAAACTTGATCCAAAGAAACCGGCAAGTATAGGGTTGGATAATTTACCGCAAGAATAATTAAGGAAAACCGTCAATGATTCCGTTATGGGCTTATAAGGAGCGCTTATATTTAAATAGCAGAAAAGACTCGGAAATCGAAACCCATCGGTCTTTTTTTGAGTAGACAGTATACCGCGAAACGCAGTGTTTAAAATCCTGGATGTTCCATTTATGAACGATTATATCGAGGGAAAATTTAAACAACAGATATGAATCTTGATCAAAAGAAATGGCATGGTAAAGGGGATAATTTACCGCAAGGAACACTAGATTGAACCGGGTCAATGCATACCGTTGATGGGCCATACGGAGCCCCTTTATTTAATAGCAGAAAACACCTCGTAATCGAATTAATTTGGCATTTTTGAGAAGACACTAATACCGCAAAACGCAGTGTTTAAATTCCTTAGGAGCCGAACGGGAATATATCGAGGGATATATTTAAACAACAGAAGAATCTTGGATCGAAGTCGGCAAGTATATGTTGATTATTTACCGCAAGAATACAAGTTTGAACCGTCAATGGCCAACCGTTATATGGGCTTATACGAGCGCTGTATTAAATAGCAGAAACGAATGTAATGAAAATCGGCATTTTTAGAACACTGAAACCGCGATAACGTTTTGAAAAATCCTAGTTCCATTTATTTTGATTATATCAAGGAATAAAAAAACAGATATGGAAACCTTGACCAAAGAAACGGCAAGAAAGGGATAATTTTACCGCAAGAAACAAGTAAGAAACCGTCAATGCATTCCGTTATGTGGGCTTATAAGGAGCGCCAATTTAAATAGCAGAAAAGACTTTGGAAAATCGAAACAAACCGGATTTTGAGCAGACACTGAACCCGATAACGCAGTTTGAAAATCCGGATGTCCATTTATTTTGATTATATCAAGGAATATAATTTAACAACAGATATGAAACTTGATCCAAAGAAAACGGGCAAGTATAGGTTAAATTTAAGCAAGAACACGTTATTGAACCGTCAATGCATACCGTTGTTGGGCTTACAGGACAAGAAAAACAGGCAGAAATGACCTGAACGAAAACCGATCGGCATTTATGAGAAGACACCAACCGCAATAACGAGTGTTTTAAATTTTGGATGTCCAAGAACGAATATTCGAGGGAAATTTAACAACAGAATGAAAATTGATCCAAAGAAATCGGGTTATAGGTTGATAATTTACCCAAGAACACAAAGTAGTGAACCGTCAATGCGTACCGTTGTATGGGCTTAACGGAGCGCTATATTTAAAAGCAGAAAGACCAATCGAAACCCACGGCTTTTTGAGAACAGAAGCGATAACGCAGTGTTTAAAACTTGGATGTCCATTTATGAACGATTATATCGGAGGGAAATATTAAACAACAGATATGAATTGATCAAAAGAAATGGTGTATAGGTTGATAATTTACCGCAAGAACACTAGTATTGAAACCGTCAATGAAACCGTTAAGGGGGCTTATACGGAGCCCATATTTAAAAGCAGAAAGACCTTAATCGAATTAATCGGCATTTTTGAGAAGAACTAACCGCAATAACGCAGTGTTTAAATTTAATGTCCATTTAAACGAATAATTTGAGGGTTTCAAAATATGAATCTTGGATCAAAAGAAGTCGGCAAGTATATTTGATTATTTACCGCAAGAATTTGGTTTTGAACCGTCAATCCAATTTATGGGCTTATACGGGCTGTATTTAAATAGCAGAAACGACTCCGTAATCGAAAACCAACCGGCATTTTTTGAGTAGACACTGAACCGGATAACGCAGTTTTGAAAATCCTGGACCATTTATTTTTGATTATATCGGAATATAATTTAACAACAGATATGAAACTGATCCAAAGAAACGGCAAGTATAGGTTGATAATTTAACGAAGAACAAGGGCAAAGAACCGTCAATATTCCTTAAGGGGTTTATTTGGGGAGCGCTATATTTAAATAGCAGAAAAGACTGAAACGAAAAATCGGATTTTTGAGTAGACATAACCCATAACGCAGTTTTAAAAATCCTGGGTTGTCCATTTATTTTTGATTAATCAAGGTATAATTTAACAAATATGAAACTATCCAAAGAAACGCGAAAGGTTGATAATTTACCGCAAGAACACAAGTATTGGAAAATTCACGCATACCTTATATGGGCCATGGAGCGCTATTTAAAAGCAGAAAGACTCGTAATCGAAAAAAATGGTATGTTTAAAAACAAATTGCGTAAACGCAAATTATGGAAAAACCTGGGATGTCCAAAGGGAAACGATTATATCGAGGAATATTTAAACAAAAAACGGATCAAAAGAAATCGGGTACATGTTATAATTACCGAAAGAACCGTTATTGAAACCGTCAATGCATACCGTTGTATGGGCTTATACGGAGCGCCATATTTAAATAGAGAAATGATTCAACCGAAACCGACCTTTAAAACACAACCGCAATAACGCAGGAAATTCCTGGATGTCCATTTAAGGAACGAATATAATGGGGATATATTTAAACAACAGATATGAAACGGATCCAAAGAAATCGGCGTATAGGTTGATAATTTAAGCAAGAAACAATAGTGAAATCAATGCGTACCGGTATGGGCCTTAACGACTTTATTTAAATAGCAGAAACGACTCGAATCGAAACCCATCGGCTTTTGAGTAGACAGTAACCGCGATAACGCAAATTTAAAATCCTGGGAAAGTTTAATGAACGATTTTGAGGGAAAATTCCAAACAACAGATAAACTGGATCAAAAGAAATGGCAAGGTTAAGGGATAATTTACCGCAAGAACACTAGTATTGAACCGTCAATGGTTACCCGGAAGGGCTACCGGAGCCCTATTATTTTAAACAGGAAACTTCAACGAATTAACCCATTTTGAGAAGCCCATACCGCAAAAGCAGTTTTAAATTCCTAGGATGTCCATTTATGAAAATTAATCGAGGGATATATTTAAACAACAGATAAGAATTTTGACCAAAAGAAACGGAAGATATGTTGATTTTTTACCGCAAGAAACAAGTATTGAAACCGTTGGACCGTTAATTATAGAGCGCCTTATTTAAATAGTTGAAAATGACCTTAATCGAAACAAAAATCATGTTTGATTAGAAGGCGCGTAAACGCAATTAAAAATTGGGATGTTATTTATGACGAAACGAGGGATATTTTAAAAACAGATATGAATTCCTTGATCTAAAAAGAAGTCGGCGATATGTTGATTATTTACCGCAAGAATACAAGTTTTGAAAACCTGTCAATGCAATTATATGGGGCTTATACGGGACGCTATATTTAAAAGCAGAAACGACCTTCCGTAATCAAAACCAATCGGCATTTGAGTAGAAGGTATAAAGCGATATTCGCAGTGTTTAAAATCCTGGATGTCCATTTATTTTTGATTTATCATGAATATAATTTAAAAACAGATATAAAACTTGATCCAAAAGAAAGGCAAGTATAGGTTGATAATTTACCCAAAGAAACAAGTATTGAACCGTCAAGCAAACGTTGTGGGCATAGGGAGCGCTGTATTTAAATAGGAAAGACCAAATCGAAACCAATCGGATTTTTGAGAGACACTGAACCCGGATAACGCAGTTTTGAAAATCCTGGGATGTCCATTTATTTTTGATTATATCAAGGAATAAATTTAAAAAAGATATGAAACTTGGATCCAAAAGAAATCGGGGAAGGAAATAATTTACCGGAACACGCAATGAAACCGTCAATGCATTCCGTTATGGGGCTTATAAGGAGCCATATTTAAATAAAGAAAGACTCCGGAAATCGGTTCCATCGGCTTGGAGCAGATAACCGATAACGCAGTGTTTAAAATCCTGGGATGTCCATTTAGAACGATTATATCGAGGGAAAAAAACAACAGATATGAATTTGATCAAAAAGAAATCGGCAATGTATAGGGAAATTTACCCAAAAGAACACTAGTATTGGAAAACCGTCAATGTACCGTTGTATGGGCTTATACGGAGCGCTATATTTAAATAGCAGAAAGACTCCGTAAACGAAACCAATCGGCATTTTTGAGAAGGAAGGTATACCGCAAAACGGCAGTGTTTAAATTCCTGGATGTCCATTTATGAACGATTATAATGGAGGGAACATTTAAACAAGAGATATGAATCTTGGATAAAAGAAATTCCGGTATAGGGTTGATAATTACCAAAATAACACTAGTATTGAACCGTCAATGGCACCGTTGATGGTCTTATACGGAGCCCTGTATTTAAAAGCAGAAACGATAGTAACCGAAACCAATCGGCATTTTGAGAAAAACCTTATACCGCAATAACGCAGTGTTTAAAATTCCCAGGATGTCCATTTATGAACAAAATATCGAGGGATAAGGTTAAACAAAGATATGAATCTGGACAAAAGAAATTGGGCAAGTATATGTTGATTTTACCGCAAGAACACAAGTAATGAACCGTCAAGACCCGTTATGTGGGCTTATAAAGGAGCGCCATTTTAAATAGGCAGAAAAGACTCGAAATCGAAACAACCGGCATTTTTGAGAACAGTTACCGCGATAAACGCAGTTTTGAAAACCTTGGGATTCCATTTATTTTGATTATATCAAGGAAATAATTTAACAACAGATATGGAAACTTATCCAAAGAAATTGGCAAGAAAAGGTTAATTACCCAAGAACACAAGTAGGGAACCGTCAATGCATACCGTTATATGGGCTTATAAGGAGCGCTATATTCAAATAGCAGAAATGACTCGTAACGAAAAAATCGATATGTTTAAATAGACAGTCCGCGTAAACCGCAATTATGAAAACCTTTGGATGTCCATTTTAAACATTTTTGAGGGATATATTTAAACAACAGATATAAACTTGGATCAAAAAGAAATGGCAAGTACATGTTGATAATTTACCGAAAGAACACAAGTATTAAACCGTCAATGATACCGTTGTTATTGGGCCATAAGGGCCTATATTTAATACAGGAAAGACTCAATCCAACTAATCGGCCTTTTTGAGAAGACACCATACCGCAAAAACGCAGTGTTTAAAACCTGGGATTCCATTTAAGAACGAATATATTGAGGATAAAACAACAGATATGAAACTTGATCCAAAGAAATCGGCAAGAAGGGGATAATTTACCGCAAGAAACGTTATTGAAACCGTCAATGGTACCGTTGTATGGATTTATACGGGAGCGCCATTTTAAATAGCAGAAAGACCTGCAATGAAACCCATCGGCTTTTTTTTGAGTAGACAGCCGCGAAACGCAGTGTCTAAAACCTGGGATGTCCATTTATAAACGATTATATCGAGGGAAATATTTAAACAAAGATATGGACCTTATTAAAAAACGGCATGTAAGGTTATAAACTGCAATAACACTAGTATTGGAACCGTCAATGATACCTTGATGGGCTTAACAGTTTCCATATTTAATAGCAGAAACGACTCGTAATCGAATTAACTGCATTTTTGAGAAGACACTATACCGCAATAACGCAGTGTTTAAATTTAGGATGTCCATTTATGAACGAATATATCGAGGGATTAATTTAAACAAAGATTGAATCTTGGATCAAGGAAACCGGTTAGTATATGTTGGATTTTTTTACCGCAAGAACACAAGTATTGAACCGTCAATGCATACCGTTATATGGGCTTATACGGAATTTATTTAAAGAGCTTAAAAACCTGTAATCGAAACAAACCTATGTTTGATTGGACAGGAACGCGAAACCAATTATTAAAATCCCGGATGTCTATTTATAATCGATTATATCGAGGGATATTTAAACAACAGATATGAATCTTGGACGAAGTCGGCAAGAATGTTGATTATTTACCGCAAGAATACAAGTTTTGAACCGTCAATGGCTACCGTTATATGGGTTATACGGAGCGCTATATTTAAATAGCAGAAACGACCGTAACGAAAACAATCGCAATTTTGGAGTAGAGGATCCGCGAATCGGCAAGGTTTAAAACCTGGATGTCCGTTTTTGATTATATCAAGGAAAAATTTAACAACAGATATAAAATTTGATCCAAAGAAATCGGCAAGTATAGGTTGAAATTTACCCAAAGAACACAAGTATTGAACCGGTCAAGCAAACCGTTGTGGGGCTTAAACGCTGTATTTAAATAGCAGAAAGACCTGAACCGAAACCAATCGGATTTTGAGTAGACACTGAACCGCGATAAGCAGTTTTGAAAATTGGGTCCATTTATTTTGATTATATCAAGGAATATAATTTAACAAAAGATATGAAAGGATCCAAAGAAATCGGTAAGGAAGGGATACCTACCGCAAGAAACAAGTAAGAACCGTCAACCATTCCGTTATGGGGTTATAAGGAGGCTTTATATTTAAATAGCAGAAAAGACTGAAATCGAAACAAATGGATTTTTGAGTAGACAAATTAATGATAACGCAGTTTTGAAAACCTGGGATGTCCATTTATTTTTGATTATATCAAGGAATATAATTTAACAAAATGCGATCCAAAAGAAATCGGCAAGAAAGGGGATAATTTACCGCAAGAACACAAGTATTGAAAACCGTCAATGCATACCGTTATAGGGGCCTTACGGAGCGCTTATATTCAAAAGCAGAAATGACTGTAATCGAAAAAACCGGCATGTTTAAATAGACAGTTACCGCGTAAAGCAATTTGAAAAACCTGGGATGTCCATTTAAGAACGATTATATCGAGGGATATATTTAAACAACAGGATATAAATCTTGGATCAAAAGAAACTGGCGGACATGTTGAAATTTACCGAAAAGAACACAAGTATTGAACCGTCAATGCATAATGCCGAAGGGCTTAACGGAGCGCTATGTTTAAATTCAGAAATGACTCGTAATCGAAACCGATCGGATTTATGAGAAGACAGTATACCGCAATAACGCAGTGTTTAAATTCCTGGAAACCCATTTAAGGAACGAATAAATATCGAGGGATATATTTAAACAACAGATATGAAACTGGATCCAAAGAAAATCGGCAAGTAAAGGGATAATTTACCGCAAGAACACAAGTATTGAACCGGCGCTTACCTTGTTGGGCTTATACGTAGCGCTATATTTAAATAGCAGAAACGACTTCGTAACGAAACCCATCGGCTTTTTTGAGTAGACAGTATACCGCATAACGCAGTGTTTAAAAACCTTTGGAGTCCAAGGGATCGATTATATCGAGGGAAAATTTAAACAAAATATGAATTTGATCAAAAGAAATCCAAATGTATAGGTTGGATAATTTAACCCAAGAACACCAGTATTGAACCGTCAATGCATACCGTTTAATTTTTATACGGGAGCGCCATATTTAAATAGCAGAAAGACTGTAATCAAACCAATCGGCATTTTTGAGAAGACAGTATACCGCAATTAACGCAGGTTTAAATTCCTGGAATGTCCATTTATGAACGATTTGGAGGGATTAAGAAACAACAGGATATGAATTTGATCAAAAGAAACGGCATGGTTAGGTTGATAATTTACCGCAAAACACTAGTATTGAACCGTCAATGCATACCGTTGAGGGGGCTTATACGGAGCCCTATTTAAATAGCAGAAAGACTCGAACGAAACCAATCGGCATTTTGAAAGACACTATACCGCAATAACGCAGTGTTTAAATTCCTGGGATGTCCATTTATGAACGAATATTCGAGGGATATATTTAAACAAAGATAGAATCTTTGGATCAAAAGAAATCGGGATATGTTGATTTTTACCGCAAGAACACGTATTGAACCGTCAAGCATACCGTTAAAGGGGCTTATACGGAGCGTTATATTTAAAAGCTGGAAAATGACCTGAACCGCAAATTTGGCATGTTTGAGTAGACAGGTACCCAAACACAATTATGAAAAATCCTGGAAGTCCATTTAAGGAACGATTATATCGAGGGATATATTTAAACAACAGATATGAATTTATCAAAAGAAACGGCAAGTACTTGTTGATAATTTCCACCGAAAGAACAAAGTATTGAACCGTCAATGCGTACCCAAGGGCTTATACGGGCGCTATATTTAAAAGCAGAAACGACTCAAAATCGAAACCAATCACATTTTGAGAAGAATATACCGCGAAACGCAGTGTTTAAATTCCTTAGGATGTCCATTTAAAGATAATTCGAGGGAAATAAAAAAACAGATATGAATCTTTGATCAAAAAGAAATCGGGATGGAAAGGATAATCCGCAAAACACTAGTATTGAAACCGTCAAGAACCGTTGTATGGGCTTATACGGGCCCTATATTTAAATAGCAGAAAGACCTCAACCGAAACCGATCGGTATTTATGAGAAGACAGTATACCGCAATAACGCAGTGTTTAAATTCGGGATGTCCTTATTTATGAACGAAATATCGAGGGATATTTTAAACAACAGATATGAAACCTGATCCAAAGAAACGGCAAGTTAGGTTGATAATTTACCGCAAGAACACAAGATTGAAACCGTCAAGCGACCGTTTAAGGGTTTAATTGGAGCGCCATAGAAAGCAGAAATGACCTCGCAATCGAAACCGATCGGCATTTATGAGAAGAAATGCAATAACGCAGTGTTTAAATTCCTGGGATGTCCATTTATGAACGATTATATCGAGGGATAATTTAAAACAACAGATAAGGAAACTTGATCCAAAAGAAACGGCAAGTATAAGGGATAATTTACCGCAAGAACACAAGTATTGGAAATTCAAAGCTACTGTTGTATGGGCTTAAGGGAGGCTATATTTAAAAGCAGAAACGACTCGTAATCGGAAAACCCATCGGCTTTTTGAGAGACAGGCGCGATAACGCAGTGTTTAAAACCTTGGGATGTCCATTTTGGAACGATTATATCGGGAGGGAAAATATTTAAACAACAGATAGGAATCTTTGGATCAAAAACGGCATGTATAGGTTGATAATTTACCGCAAGAACACCAGTATTGAACCGTCAATGGCTACCGTTGTATGGGCTTATACGGAGCGCTATATTTAAATAGCAGAAACGCCTGTAATTCAAACCAACGGCATTTTTGAGAAGACAGATACCGGTAACGCAGTGTTTAAATTCCTGGGATGTCCATTTATGAACGATTATATCGAGGAAAAAACAGCAGATATGAACTTGACGAAAACGGTTATAGGTTGATAATTTACCGGGCCAAACTAGTATTGAAACCGTCAATGCATACCGTTGTATGGGCTTATACGGAGCCCTTTATTTAAATAGCAGAAACGACTCGTAATCGGAAAACCAATCGGATTTTTAGAAGACACTAATACCGCAAAACGCAGTGGAAATTCCTGGGATGTCCATTTATGAACGAATATATCGAGGGATATATTTAAATAAAGATATGAATCTTGGATCAAAGAAATGGCAAGTATGTTGATTTTTTACCGAAGAACACAAGTATTAAACCGTCAATGGCTACCCAATATGGGCTTATACGGGTTATTTAAAATAGCTGAAATGACCTGTAATCGAAACAAATCCAATTTTGAGAGACAGTTACCGCGTAAACACAATTATGAAAACCTGGGATGTCCATTTATGAACGATTAAGGGAGGGATATATTTAAACAAAAGATCGAATCTTGGATCAAAAGAAATCGGGCAAGAATTTGTTGATAATTTAACGGAAAGAACACAAGTAATTGAACCGTCAATGCGTACCGTTGTAAGGGCTTATGGAGCGCTAATTTAAAAGCAGAAATGACTCGTAATCGAAACCCATCGGCTTTTTGAGTAGATGATACCGCGATAACGGCAGTTTTAAAAACCTGGGATGTCCAATTAAGAACGATTATATCGAGGGAAATATTTAAACAAAGATATGGAATTTGATCAAAAGAAACCGGCATGTATAGGGATAATTTACCGCAAGAACATTAGTATTGAACCGTCAACAATCCGTTGTATGGGCTTAAGGAGCGCCATATTTAAAAAAGAAACGACTGTAACTAAAACCAATCGGATTTTGAGAAGACAGTATACCGCAAAACGCAGTGTTTAAATTCCTGGGATGTCCATTTTGGGAACGATTATATCGAGGGATATATTTAAACAAAGATATGAATTTTCAAAAGAACCGGCGTTAGGGATAATTTAACCCAAACTGTATTGAACCGTCACCTACCGTTGTATGGGCTTAAGAGCGCTATATTTAAAACAGAAATATTGTAATCGAAACCGGATCGGCATTTATGGAGAAGACAGATACCGCAATAACGCAGTGTTTAAAAACCGGATGTCCATTTATGAACGAAATATCGAGGGATATATTTAAACAACAGATATGAATCTTGATCCAAAGAAATCGGCAAGGAAAGGTTAATTTACCGAAGAACACAAGTATTGAAACCGTCAATGTTACCGTTGTATGGGCTTATACGGAGCGGCTATATTTAAATAGCAGAAACGAACGTAATCGAAACCATCGGCTTTTTTGAGTAGACAGTATAGCGGATAACGCAGTGTTTAAAATCCTGGGATGTCCTTTATGAACGATTATATCGAGGGAAATATTTAAACAACAGATATGAATCTTGATCAAAAAGAAATCGACATGTATAGGTTGGATAATTTACCGCAAGAACATCAGTATTGAAACCGTCAATACCGTTGTATGGGGCTTATACGGAGCGCTATATTTAAAATAGCAGGAAACGACTGAATCTAAAACCAACCGGCATTTTTTGAGAAGACAGTATACCGCAATAACGCAGTGTTTAAATTCCTGGATGTCCATTTATGAACGATTATATCGAGGGAAATTTAAACAACAGATATGAATTGGATCAAAAAGAAATCGGCGTTATGTTGATTTTTACCGCGAAACGTTATTGAAAACCGTCAATGCATACCGTTAAGGGGCTTATACGGAAAGGTTATATTTAAATAGCTGAAATGACCCGTAATCAAAACAAATCGGATGTTTGAGAACAGTGTACCCGGTAAACACAATTAGAAAAAATTGGGATGTCCATTTATGAAGATTATATCGAGGATATATTTAAACAACAGATATGAATTTGACCAAAAAGAAATCGGCATGTATAGGTTGATAATTTGCAAGAACACAGTATTGAACCGTCAATTTAATACCGTTGTATAGGCTTATTGGAACCATATTTAAAAAAGAAACGACTGGAATCGAAACCAATCAGCATTTTTGAGAAGACAGTATACCGCGATAACGCAGTGTTTAAATTCAGATGTCCATTTATGAACGATAATATCGAGGGAAAATTTAAACAACAGATATGAATTGGATCAAAGAAATCGGCATGATAGGTTGATAAACCCTAATAACACTAGTATTGAAACCGTCAATGATACCGTTGTATGGGCTTATACGGAGCCCTATATTTAAATAGCAGAAATGACCGAATCGAAACCGATCGGCATTTATGAGAAGACAGATACCGCAATAACGCAGTGTTTAAAATTCCTGGGATGTCCATTTAAAACGAATATATCGAGGAATTTAAACAACAGATATGGAATTTATCAAAAACGGCAAGATAGGGTTGATAATTTACCCAAGAACACAAGTATTGGAACCGTCAAAGGTACCGTTGTATGGGCTTATACGGGAGCGCTTATTTAAATAGCAGAAACGACTCGTAATCGAAACCCCATCGGCTTTTTTTGAGTAGAAGTATACCGCGAAAGCAGTGTTTAAAAACTTGGGAGTCCATTTATAACATTATACGAGGGAATTAAACAACAGATATGAATCTGATCAAAAAGAAACGGCGATATGATGATTTTTTACCGCAAGAACACAAGGTATTGAACCGTCAATGGCTACCGTTTAAGGGCTTATACGGAGCCTATATTTAAATAGGCTGAAATGACTCGTAATCGAAAACAAATCGGCATGTTTGAGAGACAGTGTACCGCAAACGCAATTATGAAAATCCGGAGTCCATTTATGAACGATTATACGAGGGATGTAATTTTAATAACAGATATGAATCTTGATCAAAAGAAATCGGCGACTTGGATAATTTCCGAAAGAAAAAAATTGAACCGTCAATGTGTACCGTTGTTGGGCTTATACGGGAGGCTTTAAAAAGAAAACGATCAATCGAAACCCATCGGGCTTTTTGAGTAGACAGTATAACCGCGATAACGCAGTGTTTAAAATCCTGGGATGTCCATTTATGAACGATTATATCGAGGGAAATATTTTAACAACAGATATGGAAACTTGGATCAAAAAGAAACGGCATTGGTAAGGTTGGATGATTTACCGCAAGAAACTAGATTGGAACCGTCAATTTATACTGTTATAGGCTTATACGGGAGCGCCATATTTAAATAGCAGAAACGACTCCGAACGAAACCCATCCTTTTTGAGTAGACAGAACCCATAAGCAGTGTTTAAAACCTGGATGTCCATTTATGAACGATTATATCGAGGGATATATTTAAACAACAGATATGAATTCGGATCGGAAATCGGGTATATGTTGATTTTTACCCAAGAATAAAGTTTTGAAACCGTCAATGCATACCGTTATATGGGCTTATACGGAGCGCCATATTTAAAAGAAACGACTCCGGCACCGAAAACCAATCCAATTTTGAGAACAGTATACCGCGATATCGCAGTGTTTAAAACCTTGGATGTCCATTTATTTTTGATTATATCAAGGAACATAATTTAACAACAGAATGAAACTTGATCCAAAAGAAATCCAATAAGAAGGTTAATTTACCCAAGAACAAGTTAATGAACCGTCAATGATTCTTTATTTTTACGGGAATGCTAATTTAAATAGCAGAAAGACTGTAATCGAAACAAATTCCATTTTTTGAGAGACAGTTACCGCGATAACGCAGGTTTAAAATCCTGGGATTTAATTATGAACGATTAATGATATATATTTTTAACAACAGATATGAATCTTGATCAAAAAAACGGCAAGATAGGTTGAAATTTACCGCAAGAACACAAGTAATGAACCGTCAACCAACCGTTATAGGGCTTAAGGGTATTAAATTAGCAGAAATGACTGGTAACGAAACAAACCAAACCTGGAGACAGTGTAACCCGGATAACGCAATAATTTAAATTAGGATGTCCATATTGAACATTTGGAGAGATGAATTTAACAAAGATATTATCTTGGATCAAAACAACGGCAAGTTCGTTGATTAATTACCGCAAAACACAAGTATTGGACGATCAAGACATAAGTTATATGGGTTAATAAGAGGTTATTTAAATAGCAGAAAGACTCGGAAACGAAAAAAAATTGGCATTTTATGACAGTACCCGCGATAACGCAATTATTAGAATTGGGATGTCCATTTATAAAAACGATTATACGGGATAATGTAAACAAAAGGAATTTGATCAAAACAAACGGCAAGGCGTTGGATAAATTACCCAATAAAAAATATTGAAACCGTCAAAGCATAACGTTATATAACGGATCGTTAAATTAAAAGGCAGAATGATCAAATTGAAACAAATCCATGTTTGAGTAGGGACCGGTAAGCATTTAAAATTGGGATGTTTTAATTAAGGATTGATTACATCGAGGAAATATTTAAACAACAGATATGAATCTTGATCAAAGAAATGGCAAGTACAGGTTGGATAATTTCCAAAAGAACACCAGTATTGAACAATGGCTATCGTTGTTGGGCTTAAGGAAGCGCCATTTTAAATAGAAAATGACTCAATCGAAACAAATTGGCATGTTTGAGAGACAGGTACCGCGATAACGGGCAGGTTTTAAAACCTCGGAAGACCAACGGATTGATTATATCGATGGAATATTTAAAACAATAGATATGAATCTTGATCAAAACAAATCGGCGTACATGGGATAATTTACCCAAAGAAAACAAATACGCCGTCAATGCATTCCGTTAAATAGGCTTATACGGGAGCCATATTTAAAAAGCAGAAATGAATCGTAACGAAACAAATCCATGTTTGAGAACAGTGAAACCGCGTAAACGCAATTATGAAAAATTGGTCCATTTATGAACGATTATATCGAGGGATGTAATTTAACAAAAGATATGAATCTTGATTAAAAGAAACGGCCAATTCTTTGTTGATAACCACCAAAGGCAAAGTATTGAACCGTCAACGTACCCCGGTTGTATGGGCTTAACATGGCCAAAATAGCAAAACGACTCCGTAATCGAAACCCATCGGCATTTTTGAGTAGAAGTATACCGCGATAAGCAGTGTTTAAAAATTGGGATGTCCATTTATGAACGATTATTCGAGGGAAATATTTTAACAACAGATTGAATTTGGATCAAAAGAAATCGGATGTATAGGTTGATAATTTACCGGAACACCAAAAGGAACCGTCAATTTCCGTTGTATAGGCTTATACGGAGCGCCAATTTAAATGCAGAAACGACCTGTAATCGAAACCGATCGGGCATTTATGAGAAGACAGTACCCGCGATAACGCAGTGTTTAAAATCCGGGATGTCCATTTTGGGAAACGATTATAATGGAGGGATATATTTAAACAACAGATATGAATCTTTGATCAAAAAAGAAACGGCAAGTATATGTTGATTTTTACCGCAAGAAACAAGTTTTGAACCGTCATTTACCGTTATATGGGATATGAGCGTTTTTAAAAAAGCAGAAACACTCCGTAATCGAAAACCAATGGCATTTTGAGTAGACAGTATACCGCGATATCGTAGTGTTTAAAAACCTGGGATGTCCATTTATTTTTTGATTATATCAAGGAAATAATTTAACAACAGATATGAAACTGATCCAAAAGAAATCGGCAAGATAGGTTGATAATTTACCGCAAGAACACAAGTAAGAACCGTCAATTATTCCCTTATATGGGCTTAATGGAATGCTATATTTAAAGAGAAAGACCTGAATCGAAACAAATGGCTTTTTGAGTAGGAAGTACCCGGATAACGGCAGTGTTTAAAATGGGATGCCTAATTATGAAACGATTATACCGAGGTATATATTTTAACAACAGATATGAATCTTGGATCAAAAGAAATGGAAAAGAAGGGATAATTTACCCAAAAGAACACAAGTAATGAACCGTCAATGCATACCGTTATATGGGCTTATACGGGGCAATTATTCAAATAGAGAAATGACCTAACCGAAACAAATCTGCATAATTTAAGAAGGTACCGCGGAAAGCAATAATTAAAATTAGGATGTCCATATTGAACGATTACAATGGAGAGATGGTTTAAATAACAGAATGTATCTTGATCAAAAAACCGGAAGTTCGTTGATTAATTACTGCAAAACACAAGTTTTGGACGGTCAAGACATACAGTTATATGGGCTAATACAGAGCGCTATATTTAAATAGCAGAAATGACTCGAAATCGAAAAAATTCGGCATTTTGAGTAGACAGTGTACCGCGATAACAGCAATTATTGAATCCTGGGATGTCCATTTATAAACGATTATATCAAGGGATATATAAACAACAGATATGAATCTTGATCAAAACAAATCGCAAGTACAAGTTGATAAATTACCGCAATAACACAAATATTGAACCGTCAAAGCATAACGTTATATGGAGCTTATACGGAGCGCTATATTTAAATAAAAGAAACGACTCGTAATCGAAACAAATCGGCATGTTTGAGTAGACAGTGTACCGCGATAACGCAGTTTTTAAAATACTGGGATGTCCATTTATGATTGATTATATCGAGGAATATATTTAAATAACAGATATGAATCTTGATCAAAAGAAATCGGCAAGTATAGGTTGATAATTTACCAAAGAACACCAGTATTGCAAGGTCAATGCATATCGTTGTATGGAGCTATACGAAGCGCTATATTTAAATAGCAGAAATGACTCGTAATCGAAACAAATTGACATGTTTGAGTAGACAGTGTGCCGCGATAACGCAGGTTTTAAAATCCTGGGAAGACCATTTACGATTGATTATATCGATGGATATATTTAAACAATAGATATAATCTTGATCAAAACAAATCGCAAGTACATGTTGATAATTTCCAAGAAAACAAATACTGAACCGTCAATGCATTCCGTTATATGAGCTTATCAGGAGCTATATTTAAATAGCAGAAATGACTCGTAATCGGAAACAAATCGGCAATTTTGAGTGACGTGTCCGCGATAACCAGGTTTTATAATCCTGGGATGTCCATTTATGATCGATTATATCGGGATATATTTAAACAGATATGAATCTTGATCAATAGAAATCGGCAGTACATGTTGATAATTTACCGAAGAACACCAATTGCAAGGTCAATGCATACCGTTGTATGAAGCATACGAAGCGCTATATTTAAATAGAAAACGACTCGTAATCGAAACAAATCAGTTTATTGAGTGGACGGTGTGCGGCGATAACGAGTTTTAAAATCCTGGGATGTCCATTTATGAACGATTATATCGAGGAATATATTTAAACAACAGATATGAATCTTGATCAATAAATTAGCAGAATACATGTTGATAATTTACCGAAAAAACACCAGATTGAAAGATCAAATCATACCGTTGCATGGGCTCATACGAAGCGCTATATTTAAATAGCAAAACAACTCGTAATCAAAACAAATCGCATTTTGAGTGTCAGTGTCGGCGATAACGCAGTGTTTAAAACCAGTTGTCCATTTATGAACGATTATATCGAGGAATATATTAAACAACAGATATGAATCTTTAACAATAGAAATCGGCAAGTACAGGTTGATAATAACCGAAAAAACACGTATTGAACGTTAATGCAGTTAAATAGGCTTATCAAGCGCTTATTTAAATACGAAATGACTCATAATCAAAACCAATCGCATGTTTGGTGAACGGTGTACGGCGATAACGCAGTGTTTAAAATCCTGGAATGACGTTTATGAACGATTATATCGAAGAATATATTTACAACAGATATGAATCTTGATCCAAAAGTAATCGCAAAGTATAGGTTGATAATTTACCGCAAGAACACAAGTAATGAATCGTCTATACATTCCGTTATATGGGCTTATACGGGCCGCTATTTTAAAATGAGAAATGACTCGTAATCGAAACAAATCGGCATGTTTGAGTAGACGGTGTACCGCGTTAACGAAGTATAAAAATTCTGGGGTGTCCATTTATGAACGATTATATCGAAGGATATATTTAAACAACAGATATAAATCTTGATCAAAAGAAATCTCAAGTATAGGTTGATAATTTACCGCAAGAACACAGTATTGAACCGTCAATGCATACAGTTATATGAACTTAACAGCGCTTTATTTAAATAACAGAAAAGACTCGTAATCGAAACAAATCAGCAATTTTGAGTAGACAGTGTACCGCGATTACGCCAGTTTTAAAATCCTGGGATGTCCATTTCTGATCGATTATATCGAGGGATATATTTAAACAACAGATATGAATCTTGATCAAAAGAAATCATGAGTACAGGTTGATAATTTACCGCTTCATGATTGATTATATCGAGGGACATATTTAAACAACAGATATGAATCTTGATCAAAACAAATCAGCAAGTACAAGTTGATAATTAACAGCAAGAACACAAGTATTGAACCGTCAATGCATACCGTTTTATGGGCTAATACGGAGCGCTATATTTAAATAGCAGAAATGACTCGTAATCGAAACAAACTGGCGTTTGAGTAGACCGATGTACCGCGATAACGCAATTATAAAATCCTGGGGTATCCATTTATGAGCGATTATATCAAGGGATATATTTTAACACAGAAATGAATCTTGATCAAAAAAATCGCAGTACAAATTGATAATTAAACGCAATAACACAAGGATTGAACGGTCAAGGCAACCACGGTATATGGACTATACGGGCGCTATACTTAAATAGCAGTAAGACTCGAAATCGAAATAAATCAGCATGTTTGAGTGTCAGTTTACCGCGATAACACAATTATGAAAATCTGGAAGACCATTTACGAGCGATTATATCGATGGATATTTTAAAAACAGATATGAATCTTAATCAAAACAAAACGGCAAGTAGGGGTTGATAATTAACCAGCAAAACACAAGTACTGAAACGTCCTTATGAACGTCATGCATACCGTTATATGGGTTAATACGGAGCTATATTTAAACAGAGAAATGACTCGTAATCGAAAAAATTCGGCATTTGAGTAGACAGTGTACCGCGATAACGCAATTATTAGAATCCTGGGAGGTCCATTTTAAACGATTATATCAAGGGATATATGATAAAGCAACAGATATGAATCTTGATCAAAACAAATCCAAGTACAAGTTGATAAATAACCCAATAACACAAGTATTGAACCGTCAAAGCATAACGTTATATGGGCTTATACGGATCGTTATAATTAAATACAGAAATGACTCGTAATCGAAACAAATCGGCATGTTTGGAGTAGACAGTGTACCGCATGATAACGCAGTTTTAAAATCCTGGGATGTTCAATTATGACTGATTACATCGAGGAATATATTTAAACAACAATATGAATCTTGATCAAAAGAAATCGGCAAGTATATGTTGATAATTTACTGAAAGAACGCCAGTATTGAAAGGTCAATGCATACCGTTGCATGGAAGCCTAAAGAGCTATATTTAAATAGCGAAACAACTCGTAATCGAAACAAATCGGCATGTTTGGGTAGACAGTGTACCGCGATAACACAATTATTAAAATCCTGGGAAGACCATTTACGAGCGATTATATCGAGGGATATATTTAAAAAACAGATATGAATCTTAATCAAAACAAATCGGCAAGTAGAGGGTTGATAATTAACCAAAAACACAAGTACTGAACCTCAATGCATACCGTTAATGGGTTATGGAGCGCTATATTATGTAGAAATGACTCGTAATCAAACAAATCTGCATAATTAAAGTAGACAGTGTCCGCGATAACGCATTATAGAATCCTGGGATGTCCTTTATAAACGATTATATCGAGGGATATATTTAAACAACGTGAATCTTGATCAAGAAATCGCAAGTACATGTTGATAATTTACCGAAAGAACACAATATTGAACCCTCAATCATACCGTTTATGAAACTTATACAGATCGTTATAATTAAATAGCAGAAATGACTCGTAATCGAAAAGATCCGCATGTTTGAGTAGACAGTGAACCATGATAACTAGTTAAAATCTTAGGATGTTCATTTATGATCGATTATTCGAGGAATATATTTAAACAACAGATATGAATCTTTATCAAAAAGTCAGCAAGTACATGTTGATAATTTACCGAAAGAACACCGTATTGAACTAAATGCATACAGTTATGGTTATACCGAGACGCTATATTTAACAGCGAAATGACTCGTAATCGAAAAAAATTCGGCATTTTGAGTAGACAGTGTCCGCGATAACCAGTTTTTAAAATCCTGGGATGTTCAATTATGACTGATTACATCGAGAATATATTTAAACAACAATATGAATCTTGATCAAAAGAAATCAAGCAAGTACAAGTTGATAAATTACCGCAATAACACAAGTATTGAACCGTCAAAGCATTACCGTTATATGGGTTTATACGGTTGTTAAAATTAATTAGCGAAATGACTCATAATCAGAAACAAATCAGCATGTTTGGTAGACAGTAAACCCGATAACACAATAGTTAAAATCCTAGGATGTTCATTTATGATCGATTATATGAGGGATATATTTAAACAACAGATATGAATCTTGATCAAAAGAAGTCGCTTAAGTACATTTGATGATTTACCGAAAGAACACAAGTATTGAACCGTAAATGCATACAGTTATATGGGCATACGAGCACTATATTTAAACAGCGAAATGACTCGTAATCGAAACAAATATGCATAATTAAGTAGACAGTGTACCGCGATAACCAATAATTAAAATCCTGGGATGTCCATTTATGAACGATTATATGGAAGTGTTTTAAATACCAGATATGAATCTTGATCAAAAAAATCGGCAATACATGTAGATAATTTACCGAAAGAACAACGTATTGAACCGTAAATGCATACAGTTATATTGGCTTACATAAAAACAAGTTGATAAATTACCCAATAACACAAGTATTGAACCTCAAACATACCGTTATATGGGTTTATACGGATTGATAAATTAATTAGCGAAATGACTCGTAATCAAACAAATCTGCATATTAAGTAGACAGTGTACCGCGATAACGCAATTATTAGAATCCTGGATGTCCATTTATAAACGATTATATCGAGGATATATTTAACAACAGATATGAGATCTTGATCAAAAGAAATCGCAAGATACATGTAGATAATTTAGAAAGAACACACGTATTGAACCGTAAATGCATACAGTTATATTGAAACATGCAGGCGCTATATTTAAACAAGAAATGACTCGTAATCGAAACAAATCTGCATAATTAAGTAGACAGTGTCGCGATAACGCAATTATTAAAATCCTGGGATGTCCATTTATGAACGATTACATTGAAGGATATATTTAAACAACAGATATGAATCTTGATCAAAACAAATCCTCAAGTTAAAGTTGATTAATAACCGCAAAAACACAAGTATTGGACGGTCAAGACATACAGTTATATGGGCTAAAACGGAGCTATATTTAAACAGCAGAAATGACTCGTAATCGAAAAAATTCAGCATGTTTGAGTAGACAGTGTACCACAATAACGCAGTTTTAAAATCCTGGGATGTTCAATTATGACTGATTACATCGAGGAATATATTTAAACAACAGATATGAATCTTGATCAAAAGAAATCAGCAAGTACAAGTTGATAAATTACCGCAATAACACAATATTGAACCGTCAAACATGCCGTTATATGGGTTTTGGATTGTTAAAATTAATTACAGAAATGACTCATAATCAAACAAATCAGCATGTTTGAGTAGACAGTAAACCGCGATAACACAATAGTTAAAATCTAGGATGTTCATTTATGATCGATTATATCGAGGATATATTTAAACAACATGAATGAGATCTTGATCAAAAGTCAGCATACTGTTGATGATTTACCGAAAGACACAAGTTTGAACCGTAAATGCACACGTTTATGAGCTTATCGGGCACTATTTTAAACACGAAATGACTCGTAATCGAAACAAATATGCATAATTAAGTAGACAGTGTACCGCGATAACGCAATTATTAAAATCCTGGGATGTCCATTTATGAACGATATATGGAGAGATGTATTTAAATACCGAGATATGAATCTTGATCAAAAGAAATCGACAAGTGCATGTAGATAATTTACCGAAAGAACACAGTATTGAACCGTAAATGCATACAGTTATATTGCACATAAAACAAGTTGATAAATTACCGCAATAACACAAGTATTGAACCGTCAAAGCATACCGTTATATGGGTTTATGCATTGTTGAAAATTAATTGCAAAATGACTCGTAATCGAAACAAATCTGCATAATTAAGTAGACAGTGTACCGATAACGAATTATTAGAATCCTGGGATGTCCATTTACTAACGATTATATCGAGGATATATTTAAACAACAGATATGAATCTTGATCAAAAGAAATCGCGAAATACATGTAGATAATTTACCGAAAGAACACACGTATTGAACCGTAAATGCATCAGTTATATTGCTTAATGGAGCCTATATTTAAACGCAAGAAATGACTCGTAATCAAACAAATCTGCATAATTAAGTAGACGGTGTACCGCGATAACCAATAATTAAAATCTGGGATGTCCATTTATGAATTATGGAGATTGATTTAAATACCAGAATATGTATCTTGATCAAAACAAATCAGCAAGTTCAAGTTGATTAATTACCCAAAAACCAAGTATTGGACGGTCAAGACATACAGTTATATGGGCTATTACAGGGCGCTATTTTAAAATGAAAATGACTCGTTCGAAAAAATTCGGCATTTGGTAACAGTGTACCGCATAACGCAGTTTTAAAATACTGGGATTTCGTATGACTGAATTACATCGGGAATATATTTAAACAACAGATATGAATCTTGATCCAAAAGAAATCAGAGAAGTGGTTGATAATTTACCGCAAGAACACAAGTATTGAACCGTCAAAAGCATACCGTTATGAGTTTATACGGATCGTTAAAATTAAATACGAAATGACTCGTAATCCGAACAATCGGCATGTTTGGATAACAGTGAACCGCGATAACATAATAGTTAAAATCCTAGGAATGTTCATTTATGATCGATTTATCGAGGGATATATTTAAACAACAGATTGAATCTTGATTAAAAGGTCGGCAATCATGTTGATAATTTACCGAAAGAACTACGTATTGAACCGTAAATCATACCGTTATATGAACGCGGCGCTATATATAAACCGAAATGACTCGTAATCAGAAGCAAATCTGCATATTAAGTAGACAGTACCGCGATAACGCAATTGTTAGAATCCTGGATGTCCATTTTATAAACGATTATTCGAGGATATATTAAACAACAGATATGAATCTTGATCAAAACAAATCAGCAGTACAAGTTGATAAATTACCGCAATAACCAAGTATTGAACCGTCAAAAGCATACGTTATATGGAACATACGGATCGTTATAATTATATGGAAATGACTCGTAATCGGAAACAAATCGCATTTTGGTTGACGTTGTCCGCGATAACGCAGTTTTGAAAATACTGGGATGTTCATTTATGATTGATTACATCGAGGAATATTTTAAACAACAGATATGAATCTTGATCAAAAAAGGTCGCAAGTACATGTTGATAATTTACCAAAAAACACACGTATTGAACCGTTAATGCATACAGTTATAGGGCTTAGAGACGCTATATTTAAACAGCGAATGACTCGTAATCGAAACAAATCTGCATAATTAGTAGACAGTTTACCGCGATAACGCAATAATTAAATCCTGGGATGTCCATTTATGAACGATTATATGGAGGATTTTTAAATACGAATGTTCTTGATCAAAACAAATCAGCAAGGTTCAAGTTGATTAATTACCGCAAAACACAAGTATTGGACGGTCAAGACACGTTTATGGGCTAATCAGGCGCTATATTTAAATGAAGAAATGACTCGTAATCAAAAAAATTCGGCATTTGGTAACAGTATCCGCGATAACGTTTTAAAATACTGGTATTTCAATTGCGACTGATTACATCGAGGAATATATTTAAACAACAGATATGAATCTTGATCAAAAATCACATACAGGTTGATAATTTACCGAAACTAAGTATTGAACCGTAAAAGCATACCGTTATATGGGTTTAACGGATCGTTAAAATTAAATAGCAAAATGACTCGTAATCGAAACAAATCGGCATGTTTGGTAGCAGTGAACCGCGATAACATAATAGTTAAAATCCTAGGATTTCATTTATGATCGATTATATCGAGGATATATTTAAACAACAGATATGAATCTTGATTAAAAAGTCGCTTAGTACATTTGATAATTTACGAAAAGAACACACGTATTGACCGTAATATACCGTTATATGGGCTATACGGGCGCTATATATAAACAGCAGAAATGACTCGTAATCGAAACAAATCTGCTAGTTAAGTGAACAGTGTACCGCGATAACGCAATTATTAGAATCCTGGGATGTCCATTTATAAACGATTATATCGAAGGGATATGTAAGCAACAGATATGAATCTTGATCAAAACAATCGGCAAGTACGGTTGATGATTACCCCAATAACACAAGTATTGAACCTCAAAGCATAACGTTATATGGGCTTATACGGATCTTATAATTATATAACGAAATGACTCGTAATCGAAACAAATCAGCATGTTTGGTTAGACAGTGTACCCGATACGCCAGTTTTAAAATCTGGGATGTTCATTTTATGATTGATTACATGGAATATATTTAAACAACAGATTGAATCTTGATCAAAAGAAGTCAGCAAAGTACATGTTGATATTACCGAAAGAAACACTATTGAACCGTTAATGCATACAGTTATAGAACTTATACGGGCGCTATATTTAAACACGAAATGACTCGTAAACAAATCTGCATAATTAGTGAACGTGTACCGCGATAACGCAATATTAAAATCCTGGGATGTCCATTTATGAACGATTATATGGAGAGATGTATTTAAATAACAGATATGTATCTTGTCAAAACAAATCAGCAGGTTCAAGTTGATTAATTACCAAAAACACAAGTATTGGACGGTCAAGACTTACAGTTATATGGGCTAATACAGAGCCTTTATATTTTAATAGCGAAATGACTAATCGAAAAAAATTCGCATTTTGGGTGACAGTTGCCGCGATAACGCAGTTTTAAAATACAGGATGTTCAATTATGATTGATTCATCGAGAATATATTTAAACAACGAATGAATCTTGATCGAAATCCAGGTACGGTTGATATTACCAAAGAACACAAGTATTGAAAATTCAAACATGCCGTTATATGGGTTTATACGGATCGTTAAAATTAAATGAGAAATGACTCATAATCGAAACAAATCGGCATGTTTGAGTGAACAGTAAACCGCATAACACAATATTTAAAATCCTAGGATGTTCATTTATGATCGATTATTCGAGGATATATTTAAACAACAGATATGAATCTTTATTTTTTTTTAAATACTCAGCTTCGGCAAGTACTCTTTCTTGAGATTACACTCAAAGGTTGAGCTGGTTTTATGTTGTTTCTGTCCTCCAAATCCAGACTATTTCCGGACTTTGAGTTAGTCTTAGAATCTTTGGGTTCCGTATCACACTTTGTTATCATGGGAGATTTTAACACAATCTCCTTTTACCCAAATCACCACTGGCGTTAACTCCTTCATATCGTCGAGTCGAGTTCTTTACATGTTTGCCCTTCAAACCCACATGAACCTCTCCGGTGAAGATACTTGGCTCGACTTGATCTGACATCTAATCCTTCCTTGGTATCCTCTCATGGAACATTCAACCCCTGGTTTTCACTCCAGACGCTAATTTTCCTTTCTTCTCCCTTCAAGCCTCCCAAACCTAAACCTAAGGTACTGTGCTGCGCTTTCCTTCAAGAATGTCGATAAACTGCACTGGACACTTAGAATGTCGAATGAGGATCTGTAATCAAGAAGGAACAATGACGATAAGAAATCACGTTTAACAATTTAATAAACAACCTCTTTGATCCCATCTCCCATCAGACCTTTAATTAGACGTCCCAACCCTGGTTGACCGAAGGTATCCACATGGCATGAGACCAGAAATCCTCGTTCAAATTTAAATTAACCGTACTGACGAAAATTGGTCCGTTTACAAATTGGCACGGAGATCGGTGTAATCAAGATGAATGCTAAACGCCGTTACTTCCAGAAAATATACTAAATCTTCTCCTGCCGATATCTGGAGTTTCTTTGGAACTTTTGGGTATAGGTATGAATGTCAAATCCTCTCCAGTTCTATTAGCGGATGATTTAATCACCATTTCTCCACCACTACTTCTTAGATCATCTAACAACATATGATACCATTTCTCTTAGACGGTTTGACGCGACCCTGTATTCAATCGTTTAAATTTTCTCCAGTTACTTCCGATGATATAAAAAAACAATCTTTCTATTAAATCAGGTGCGATTGGCCTAACAAGATTGGCGGCGAATGATTATTTTTATCTAGATTTCCTTCTCCCAACTCACCCCATTATTAATTTCTCCTATCTCAGGTTCATTTCCTTACCTGGCGTATGCTCTTATTCGTCCCTCCCAAAGTACCCAACCTACTTCTCCTCATTATCACCTATCTCTATTTGCCTTCCTTTCAAAAGTTTAGAAGTTTGTGTTCATAAACAAATTTCAAACTTCATATTCCAACAACTGATTGAGTCCTTGCAATCTGGGTTTAGGCCTGGACATAGTGACTACTGCCCTGCTCAAAGTGACTGGCGAGATAAAGGCGCCATGGATAACACCATGTCACAGTCCTGGTGCTCATTGATTTCACAGGATGCCTTCAATACATCAGTCCGCATTCTCCTTGCAGTCCCTATCCCATGTTTGATTTCGGAGGAAGTACTGGATTGGTTTCCTCTATCTTCGAGACGCCAACAATCAGTCGTTGTGATGTGTCATCATGCTGGCTGAATCTAAGTCTAATTGTTCCTCAAGGCGGTATACTTTCTCCACTATTGTTTTCAATTTTTATTAATTTTATCACTTCTGATCTCCAATGTCGTATCATCTTTACGCCGATGACCTACAGCTGTCGCTCACGAATCCACCGATAAATTGAATATAGCAATCAGCAAAATTAATAAGGACTTAGCCACAATAAAGACCTGGTGTGACAAATTTGGTTTGGCTGTTAACCCGTCTAAGTGCCAAGCTATAGATATTGGTAGTTCTACGCAATTTGGCCAGGTGGACTTAACTGCCGGTGTGGAGTTGTCAGATCTCCCATCCGGCGCGTCCCCAGGTTGCGGATGAGGGAACGCCCCCAGATATGGGGTACCAGCTTCGAACCGCGCGAGACGAAAACTGACAGGGTGCTGCGTCTCTGCTCCGTTAAGAGTGGAGATGTGGCGGAGCAGATGCTCCCAGAGGTGAAAGCCTGTTGTGGCGGGCCTCAGACCCTCGCTCCCTGTACCCCTCTTTGTTAAGAGGAACACGGATGCGAGCGGTCTACCTGCGAGTGCGTCAGAGCCTCGCCGAGCGTGATGTATGAAAGAGCAAAGGTATGAAAGAGCAAAGGTATGAATTGTGTGTGTGGGGAATTGGGGCAAAGGGTAAAGTGCGAGATGTATGATGGAAGTCCCCGAGAGGGACGGTGTGATCGTCCGGTGTATTGCACTCGGCTGCCGAACACCGGGCGATCTCGGCCTGTCGTGGGTGTCGTGGATCACGTCTCGCGGCCTGCCGGCAGGTGCTGAGGGTCCTGCCTTCAGTGGCCGGACCGCGAGGAGACAACCTCTCTAAAACCGTTGATCTCGGCGTTGTGGTACGTGGCGTCGGGTGCTCGCAAAGACGGCTGGAACGATACACACCAGCCATTAGCAGCCCACCCTGGGTACTTCCCGCCCCCCAGGCGTATTTAGGGTTACCGGTGCTACATGGTCCCTGGCCCGGTGGACTTTCTTTACCTACTTCTCGTGGGATTTATTATGGAAAACATAAAATCATACAAAAAGGGAGACAAAAAACACAAAAACGAACATAGCGAAACTTTGGATTCCGATTCAGAAGTGCAGGGGAGGCGCGGACCAGGTGAGGACCGGTCTCCGACTGTGAAGCGCGGGTTTTCCCTCAAATTCCTATATAGGAAGCGCACTGAGAAGACACGGCTGGTACTCAAAGCGGTCTTCCAGCGAGGAGGACCAGCCGGCGCACAAGGTGGTAGCAGCGGAAGAGGGGCGACCTGCATCTCCACTGATGCCCAGAGATGAACGTGGGCGTTTCTTAACGCCCAACCGCGACTGCTGCGCGATCGCGGTCGAATAGCGGCAGCAGCGGGACCCTACCACCGATCTGGTCCTGCTGGCAAAACGAAGAGGCCCAAGGCGGCAGAGCGTGCGGAAAGGATCGCACGCTCGAGGAAATGGTAGAGAGCCGCTCGGAGGGGCGAGAGGCCATGAGATGAGAATGCCTTGACGGCGGAGGATGCAGAGATGGCGCTCAAGAATCTGAGCATCATCTCGGTTCCTACAAAATCCGGCAACCTGAAGGCACTTACTGACGTGCCGCTTAAAGAGTGCTCCTCCGCCAGTAAACGGTTGGTGGATGTGATGAGCCGCTCCACCCAGTCGGCCGAGATCCGCAAGATGCTCGGCTGACAAAAGCTCCTAAAGCTCGGTGGAGGCCCTCGAAGAGGAAGTGCGACGCCTCAGACCGCTGGAAAGGAGAACCGGCAGTTGAAGGCCGCCGCTGAGGACGATGTCCACGTTGAGGGACTGCCTACGGATTTGGAACAAATCCTGAGGCGCCTCATCGTGGACATGGTGAAGCTATTGCAGGCCCACCGCGATGATATACGGACCGCCTCCCCGGAGAAGCGGCTCCGTCCACCGCTGGCCGCCGATAAAGGGTGGCCCAAACGTTTGCGGCAGTGGTGAGGCCAGCTGCTCCCCTGCTGTCCCTGCTCCCCTGCTGCCCACTACGTGCAGTGCCGGTGGCTGCAACGGCAAAGGACCACGCGACGCCGGGATGGGCCCCTGCAAGTCTTCCCAAAGGAAGGCCAAAGGGAAGAAGAAGGGCCCCGGACCAGCAGGCCAGGGTGCGACCAGCGCCACGCAAATGGCAGCAACGGCGGCACCAGGGCAGTCCACGGACGGGTGGACGCTGGTGACGCGCCGCAAAACTGCCAAACCAGGCGCTGGTCCAAAAGTGGCAACAAGCAACAAGGAGGGTGCGGAAGCTTAAGGCCCCTAGCTCGTCGGCTGTAGTGATCAAGCTGCAGCCGGGCGCAGCTGAGAAAGGGGTCACGTATGCCGACATCCTCCAAGATGCCAAAAAGAAATGTAAACTGGAGGATATCGGCATCGATGGCCTCCGTTTCCTCAAACGCAACGAGGGCCGGATCCTCCAGGTTCCGGAGCCGCCAGCGGCGAAAAGGCCAACCAATTGGCAGAAAAACTTCGCCAATTGGTTTGGCCCAAAGTAACAACCATATCCAGGCCGAAAAGTGCGCGGATCTTCGCATCTCGGGCCTGGATGATTCCGTGGAAAAGACGGAGGTGGCTGAGGCGGTAGCGCAAAAGGCAGCTGCCCGGTCACCTCCATAAAAGTGGAGAAATCCGCCGGGACCGGTCCGGTCTCGGTGGAGTAGTCAGTGAGCTGCCCTATTGCAGCCACCAAGAAAGTAATTGTGGTGGCGGCCTCCTAATCGGGTGGTGCTCGGTGCAGATCAAACTGCTTGCGGCGCGTCCGATGCGCTGCTTCCGGTGCCTGGAAATAGGGCACTGGCGGAACAGTGTCATGCAGGCGTCGACCGCAGCAGTGCCTTACTACCGCTGGCCAGCTGGGCCGCCAGGTAAGAGGCTGCGAGGCCGCGCCGCACTGCATCCTGTGCGCGCGGCTAACAAACCAGGCTGGCCTAGCAAGTTGGGAGTGCGGCCTGCACCACCAAACCCGACAGGAGGCGGAGGAGCAAGGTGAGGCCTGGGCTTGGAAGCCAGGTGCCCAAGCCCAGTGCTTCAGCTGAGGGACTCAAATGGCCGTCCAATAAAGATGGCCACTGAGCATCCTGCAGACAAATCTGAACCACTGCGCAGAGCTCAGGACCTCTTGTTTCAGAGCATGGCGCAGTGGTCGATTCAGGTGGCCGTAGTGTCGGAACCGTATTACGTTCCCCCGGCAATAACTGGGCCGGGGACCTGTCCGACTACTGCGGCAGTGGTCTGCAGGACTGCAGGGGTCCCCTCAACCGAGGACGTGAAGAAGGTCCAGGCTTCGTCGGCGCTCTGTTGGGAGATGTTTGGTTGTTTCAGCTTACTTTTCTCCCAACAGATCTCTCCCGACTTCGAGGCTACCTAGACCGATTGGGGTCACTGATCCGTTCTTACGGACCCTTCCCTGTGCTGGTCGCGGGGATCTCAACGCTAAATCACCGGCTGGGTTCACCTGCGGCAGACGCACGAGGAAGAACACTGGAGGAGTGGCTCCTGGAGGTCGGGCTGTCGGTCTTAAACAGGGTTCGGTAAACACGTGTGTACAGGCCAGGGCAGGTCGATCGTTGATGTATCTTTCGCTAGCCGCCCTGGCTCGCCGAATACAGGGCTGGAAGGTGTTGACGGGCGTCGAGACCCTGTCGGATCATCGTTACATCCGATTCAGGTCTCCGCCCTCCTGAACCTATACCGGCCTGGCCGGACGAGGACGACGGCCCCAGGTGGCGCCTCGGAAGCCTGGACCGAGGCTGCTGAAGGGCGGCAATAGTGCAGTCGTGGGTTTCTGCGCCCAATGTTGTCGATGTGGAGGGAGGCACAATGGCTCCGGGACCAATGTCACGCAGGTGTGCGACGCGTCGATATCCCGGCCAAACGTCTCCCTCTAAACGCCGGAGTGTACTGGTGGAATCCGAAATCGCCGCGATGCGCAGAGAGTGCATCGTGGCACGGCTCAATACACCGTTGTCAGTGAACGACAGCGCAGGGACCCGGCCCTTGAGGCCGTGCTCACCTCTTTCAGCAGCAAAGGATGAGCTCTCAAAGTAGGAATAGCCGAGGCGATCGCCGCGGCTAGGAGAGAGTTGTTGGCGGCGCTAGACGGTGATCCGTGGGGCGGCCCTACAAAATGGTGATGAATAGAAGCTTCGTCCTTGACCCTGCTCACCGAAGTCTGGCGCCGCAGTTGGTTGCGGCTATCGCCGGGCTTTATTCTCACAGCGAGAGGAGCACACGGCACCTTCGATGGTCTCAAATGGCACGGATGAGGGCGAACCAGTCCCGGAAGCGCCAGAAGTCAGCCTGGGAGAGTTCGGTGTAGCCCTTCTCAAAATGAGGTGCAAACGCACCGCCGCGCGCTGGCGCTGGCCCTAGGGGACGCCCTGGAGCCCAGAGTGAGGATGATGTTTTCTGCCTGTCTGGCTCAAGCCTTAATACCAAAGAGGTGGAAGACAGGTAGACTCGTCCTCATCCAAAAGGAGGGGCGTCCTGGGTTCGCCCTCCGCCTACAGGCCGATCGTGCTGTTGGACGATGTGGAAAGCTCTTTAGAGAGGAATCGTGGCGGCCCGCATCGTCCAGCACCTGGAGCACGTCGGTCCAAATCTGGCGGAGTGGCAGTATGGCTTCCGCAAGGCACGGTCGACCGTCCACGCGGTGCTGCGGGTCACGTCCTGACGCAGAATGCGGTGTCCGGGTGAGGGTGTTTTGGCGGTGTCACTCATGACATCGCCAACGCATTCAACACCCTGCCCTGGAGCCTGCATAAAGGAGGCGCTCCGATACCACAGGGTGCCTCCCCTACCTGCAAAGGGTGATCAGGGCCTACCTGTCGCATCGACGTGTTGAGTTCCCGTGCCGAGATGGGCTCCGGACCATCGAGGTGTCGTGTCGAGTTCCACAGGGGTCGGTGTTGGGACCGCTTCTGTGGAACGTTGGTTTCGATTGGTGCTACGTGGCGGCAGTATCGAGGTTGTCGACGTCACTTGTTACGCGGACGACACCCTCGTCACCGCCCGTGCACCAACTTTCGCAGGGCTGCGATTCTCGCCACTGCCGGGTCGCTCAAGTAATTGGGCGCATCCGGCGGCTAGGACTAGAGGTGGCGCTCGAAAATCCGAGGCCCTTTACTTTTACGGGCCTCAGGAACGCCGCCTGCGGACGCCCACATTATCGTTTGCGGCGTCCGCGTCGACGTCAAGCCGACGATGAAATATCTCGGCCTAGTCCTAGACCGCCGATGGAGGTTTTGCGCCCATTTGGCGCCTCGCGCCTAGAGTGGCGAGCAGCGGCAACTCTCGGCAGACTCTCCCCAACACCGGAGGACCAGCGCTCCTGTCGCCGCCTATACGCCGAGTCGTCAGGTCCATGGTCCTGTACGAGGGCACCCGTGTGGGCCGACACCCTCCAAGGAAGCTGCAGGTATTGGAGACCCAGAGGGTGTTGGCGATCCGGGCCGTACGGGGCTACCGGACCATCTCCGGCGAGGCGGCGTGCCTGTTGGCTGGCTCCGCCCTGGGACCTGGATGCAGAAATCCTCGCGTCACTCTTTTTCTGGCGCGAGGCAAGGGTCTCGGGGCTTCAGGCCAGCCCAGAAGAGATAAAGGGGCGCAGAGACGAGGTGCGCTCCTTGCATACAGGAGTGGGAGCTGCGGCTGGGCACCCCAGCGCCGCCGTCAAACAATAGAACCATACGCCCCGTTCTTAAGTGGTGGCTAGAAGAGGACATGGCTCCTAACGTTCCGCGCTGCGACGCAAGTTCTCTCGGGACACGGCTGTTTCAGGAGGTACCTGTGCCGCGTGGCACAGGAGCCTACAGAAGTGCCACCACTGTGGGCGGTGTGCCAGAGACGCCCAACACGCGCTGGAAGAGTGCCCAGCCTGGGTCGAGCAACGCCGAGAGCTGCGTAGTGTCGTGGGGCACGACCTTTCGCTTCCTGCTGTGAGTACGCCAGGATGCTGAAGGCGAAAGGTCGTGGGGCGCCGTCCTTGCTTTTGCGAGGACGGTGATGGCCCGGAAGGAGGCCGCGGGAAAGGGACAGGAGGCCGTGAGCGCCCTGGCTATCCGCAGAAGAAGGCCAGGGCGCCGAAGGTGGCGTACGCGCGCAACTTCCCCTGACACTGAGCCCTGGGCGGCCGGCGAAGAGGTGCCCCACGCCCGAAGAGAGGGCTCAGAGGGGCGCCGTGCTGTTTGTTCCGGCACGGCGCCTAAAGCGACGTTCCGGTGTCCCACACACCCGGTGAGAAGAGGCCCGAGGGCGCACGTCGCGCCGGGTCGCCGATGAGCTGTAATCAGTGCCCGCGGCCCGGCTAAAGCGACAAGAGAAAGGAACAACCGTTGGTTTTGAGTGGGTACCACGCCGCTCCATCTTGGTCGAGGCCACATATCCCCGCTGCCCCCTCACTTTGGCGGCGGGGAATCCGATCAGCTGGATTTTCCAACGGCAAAAAAGGTGGACTTAACTGCTAATCCCATGCATACATTTTAACGGCAATCACATCCCATTTAGTGAAACTGTAAAGAACCTGAGACCATTTATCGACAAGACACTAAATTGGAACAGCCAAATACTACTTAGTGTTGTTCAGAAAGTCACAGGTGTCCTGCGGTGCTTGTATCGATTTAACAAGTTTTGCCCATTCAGACGAAAGTGACGCTTGTGCGAGGCCCTGATTTTCCTATTATCGACTATGGTGACGTGTGCTATCTTGACCTGAATGCAGATCACCTTAATAAACTTGACCGACTTCTAAATAACTGCATTCGATTCGTTTTAATCTTCGTAAATAGAATACGTCTCTGCATCGTTCCCAACAAGTGGTTCTATCCAGCGGCCCTTACCCACCACTCTATACTCGTTTCAACTCCTTGGGCCCCGTCCTATATCTTCCCATTTTCC
>JAGSMT010001014.1:0-26895 GCA_029286875.1 Lamproptera curius | reverse complement strand
CATTCAATGATAAACTTAAAATTTAGGTTGTATCTTTAAAAAAATTAATAAAATCTAACCTTCTTAGCCATAAAGGAACAAGGAATGTTGCTCCATGGCGTTTGGCAAGCTCGATATGATTATTATTTTGGTTAATAAGTTCCAACCGGACGCATTGTCGTAATGAAAAATGTTTGTTACCCTCATTAATGTCTTACTAATGCCGGCAAACTTTCCAATATATCAATTGTTATACTGCTACAAAACTTATTATTATATTGTTAATATTATCGGTATGTTAGAAAATTTCTTTAAAAATTAAATAAATTTTTTATTATATTTATTATTTGTTAACCAAATAAAAAAATAAATCACCTTTTTCAGGTTAGAAAAACATTAAAAATATGTCATTATATTGTATAGTATATAAATAGAGTGAATATAAATATAGAAAATGTATAAGGAACTATATAATGTAAAATGTTTGTTTTACAAATTTGATCATTACAATTAGAAAAATAAATATATATAGAATATTAGAAACCATATGATGTTAAAGTCAAGATATGGAGGAGACAGGGGACAAAGAAATGTAAATGATCAGTCGACAAATTACTTTGTAAAACCATAAATCAAGAATTAAGACAAAATAGAAATAAAATGTTGTATCAAAAATATAACGTACGTTCGCAGAGCATGGACATATAAAAAGTCGAACCAACTTGATTAAACCAGTGCGGTGGGTACGGTCCAAAAAACCACCTAATGGAGAAGGCAAAAGGGCCTATGTCCAGCAGTGAACTAACACAGGCTGATGATGTTTAAACATAAAAGAGTGAATAGCGACATGATCCAACATTTCAGGACAAACACGAAAAAATGTTTTCCTTGCATAAATAAAGAGCATAAAGGATACAACCCAAAATAGCAGCTAATAAATGCTGAAATGTAAAACAATGTTTTAAGGATAACTTTTATCCTTAAGGGGCTAACATTACTACCACTCTTAAAGCATTAGCGTTGGCTGAAGAATTGGCGTAAGAACTCCTATCTATATATGGTGTTGAGGCTACAGTATCACATAGTAAGGTGTAAGTTTAACCTTACCGGTGTGGCTGATGTCATGTGCGTGTGTATTGTCCTACATTACCTAAGTGACTACTGCGTGGTGGAAGGTGTCGCAACCTATTTTGGCTTAAGGACGTTAACTAAATTCTTCTATTTAACAGTTATTCTGAGCCTGTTTTTATCTATGAAGTATACTTCCGGAGTTCATGGAAACTACCGTTCCCATGAATCAGTTAAACACTCACACGCGCCACGTGAATCTGAGCTTAGTACCTTTAACTAGAGGCATATAGTCTTACAGGTGTCGCGGACTTTTGCAAATTTCACAATTGAACTTACTTCCAATTGCCAGTTGATTGTCTTAGTAGCTTCTGTTGACCAAAGAACGCAGAAATATTATTAGTATTTTGAAACATAAGTAATACGGATTACAAAACCGACGGTAGCCTGAGACGTGAAAATGCTCAGAACGGTGAATCGGACATTGAAGTGACGATTATGTGTCGATCGAAGATTTTGTTAGTAACCTCAAATAAATATTAAATTAAGAGATGTATTGAGTTGTAGAATGCGGAAGAATTTAGAAGGAATAGTAGACAAATGTGGTCAGGACTTCCAAGAGCGTCAAATAGGTTACTACTGAAGTTGGGATGCTATGCACAAATGTGGTCATGTTACCTAAATTAAAATGAATCGAATGCAGTTGTTCAGAACTCAGTCAACTTTGTCGAAATGATCATTCAGGTCAAAGTAGCTATCTATATTACCATAGTCGACTAAGCGGAAAATTAAAGGAATGCATAGGGCATAAATTTTGTCTGAATATGCAAAAAGTTCAAACGATAAAGGAATCCAAAAGTCACTTTCATTACAACATAAGACTTGAGCGTTCCAATTCAGCGTAGAATACTAAGAGCGTGGTAGGTGGTAGGTCACCTTTCACGGAGCGCCGTATGAGGCATTACCACCGCGTGCCCATTATGCCTACAAATTGTGGAAAACACTACCATGTTCGGATTGATGCCCTCAAATTGCAACACGGTAGATATCTAGCTACTAGGGTAAACTAAATGTAACATCCTATTTTTTCACGATGGCAGCTGTTACCAATGTCTATGGGCATCATAACCGCTTTCCATAAGGTAGCTCGACTGCTCATCTGCCTTTGTATGCAAATATAAAAAAGAATCAAAAGTATAAACCAAGATATTAACCTCAAGACTAAATGGAACATGGCTGCTATTTAAAGTAATTTGAGGAAGTGTTGTCATATCTAATGTTCTCTAACTCTCTAGCTTCCTCTATTAATATTGCTTAACACTTTGAGGGTAAACAGGTCAACCCAAAGTTCGTCGCTCTGCTCAAAGTAGTTTCAGCCTTCTCAAAACCCGCTGCTGAGCAAAGGAGCAATATGAAGCGAGAAGAATTGTTTATGTACACAAAACTCAAGCACCTAAGAAATTAAAGTTAAATTAATTCAAATTCAAAAATTTAATGTCTTTATTCAATTTAGTATTGTCAATGATGCTACCACTGGTTTGGAATAGGTTGCCTCTGTCGTGGTATCATTACATAGTATAAAACAAAGTCGTTTTACTATCCCTATGTAGGTACATTTACAATTCTTTTTACATTAAGCCATTTGAAATAGCTGACAAGTCAAAAGATATGTTGTCTCTTTAATTATAAGTCGTCATTTTTTAAAGCGTTTTTATATTCTCGTAAAATAAGGCTCAATATACAAACATGGGTTTCATGGGAATATTCAGTTTAAGGTAGGTATATATTCGAATTCAATTATTGTAGAAATTTATTTATCTTCTTTACATATAAGGCATTGTTTGAAGTCAACTAAAGAAGCCAGAGAGATCCGCAGTAAAAGCTCGGAGGGACCTATTTCCTTTGTATAAAAAATTTGAAGAGACAAAGTAACAATTATATGAGGAGCATTTATTGTTATCACTTTGAAATAATCTTGAGGCAACAATTCATTGTCAGGCTGCAGGTTTTTAATATTTATTGATTTAATGGTAGCATTTTATGGAAAAGTCCCTTCACTACTTTCTTTACGATTATTGACAAAACGACGAACGAGTGACGGATAATAGGACGTGATAAAATGATGTCGTCCTGTTACGAAATATCTAATTAAAATTATAAATATTGACTGGATAAATAGGCATAGAATACCATACGGCAAATCTACGTCTTTCCTTCTAACTAAATTCGAAGCATTATTTTAATTAAAACTCTTAAAAAATAATTGTCGTTTCTATGTGAAAATTTATTTATTTGTCATAATTGGTGTAATCATTACATAGATCAGACAATAAGATAACAATAGTACTTTAAGTAATGTAAGTTATAAAAATTTAATACGGGCAAACAAAGAGGGATCCATTTTAAAATAACCACATAAATTTTAATTAGATAATTGTTTTTAAGCTGTCAGTTATGGCCATTTCGTATTCATTGTCGCTAATAATATAACGATCGATATAGTCGATGAACATCGTATTAAAAAGTTATTTTCATCTATTAATATTTAAAAGTTTTTCGAACACGTAGTACACGTAACACGTAGTACGAAGTACAAAGCGTTCTCGTATTATGCATAATATAATTATAATATATGTTTCAAAAGTTCAGCTCTCAAAACATTTTTAATATTAATACTGAAATGCTTTTACATGAATAGCTATTAACAGGAACATTCGTTGCTCTTCAATCCATTTCGTAAATGAAATTGCTTAGCAATTCTAGCCAAGGAGCAAAAGGCTCGATGGATTTTTAAGTATGATTCTAATAATTCTCTTGATTATTTTCAAGAGAATTAAAAAATTAAAATGGCATTTAAAACAAATTTTTACATAACGGAAAGGTTTTTAAGAAGAAAAATAATGATTAAAGCTTTATTTTCATCTTAATATTACATGTATGGCTATTTGTACTAAGACCATTTATAAATACTTGGTCAAGTATATTGAAATAAAAACTAAGACGTAATTTTGTTAAGTAATCTTATTATTAAGAAATTTTATATTATTTATTATTATTATTATTAATAAGACTGTAAAGAAAAGCAAAATATTAACTATTTTATTATGTTCTTGGGTATCCTTTCCGGAGAACCTACAAATATATTCTAGGTTTTCCAACTGATGACAATAGGTTTATCTATCAAGTAAGACTAAATATAATTATTTATGGCAGATTTTAGACAATCAACAAAGGTGTATCGCTCCTATGTTGAATAAAGATATTTGAATTTGAAAATTGTAATTTTATAAACTTAAAATGAAGTAAGAGTGCTATAGGAGTAAATTAGTACTAATTTTTAATTTTACTGTATTTTATTAACTAAAAAAAATTAATTTGTTTCATATTTGAGCCACACGTAGTGGTTATGCTATAAATTGTAGATTTTATGTTTAATTTTTAATTCAGCGCCATCTATTGCGTTATAACACAACCAGCAAACAGGTATCTCCAACTGCTAGCATCATTTTGGAGCTCGACCAGTTATTGTTACTGATCAAAATAGTAATATAAAAAACTGGTCAAATAGGTAATAAAAATTAATCGCAATAACATAATATTGCAACAAATTAAGATTTAAAATATCCCACAACTTACACCTTAGATCAAACTACAACGCTTTTGCAAATTTATTAAAGTACGTTTAGTATTAGGAGTCATTCGAAGACAACGTGACACGTAAATATATATATTAAGATAATAAATATCTCATTCTTGGTCGCGATCTTTCCATTTTGTAATGAGGTTACTGAAAAATAACAAAGGCTTATAGATTTCTGTTGTATCTATTGATTGTGATTATTCGTTTATAATCTTGTAATCCAGTCATACCTGCTGATAACTTAGCGATTCTTACATTCGCATATACAACAAATTTATTTTAATAATAGTATAATTAATTTTTAGGTAATATCTCTTTGTGTTGTTCTTTATAGGTGGATATTATTTGCTGTTACAACTTGTTAAAATGAAACATTAAAAAAATTACAATAGTACAACAAGGAGATCGTAGGGTGGTAAATAATTTTAGATTGCCACGTAAATAGCAACGAGACATAAGATAATATAACATTAGATTACAGTCGAGCCGTCCATATGAAAAAGTATACATGGCCTTAAAATAACAAGATGACGGTCAACTTCGTGCGTTGATAAAAAGCTTTCATATTTGGGGCACACATTATTTTTATTAAGCTCAGATTACACGTCGAAAAGACCTTTTACGTGACGCCCACTAGTTGTATACTAGTTCTACAAAGATATGATAGTTAAACACAAATATCTAATATTAAGAGAATTTATATACTATGCCCTTGTTCATTTTATGAGGAGAAACGACAAAACGTCTCCTTCACGTTCACGTTCACGTTCAAACGTCAGCATCAACATTGTTCATATTTAGAATTGTTTTTACTCATCAGCATCTAGAAACAAATCATAGCTGATTTTATGTTTATTCTCATAAAGTGTACAGTATGAACGCATAATCTACTATGGAAAACGCAAGCAACACGTTATTTAAATACATAGCACATTACATTAATTTCCTTCTAATTCGCTATTTAAAATAACTTTGTAAGAATTACCAAAACAAGGTTCAATATATATATATATATACAAGATAATGGTTTGTGGATTATCTTACTAAATTTAAAAAGTAAAACGTTAATGAATATCCTTATGCCTTCCTGAGTTAAGTTTATAAGCATCATTTGCGCATAATACAGTCAAAGTAATGTTAAAGACCTTAAGTTGCTATACTCCGCCGTTTCGTCTGCAACAGATTCTAAAGATTCCAAAGGAAAAAAATATATCCGTGGAAAGAATAACATCTGCGTTTTAAAAATACGTTGTCTTATAATATTAACATATTGTTTTAAATATTTATTAATTCAAGTTTATAAATCACATGATTAAAATTTTAAAGCTTTTAAATTTGGAGCACAGACTATCTTTGATAACCTTTCATTGCAATTGTTCTCAACCATTAATTTTAATACAGCGTTCAAATGATGTATGCGTAAAAGTGACGATTAAAAAGCGAATAAAACGAATATTAGTTACATCATCATACATCAACAGCCTGTGATAGTCCACTGCTGGACATAGGCTCCTAATACCCCCTATCCATGGGTCGCCCATACCACTAGAGCTACGGAGGCAGTTGATATTAGTTACAAAGTTATATTTTTCACTCATATGAAATAAATAAGACAATATTTCAAACTTAGAAATGAGCAAGAGTATAAGTCAACTAGGCTATTGATGCTGAAAGTGCAAGGCTTTCATCGAGCTTTTTGTTGAAAGACTACTGTTAAAGAGCTCTTACGTGACAAGGAAAAAGCGTTACTGCAATTGCAAGATTTATGTTAGAACGACAAGGACACTACGATACGAACGAATACTGCAAAGGTTTTTTCATATGAAAGTACAACAATAGTTATTTAACTGTACTAACTATAACAGTTTTGAAAATGATTGCATCGCAGCATAGTCCTAAAATCGTAGGTAACTTGCAATAATTTAACTTTAAAATATGACCGCCATCAAACAGTGTTCACTTATTTTAAGTAATATAACGGATATAACCTGCCCTCTGCATGGAAACTGCCCTGATTTCTAACATCGCATTTAAAATCTTGTAAGGTATTCATTTTATCAAAATGTCAGCAGTATGACACCTCTTTTGCACGTAAAATTAAGAGATGACTTTAAAATGCATTATCTTTCAAAAGTCTGCTTTGAGGTGATGGGGACGAGTTAAAGGTTGGTAGGATGGTAGGTCGCACTCCCTATCCTCCGCGACTTGGCAGAGGCCATGAAGGAGGCCGTTCTCCGACATGGTGTCATCGATCTCTCCTCCTTCTGCGACGGAGATGGTGCTGGCGGCGGACCAACATCTAGGCTACCGCTAGGCGAGCTGGGAGACTTGCCATGTCAGGATTATAATCAAGGATTAAACTGAAACAAGGAGGCGGACATGGAGGTGCTGTACGGTGAGTTCTGTCGCCAAACGGTGAGAGTTGACCGTAAAGGCCACGATAGGGAGCAGATTTGGTGGCAAGCGCTGTTAAGGTCGCGAAGACTGCCAACAGTTACTTGACCCCATCTGTAAGACGCTCAGGAAGGAATAATGTTCCTTTTTAATCGGTGCAAGTCCGACATAACGCGTTCTTGCCCCGAGGGACCGGTATAAGTAGGGCATTTCCCAAGGTAAAAGAAACCGTTTGTAATTTAATTGCATAACGTTGTAATTTTTGACGCCGTAATTAATAAAAATAAGTATCAATTGAAGCTTATGTTCCAAAAATTGTTTTAAAAATGACGGAATGAACCTATCATAAAAAAAGAATTATATTTTAATATCTTTTTCTTACTTTAAATTAACATAAAATTATTTGCATCTATGTGCACTAGATATAAACTATTACAAAAGCGTGAACAATGTAAGTAATAAATGAAGTTTTTTATCCCGCGTAACTGAATCTGCGCGAGTAAACGCCACTACGACAGGATTATAAGTTTCTATTTATTACTTATAATTAAATGTGATTTATATTATTATTTTATGTACAGGTAAGAACTTGATGATAGATCCCTTAGATTTGCATAATTCGCAAAATCCAGACAAATAACCATCGACCTAAAATAAATATTGTTGATTCATTAGAAAGTTGGAGTTACATAGCTGTATATGCTATATAGAAAGAAATACACGTTACCATGTATTTATTTCTATACTAAAGTTTATTATATATATATATATAGAATATATATATATATATATTATAGAACGAATTTTTTTTTTAATATTTATATTTTTTTTTATACAACACGTTAAATATAAAAAAGTACACATACCGTGACTAAATGTGTCGGGAATGGAATATTTCCACTATTCCTGTCACATTAAAATCTTTTTAATTGTAAACTCCTTGGTTTTGAAAATAGAATACCATTTATTTATTTAAAAAATGATTCTCGGCCTTGTTACAAGGTCTTGTCAACTTTTTTAGTCGTTAATAAAATGGAATGCAGAGAATTTAAGAGCGATGAATTTTTTTGACTTTCGAAGTGGTTTAACACAAAAACAGTTCATTGACCGGATGATTTCTGCATTTGGTGATGAAGCGCCATCCAAAACCACATTTCATTGCTGGTTTGCTGAATTGCATGCAACGTGGACGTGTCAAGCTCAGTGATGATCCGTCAAAAGGTCGTCCAAAACTGCAGTCACACAAGAAAAGTTGATGCTGTGCGTAAGCTAACTGAGGAAGGTCGACAAATCATGTGTATTGGAATGAATCAAGTACAAAATATCTTGCATGAACAATTAGGTGTCAAAAGTTGTTTTCCCGATGGATACCGCAATCGCTCTGTGAAGAGCAAAAAGCGGCTCGCGTTACTTGGTGCGTCAGAACTCTCAAAAGATTCCACGCAGGATCCTCAAATGCTGTATACAACATCATATCCGGTGACGAATCCTGATATACGCGTACGAACCCGAAACAAAAAACTAGTCACGAGTTTGGGTGTTCGAAAATGAGTTAAAGCCAACAAAAATTGTTCGTTTACGGAGTGTTGCAAAAAATGGTGGCCATGTTTGTCTCCAAAACCAGCGATATTGTGACTATTGCTCTTGGGAGACAAAGAACGATTAATACAGAATAGTATTCTAGAATTTGTCGTCCCGAACTGCGTAGAGAATTGCAACCGCCGCATCATCCTCCATCACAACAATGCGGATTCTCACACCGCGCACAGAACAAAAGAGTTTTTAGAGCAAGAAAACATAGAATTATTAGACCATCCCCCGTACAGCCCTGACTGAGCCCTAATGATTTCTATACTTTTTCCTAAAATAAGGAATAAATTGCGTGGTCAGAGATTTTCATCACCAGAAGAAGCTGTGGACGCCTACAAAACGCCCATTTTAGGACCGAAACTTCCGAATGGAATGGTTGCTTCAATGATTGGTTCCAGCAAATGAAAAAATGTGTAAAAATTCGCGGAGATTACTTCTAAAAGCGATTAATACTAATAAGCTTTCCATTATTTTTTATAGATACGAACGTACGGAAATGAAAACTTTCCTTTGGGAATTCCAAAAAATATTTTAAAAGCTAGACTGAATAAGCTACTGTTCATTGTGGCCATAACAATGTCGTCCGCAAAGTGATGCGTTACCGAAAAATGGAAATTGGGCATTTTGTAATGTCCAAAGTTTTAAAACCTGTGTTTAACAAAAATGTACTTTTGTTAATATTTTTCGATTAAAAAATTTGTAATATAATTGTTGACATGTAATGTGCTTCGTTTTTTACGTATTTTGTAACAAATATTAGTTGATTTAGAGGCAAACACTATTAGCACAGTAAGAAAAGAAACTATAATATAAATTATATTAATACTTATTGGATTACAGAATGTTACATTCGACATTAATAGCTCACATCATCCTGTATGTGACTATAATAAATGGCCTTTATACTTTAATTAAAACTACTCAGACGTGAAGTAACCTACATATTTTGGAGCCCTTTAAATGGACAGCAAAGCATCCAAAATTATTTGTCAACCACTAATCATGTAAATACATTTTAAAAATTTTATTAGTAGATTAAAAGTTATAAATTAGGGTTTAGTTCTTACGAATTAATTTGTTATTAATTCATTTTTAATATTTTTTTTCGACATATAATTGCACTTATCTAAGTGTTTATATGTAAAACGTAAAATTTTAAAACTTTCCTTTTTACAAATCGCTTAGAAAATTATAATTACTGTTTTTTTAATATCAAATTTGGCTTCTGCATACCATTGCGAAGTAAGACCAAGAATTTCTCTTAATAAAATCTAACCTAAAATCTCGATATATATATTTTTTTTTGCTTTGCCATTCCCATATAGAGTATGGCGTCTGCACTAATCACGAAGTTTTCAGCCAAGCGCCGCTGCCTTCGAAGCCGGAGAAATCTCATCGTGAAGAAAGTTTGAAGGCTAATCTTTACGATGCCTATAGAGGCCAGCAAAAAGCGCTGCAGGTAGCGATAAGCAGATGAATGGTTCTGTAACCCATAGGGGAAGCCATACAAGCTGGTAAGATCTAAACTACGTCTATGGGTGCCCCCACTGAACAGACTCTATAGCTTTAACTCTACGATAGTATTGGCGAAAACTGTTCCCCGAGCGAGACAACTACCTGCCACAAAACATGGCATTATCGGAAGTAACAGGGGAAGAAGCCCTGTTATACCAGGAGTATCTGAGGTTGAGCTAAACGTAGCGCAACTACGAATGAGAGCTAAAAAGGTTGCCCTCGGACCAGACGGACTACAAGGAGCTATTTGGTGCCTTGCTCTAGAGGTACTAGTTGCATGGGTAAAAGCTTAAAGTCTAGTTAGAAAGGGTCAGTCTTGCTAAAAAGGGTATCGAACGAATTCACCCTCAGCGTTGTGCTGAACGAAATAAATAAAATGTTCGAACACACTATTGCTGAATGGGTTATCGGGCACATGACGGAGATTGGACACGATCTAAGCGGACATCTATATAGTTTTCGAAAGCAAAGTTCTACAATCGATGCCATAATTCAAGTAAAAGATCTGACAGCGCAGGCAGTATCTAGAGGTGAAGTCGTTGTAGAGGTGTCCCTGAATATTAAAAATAACCGCATTTAACACCTTAACATGGAGCTGGATAAATGAAGATCTCCGCTACCATGCTACCTACGACAGATTGTGGAGACATACCTTTTGGACACAGCGGTGACGTATCCAACAGCAGCAGGCTGGTGTCGACAAATAGTGTCGTGAGGTGTTCCTCTTGGGTCGGTTCTTAGACCGTTTCTGTGGAACATAGGGTATGACTGGGTGCTAGGAAAAGAAAAAGCCTAGAGAGAGTAGATGTGGTCATTACGCTTGTAATGCGGACATTACGCTTGTAACACCGCAGGCAAGGACGCATAGCCAGGTGGTCCACCGTGCCTGTGCCTGGTGTCAATCTGTAGGTGAGTTGAGCCAGCTTCTACCTAATATTGGTGGACCTAAGACACAGCGCCGTCGGAGGCTCTCTATGGAACTCCTGTCTGGGCTGATGCTCTGAACACTCACAACGAGACCCTTTGCCATAGACTATGTCATGTCATGTCATCAGATGAGAGGTAGGGGCTCTAGCGCGAAGGTACAAATTTGCTGTAGAGATTCGTAAAGTACCTAAACTACACTCAGACTTGAGTAAAACACTTTTGAAAGAGCCCTTGGAGAGCACTAACCAAGTGCTTATCGAAAAATGGAAAAAAAAACTGCAGCATCTAATTGCTGGCTACTTAACAATAGAAGCTGTGCGGCCTGTGCTGGACTAGTGGTTGGTAAGAAAACAAAGAGTTTTCACTTTTCATCATGTGCAGGTGCTATCGAGGCACAGTTGCTGTGAATGGTAGCCGTGCAGAGTGGCAGGCAGAGAGCCTACAATTAGCTGTCACCACTGTGAAAGTATCGAAAATACTGCCAAACCTACTGGTTGAGTGCACGAGATGGAGTGAGCAGCGAATTCATCTTGCTGTAGTAGTTGGGAACGGCCTGTCATTGCCAACCATAGTAGCGGCTATGGTAGACAGTGATGTGGCATGAAATATGATAGCCTCTTTCTGCAAGGAAGAGATGGTAGGGAAGGAAGTGATGGAAAGGGGAAGAGAAGACGACCCTTTGTCACTACTTATACGTCGCAAAAGTATCTAACGAAGGCAGCTCGCTCACGATCCGAGTGGAGTCTTTATCTGCGGTAGGTATTCTAGCATCTAGCCAGCGACCCGCCTACATACCCGCCTGAAACCCTAAGGCGGGATTTTATCAATTGCATTTTTCCATCGCAAGAACATAAAAAAGGTGAATCAAAGAATTGTCTCCGCACCGACCAGAACCAAATTTTAACCGACTAATTTCAGTCACATATTACCTATTTGAATCAACCTTGACTTTGGCAGAATCACCAAAAGTATGTTAGTGGAGCCGATGTAAGTAAAAATAAGAAGAGCGACATTTTCATATTTCAGAAGAAAAACAAGGAATTGAATATTAATTAAGCAGAATACTGAATTTTAGGGTCAGTCCATCTGATGCGTGTAAATAGTGACTTTTAAATAGTTTTTAATGTGATAAACCGCAGTCACGATCTTACTTACACGATCTGGGTATATTAAAGGAATATTATTGATGGACCTAATCTTGTTAGTTACATCATTTATATACAAAAACTGGCTCCGTCGTAGCTTCCTTCACTTGGTTCATGTAAAGTTAGTGTGTCGCTTATTATTTAATTTTTATTAAACGCTCAGAAGGCTTAAATTAATGAATACTAAAATAGGGGAGGTTCCTTTTTACAAGGGACCATCTGGTGGAATGTCCATTTAATATTAATAGGTAATAGAAGTCGTCCGTAGCCTAGTGGTATGGGCGTGTGCTTTAGAAACCGGAGGTCGTGGGTTCGAATCCTGCGGGGACGCAACAAATTTTCATTGTTGTTTCCTAGTTGGTTAGGGCAATTTGGGCCGATCACCAATTGTCTGAAAAGTAAGATGATCCATCGTCGGATGGGCATGTAAAAGATCAGTCCACCCACCAACCCGCATTGGACCAGCGTGGTGGGATACGGTCCAAACCCCCTAATGGATAGGGGTGTATTAGGGGAGGCCTATGTCCAGCAGTGGACTAACAAAGGCTGATGATGTGATGTGTGTGTGATGTGATGTGAATAGAAGTCGTTAGTCGTCGCAAATCTTAAACAATAGTAACAAAAGGAAATATTTTGATTTAATACCATGATTTGCTTTCCTTTACAGTTGCGATGAAGGGTTATTGTTTTGTGTGTACTGACAGTATAGTGCACCTTAAAACGGTTAACAAAAACGTCCGCAATCGCATATGTCACTTAATTATTATTTACTTAAGGATAACCCACAGTGGGGTTACTGTGGGTTATCCATATCAGTTTTTGTCTTTTACATTTTAAGGAAAAAATGGTTCATTTACATAGTGATTTTAACCGGTACAGCATTAAACCCTATTCAATTGTATATCTTAAATTCATTTTGATAATGATCTTCACATATCTGTTCAATATAGATCTTTATAGTCTGTGATTTAAATTAATATATCCGAAGATCTTACAGATACTAGCATTGCACTCGTGCGAAGCCAGGGTGAGTCGTTAGTAAAAATATATTACTCTTCTTACAATGATATATAGAAAATTAGAAAATTTAAAAAAGTAAAGCTAGTATAGATTAGTTATTTTTTGTGACGTTATATAAATTATAAGTGCCAACAATCATCATCACTAACTAAATAAACACCCCATTACACTACATTTAAATAAGAAGACTGGATTCATAATTAATAAAAATATGTGTACTTAGGGTAAGGTATCACCATAAAACTTATTATTAAATTAGTGGTCATCACCACTAATGACCCATATTGTTAAAATAATTAAAAATATTAACAAAACATTTGACATCTGTAACAATGTATATAAGAAAGCTGATGGCAGAGAAATATAGCATAAATGCCAGCATTTTTTATTGACCCAGAGATATTCATTAGTTTTATTTAACCGGAACTATGTAGGGTCAGAGTCTTGTGTTACCTAAAATATTTTTATTTCAATAATTTATGATGTAATCTATTTTGAAACGTTTTTCTAAAATCATGTAAAATTCAACTAATTACACAACTTCTTGATTGAACTAGTCATTAAAGTAAGTTTTAAACACGTTAACTTTGATATATAGACATGAAACGAGAACGCATACACCAAATATCCTTTGTTCCTAATTTGAACAACTTTGATAGACAACTTGCGTGTATTATCGTAAAACTAGTGCTGGTTTTATTACTAAACCATTATTTAACAAACATCAAAGAACCATTATTTTAGCAACGTTATTTAAGTAATTTTATATGAAAAAATCGGAAGATTATTTATTAATTATTTTAATATAACCTTTTGATTGACAAACTTTGAAATAGTTAGTATAGTAAAATATCATTATTACATTTAGGTGTATAGAAAACTTATTTAAATTATTATTAGATCTATCTCTCAGTAATTACTCCAGCGTAAAAAACACAACTCTGCTGAAACAATATTGACGATGATTTTCAGTACATGCTACTGCTGAGACTTCCTTGAAGGTAAAATTTATATTTTCTTTACAGGAGAATTCTGGTTTTAAAATTCAAAGAGCCTTTCACATGAAAATAACTAATCGAAACTATAATCGATTTATTTGTCTAATATTGTATTGCACTGTAGCTATAATAACAAAAGCTTTATGTAAAGCAAAACAAAAAGTTCATAAGTAAGCAATCCGTCAAGTTTACGTATCTGTACAGTTCATAGACGTATTTTATAATACCATCTGGTGCAATCACTCCGAATTCTTTAAAAGGCGTAAAAGGTGTAGGAACTGCGAACAATCTAAAAATAAAAAATACAGAACAATATTAAATAAATAAACGATGTACAGAGGTTGAACACTTATAAGGTTTTGTAAATATAAAACGGACAAACCTCAATAAAAATGAAATCAAAACGCTGCACATTTTTAAATATTATAACAATAATTCGTCTAGGGAAAAAAACACAACTCTTTGTATAACAAATCAAGCATATTACTTTAATAAAATATGATATTTAGACGAAAGTAAGGACCTCATTCAACTTACTGTAACGAATGTCGTATTCGAAAGGGGCACGATAATTCCTGCTTTTTGGTGCAATAGGCTCCTTTATTTTTCCATGAAAAAAATTAGGTGTTTCCTATTTTTAACTGGTAAATCCAGTTAGTTCATAAAATATGATGATTCCATCATATTTTCACTCTACAAAAACTAAGTATATTAAGTAAAAATCTAAAAATTTAAATTTTAATAAAAATGCCATAACGTAGGTACTACAGAAAATTTTATTCTACAATATTTAATGATACGTACGGCGTAAACTAACTCACTGCCATAAAAACAATAGACGAAAAGCTGTTGCAGCATGCATAATAAATATAAAATCATTGACAAAAATTGAATGGAATGAGTATCAATCTGTAAAATAACAAAACCATTTAAGTTTCAAATGTCAAGGTGATAAGTTAGTACATTTTAATCATAAAGTAATTTACTGATACTTACTTCTACTAATCTATAGCCAGTAGCACACAGGATCCACGCACTAAATAAAAATTGACACATGACAGCTCCGCCGAATATGTCTTCTATTTGTTTAAAAAACCTAAAAAGATCAACACCATCGTCATCATTATCAGCCTTGGATCGTTCACTGTTGGACATAGGCCTCCCATAATGCACGCCACTGCTTCCGATCTTTTTCTGTTCAAACCCAGCTAACACCGGCCACTTTGCGAATGTCGTCACTCCATCTTGCCGTGGGGTATTCCTCAATGCATTTGCCGAGCCTCGGCCTCCACTCTATAACTTTTTAACTCCAGTGGTCGTCAGTTCTACAGCTACATGATACGTGTGTGTACGATATAGTAAATACGGTTATGGAGGTGACCGGGCTATTGCCAATTCAGCGAACTAATCCGGTGGGCTATGTCGGTGAATCTGGTTCTCGGACGGATCATATCCTTTCTAATGAGGTCCTTCAGAGATAACCCGAGCATAGCCCTCTCCATAGCTCGCTGAGCAACTTTCGATTCGTGCACCAGTCGTACCATTCGTCCAAGTTTCGGCACCGTGGGTCCATTCCGGTAGGACGCATTGATGGAATGATTGATGGCACTGTGGGATGGGTGACGACAAAACTCGCCGAAGCTTATGAAAAGCTGCTAAAGTTATCAACAATTAACTAAATATACAGTTTTAAGATACTAAGTACCAACACGGTGCCTATTACTGCGACAAATCAGTAGTGTCAACACTACTGTGTTCTGGTTTAAATGGCACTGAAGCCAACTTAATTACTAGGTAAAGAAGGCATTACCATCTCTTGTCTTTTTTCTAAAGGCATGGCCTAACACCCACCACCAGGTGAACGGTCTGCTCCTCTCACCATTTTAACCAATAAAAGAGGCCCGGTAATGGGAATCACAAAAAAACCTATTTTTACAACTTTAGTTGACCAATAATATATGAATAAGAATTAAATTGTTTATTTATTTATCATAACTAATGTTTTCCACATTAGGTATATTTACTGAAATCGATACTAATATTTTAAATGCTATAGTAACTCTGTCAGTCCGTCTGATTGTATGGTACATACTTAAATTAGAATCCCACAAATTACAAAGGTTTAATATATATTGCGATAAGAGTAGTTGAAGGGGCTGAAATAGGGAATGCAATTTTATATGGAAATCGTCCCTGTTGACATAAAGCGATGAAATTTTGTGTCCAGATACATTAAACGTGCCATAAGTGTTTTTTTTTAGCAATTTTGCGGTTCTTAACTGTACGGGGATGAAAACATAAACACTGCGTCCGATAATAAGGACATACAATAAAAACATTTCATTTATTTATTTTTCTAGTCGGTTCATAAAATTCAGGATACAGATATTACATTTTTAAAGCGGTTTCGATTACGTTATCGAAATTGAATTTTAAGCCACTCAAAAATAAGTTTGAAATATTGAAACTTTGGTAAAGTATTTATATTATTTATTAATTTATATATTTTAACAAAACAAATATGAAACGACCCTGGGCATGAAAAATAAACTTTACGTATGTCATAACGTAAAATTTTAGTGGTGTTAAAACTGAAAATTAAATAAAAAATATAATAATTAAGGAATTTATATAAATGGACTGATAATAATTAAATTAAATTAGCTTTTTATTTTTTTTAACAATTTAATGATTTGTCTGACCTGATAATTTCACGATGATGAGAAAGCATATTTCTAAACTGCAAATCGAAGGGTTCCTCTTCGGATTCATCGATAAATTTGTTATTACAGCTTTGTACCATATTCTCTAAGTTGTACCTAGAAGAAATTTGCAATTGTTATTTGTGTTCTCATTAGATTTACATGTGATATAAATCATTTTTAGTGGTATTATAAATTTCTTTCAGTATACAACGTGATTTTTCGTTTATTACAAAGCTTATACACGCTAACAAGAATTTTACATCAAAAGATAGTATACGAAAATATAAAGAAAAATAATGATAACTGAAAAAGTTACAAGCGTTTACAAACGATATTTCTTGCACAATTGGCTCAGCAGGCATTGTACGTGTACGATGATAATACGCAACACGTATAGCAATCTATTTCCCATTTATATTTTCCATCACATTATTGACATGCTTTGGACTTTCAAGATGATTAAGTGACTAGAAAAATTCATTTATTGTCATTGCCATATAATAGTTGTATTGTGAAGTAATTTATTTGTTGTAATTGCGGTGACTATTCCTAGTGTGCATCTACCTCCTGGTGCGCATCCACTATCGGAACTAACCGTACAAGCCCAACGCCGACAAGTGACAAAAAAAAAAAGACACGTATTACGTCGAGGTCTCCTCGAGGCAAATTCCAATAAAGAAAATTGGTTAAGACTAGGTCTCGCCAAATAACATTAAGGACCTCTAAATCCAAGGCACTTACGCACCTTTGAACATCAGTCCATGGAACGCATGGCTGAATTCAGAAGCAATCAGTGGAATAACGATCGTAGCAACATGCATCCCTCCCATGTCGCTTTCTGGCACATTCCCAAAAGTCTCAAAGACGGTGACGGATTTCCCCCGATGACTCTACTCATCCAACCCAATAACCCCCCAGCGTTTTGTCGATTTGGAATAAGCCTAATGTCTAGTCGATAGTCTTGAGGCTCGATGCTTGCCCAACAGAAGCTGAAGTTATAGAGTTCCGGAAACCCGGCAAACCACCTGCCCAGCCAACCCCCAACCACCCCATTAGCTTCTTAAAGGCTTCGCGAAATCATACGAACGATTAGTCCTAGCTCGCTTACTACACTATGAAGTCTAAAGTGTTTCCCACTCCCGTACAATTCGGCTATCATGCCAAACACTCTTGTATAAATCAGGTGCATTGCATCACGGAGCACATAAGATCCCACTTGATACGGGGCCAACACACAGGAGCGCTTTTCTTTGACGTGGCAAAGGCATTTGACAAAGGGTAGCACGACGGGCTTATATAGAAGTTACATCAGCTTGGCATGCTCCACCGTCTTGTACTCATCATACAAGACTTTCTCTGGAAACGGACATTCCTATACCGCGTTGAACAAACCGCAGTTTAAGCTTCGCACACGATATTTGCATATACACCATCAGTAGATGTCCAATTTTTATCCATTAACGTCTTCAAACCGTAGCCAAGAACCTCCGGGACTAGTTTCGGCGATGGAGAATTGAAATTGTGGCCATCCCGTTGACACATGCATGCAAGTCAAAAACAGAGCGCCTTTTGTCCTAGGTAACCTGCCTTAATAAAAAAATTGAAAAAATTATCAGCCTGTGTCCACAGTCCACTGCTGGCCTCCCCTAATACATCCCTATCCATTAAGGGGTTTTTAATCCTAAAAGTAAATCATCGCTGCGCAACAAGGTGTTTCTTTACTAAACGGTCATCCGTCCTATAATGACCTACGCGTCCCGTTTTCTCACACATCCCCAACCAACATCCACAAACTCCAAACTCTGCAAAACAGGTTCATACGCAGAGCCAAGGGTGCGTCATGGTATTTGCCACCTTGATCTGCACCTCGACCTAAACTTGCCTACCATCGAAAAGTACTTACAGCTAGCATCCACGTGATACCTCGACTCGCCTTCGCAGCACGAAGTGCCGCCGCTTATGTACCACTCAAATTGCTTAGGAAACTCACCCACTACAGGCGACCGCGCCATGTTTTAAATGACACCGATGATGAAATAACAATCGTGCTAGCACGTGTTAAATCAATTAAACGAAACACATATTGCCCTCGCCGTCGAGGACGAACTCACACTCACAAGCCGTGGTCTCTTTTCAGGGGACCCTCGGAGCTTAGCCAACAAACACAGTGGTCTGTGCACACTCAAAATTGCACAGCCCGCCTCGTTAACTCCACCAACGGGTAGGCATCATTAAATAATAAAAGTTACCATTTCGTTTACATTTATCAGAGTTTTAGAACAAAAGTTAACCTAGTTTAAAATGAGTCGATTGGAATATTTTACTGATTCTGAACAAACTACTATCAGGTTTGTACTATATGAAAAATCACCCTGTATATTTATTACCTTAGTATTTTGATTTGTGTACTACATTGTTCCAGAAGAAATGAAATAAGTATGTCAATAGTCGTATTGTTAACAGCAAGCCACGATGTTTGAACCCAAATGTACAAAAGTGTTAAAATAAATCTGAAATACCAATAAATACATAATCTAGTTTAGTTGAATACAGAACGTACAATCACACACTTTCCATAGCTTTTAATTTTTATTTTTCTTATTATAAATGTTAGTGAAACTTGTGAAACTGTATGTGTTAGGTATAGATTTTTAACTTACTGCGAAACTTATCTGAACATCGTAAAGGTAACCAAATGGAGAATGTTACGTGTTTTCTTGCAAAAATAAAACCAAAGGATATACAACCCAAAGAAAGCAGGTAATAAGTGCTGAAATGTTTGATATACGTAAAACAATTTTCGCTTCGTGTGATGTTTTTAAGCAATTTTTCATGTTCTTCTTGGTTTGGTTGAATCACTGGTCCTAAAATATTTAAAATCATGTAAAAATATATGCCTGATTAAATTTCAGAGCGCTAATGTCTATTTTGCTAACATTTTATATAATATTCAACAAAAACACTTAATCAATTTTATAGTATTAAATTCATAAGGTTAATAAAACTATGTTAAAAGTGTGGTACATCAGAGATGTTAGCATCTTTCCAATAATATATCTATTAAAAACTTAAATTCACTCTCTCCATTCCTAATATATATTATACAAGTTTTATACAATAGTTTAGTATCATTATGTCGGAATATATTTTGTAACTTAGAAATTAATAGCGCGGTGCATATTTTGAAAACTTTACTGCGGAACAAGAAACAGTACCTTTCATCATGTCTAAAATTTCTTGAACTTCATCGGCTTTTAAATACATCACCATTTGTTTATAAATTGAAACAATGTGAGTTAATAACAAAAATAATGTCTCCATAACTGTTCCCAGCTCATTGTGGACCTATAAAGCGAAATGAATAAAAAGATAAAGTGTTTGTAACTGGAACCATATTTTTCGTATTGTCTTACTAAATTACCTGATATACTTTTATTATTTGTTGCATGGTGTATAAAATCACTAAGAATAAAATAACTCGTGAGTATATACTGTGCAGGTATTTTCGCCTTGTTGGAGAATTGGGATCTATTTGAAAATAACCCCCAAATCGTAAATTAAACAAGTGGGGTTCGAGACTGTGATATGACCATTTATTTGACATTGTCATCACAAAAAATAAAAAATGGTTATAATGTGCAGTTTCTGCAAATATTAAACTAGTAATGGAAAAATAAGCTTCTGAAAGTGTCACGTAAGCATGTTATTAATAGTGCCAATTATATAATTATGAACGATGCTTTCGTTGCAAATGTCAACTGACATCAGGCAATATTATTACTTACGCTGTGTCATACTTTTAATTGCCTTATTGTCTTATTTATACGTAATTAAAATGTTTCAGGTAAATAATCACTTCGTTATGTGTCCGTTGTATTGTGTTATAAAGGCTTTAAACGTATTATTTAAAAAAAAAGTATTTTTATGTGAATCATGATATTTATTTTTACGGAAGAGTGTATCTTTATTAAATAAAATAAACACGTTAATTTATCTAAGCTGCCAACCATACATTAACAATATGAAGCAGGAGTTATTGGAATTTACCGACGAAGGGATTAATAAGACGAAATAGGAGCTAAGAAGCCATAATAAATTATCTGAAAGGAGATTTATTTATCATTATATATATAATTTAAGTTTATCGGCCAAAACCTAATATTTATCAGAGCAGGAATTAATAATTTATTATAATAATAAAGTTTATTCAAGTCTTACTAACGCACATGAGGTAAAGATTAATATTATAGACGATATGTCCCTAAGTCTTAGGAATCATTTGGAATGGGGACCGACTGGGGACGTACCTATTTCTATAAGTACGCACTATTGTGACTTCCCGGATTAAAAAAGCACAGAAAAAGATAAAGATGTTCAAACCGCGGTACATGTAAATAAATAATTTATTCCATTTTAACATATTTCAAACTCTTATTTAGTTTTACACTGTCATAGAAAATAATAGAATGAAAATAAAATATTTTACATGACGAGTTGAAAATTGATCTACGACAAATATAAAATGCTGCATATTTACTTATAAGAACCAAATATTTTAATATAGCATCATCATCAGCAAAATCAGCCCCTATCAGTCCATCGCTGGACATAGGCCGATTCGCTGCTACTCGCTGCCAACTTGAACCAGCTACTGCACGAAAATCGCCACTCCACCTGGTCAAGGGTCGACCAAGACTCCGTTTTCCTAGACGTGGCCTCCACTCTAGACCCTTATTAGCCCATCGGCCATCCGTTCTTCGGACTACGTGACTGGCCCACTGCCGCTTCAACGAGCTAATCCTTTGCGCTTTGTCGGTAACTTTCGTTCTTTGTCGGATGATCATTGATTGAATCATTAAGTATTATATCCGACAAAGAGACTCCGAGCACAAGCACCTAAATGCACATTGAGCTATGGCAAACTTGTGGATCAATCCGATGGTCAGTGGCCATGTTTCTGCCCGTAGGTCATCATGGGCAGTACGCATTGAGTTAAAGACTTTAAACTCTGCAGTATCAATGACATAGGAATCTGGTTTAGTTTGCTGCCGAGCCCAGCTAAATGCTCCTATCGGCTGCCCTCTCGAAGCTTTGCCTTACCAATTGTAATGTCAGCCCAAGGTAGACATATTCGTCGACAACTTCGAGAGATAACACTATCGACATAGTACGGACTCGAAAGAACGTATTCGTTGACCATGACTTTCATCTTGTCCAAGTTCATCCCGAGTCGGATGCGTCTGGACGATTTATTTAAGATGTGCAACATATTCTGCAAGCTCTCCAACGACTCAGCCAATTTGACGATATCGGCAGCGAAACGGAGCTGTAAAAGGTACTCGCTGTTAATGTTTAAGCCACGTCCAGCCCAGTCTAGGATCTTAAAGACGTCCTCCAAGGCATAAGTGATCAGTTCCGGGGATATTATATCCCCTTGTCTAACTTCTCGATGCAATGGGTCTCGTTTGACCCCCCGGAATAAGGATGAACATAACCTTTCGACATCTCGACTTATAGCCTAGGTTTCTACAGAGTCAAAAGTTTTTCATAATTCACAAAGGTATTGCACTCATAGGTCTTTTGTACAACTTGCCCTATGGTGAAAATATGATCTATGGTGAAAAATTCTCTGTGAGACCCAGCCTGCTCCGCAAGCTGGAATTCATCAAGCTTGTTGATTAGGCGATTCGTCATGACTTTCGAGAACAGCTTGTATATGTGTCATTTAATTATCGGTCCTTTCAATTAACTGAATCTAACCAATAAATACAATGCGTAAAATAAGTAAAATACATTGATGCTAATTATAATTGATTTTTGTATATTATTTGTAAAGCGGCTAATGACTGACGAAAAAGAAATTCTACTAGGCTTTCAATGATTTTTATCCATACGAACGTATAGAAAATAAAAACTTTCATTTTGGAATTGCAGGAAATATTTCGAAAGGCAAAAGCTGAATAAGCCACTCTTCATTGTGGTGCGTTACCGAAAAATGGACATTGTCATTTCGTAATGTTCAAAGTTTTATGTTTAACAAAATGGACTTTTATTGATATTTTCCTATTAAAATATCAGCCATGTAATTGTACACATGTAATGTGCTTCCTATTTTATGTAATTCGTAAAAATATAAGTTGCAGCAGAAGCATGTAAGATGAAAAAGAAAGGAAGAAAGTAGAAGAAGAAAGCAATGTCCCTTAAAGAATCTTATAACTCTAAGCTTTTATTTAAAATGTTATAGATACAGGATGTTTTATTGATTAAATTAACTACTAAGACATGTCATGTGACATCAGTTATGCCCCATTCAGGGTTTTGTTTTTAGTTTTGGACCAAATTCATTTACGAAATGGACAGCAATTCATCCGACATATTCCGTCAATAGCTAAACATATGAAAGCATTTCTAGCGTATTAAAAACAGCATAGTGTTGAAGGATTCACGTTTTAAACAAAATATCGCATACTTTGATCAAAGTTTTGTATATATTTTTATATTTTTGTATAATTTTAATTACGGTGTTTTATTAAATTAGGCTTCTGCATGCCATTGCGGAGGTCAATTACATATCGTCATTGAATATTCACCTCTTCCAAATAAAACCATTTTTTTTTTCTACATAAATCTAACCTAAAATTATAATATCTAATATTGTGTTTTAACATCTTTTAATTTTACTTACCGCGTGATTATTATCTATTTCACATCCGTGCGACTTAGCATAGGAGTCGACCGGACAAGCCCGTTAAACTCCCCTGTTACCTGAGTCGTCCGCTTGGTCCACCGTGGCACGCCCCGCCCCAACGTCGTCAAGTGGCAGGAGAGTGAACCCGTTTAGTGCAGTGACGCAGTACAGTGTATCAGTTCGACAGTGCCGACGCGTTAGGCTTACGCGCCGCCACTGTCGAACTGTCGACCGCATATAGTCTGTTCTGTTTTGACATTTGCTGTTGAGATGTAGGGACATTTTATTAATTAGTTTTGCTAGCGTCTAGCACCACGTTTAATTTAGCATGCACGCCACCCACGTGGCAGTAAATTTAACCACTAATAAATTGCGCTTGCTGCATTAGGCAACAGTTCACGGTGGGCAAGTAAAAAGTAGGACCACCCACCAACCCGCATTTGACCAGCGTGGTGGGATACGGTCCAAAACCCCCTAATGGATAGGGGTGTATTAGGGGAAGCCTATGTTCAGCAGTGGACTATCACAGGCTGATGATGATGATTATGATATACGTACTCACCTAGCGCTCCTAAAGCGCCAGCGCTTTTACCGAACGTTAGGTTTACACGGGCGGGGAGGGTGGGGTACAAAATCCCCGGCTCCACTGGGGGAGTTTGCACGATAGTGGTTCAAAAGTAAAATTAAATTAAGTAATATCTTAATGGCGGATCCAGTTACCTTAAGTGACTTGATTCGCCATCGAGCCACCTTTTCCCCCTCTTACCTCAAACCATCCCTCCGACTCCGAAATAGAGTTGGACAACTCACTGCCGGTCAGCTCGCGCAAGAAAAAGCGCAAGAGTAGAGCCTCCCCGGCAATATTGCCGACCCCCGACCCGCAAACTAAAGCGAAAGCCACGGCGGAAATTCTATCGACCTTCAGGCCAACTCCAGCCGCTTCACGGCAAACCATCCTCGCCTCTTCACGGCAAAATTAACCAACTGTTGCCTCACAGCAAGCCTTGATCTCACCTAGGGACAAAAAGTCACTGGTCAAAGGAAAAATGGGCAGAACTACGCTCCGCGCGGTCCAACAATTATAAATACACCGTGGCAGACTCCCTCCAGGGAATTAAACTGCAACTCGAAACAAGTGACGGACTCCGTCAAGTGACGTCGTATTCCCTCAAGAAAGACTATTATTATCATAAATACGCGCTCCCCGATAGTCGTCAAAGGGCTGCCGTAGAAAATGCCGACACAGGACATCTACAATTTCATCAAAGGGCAAAACATCCCTATTCACTCGGCCTTCCACCTGTCACACCCAATAACTAAAAAACCGTTTATGACCTTCGCCATATCTGCGACATTAGTCGCATAACATAAACGCGCCACATTCGAATGGCCTCCCAGGGCAGTGTCACAACTGCCAACTTTATGGGCACTCGGCCCGAAACTGTCACGCACCCCTCGCTGCGTCAAGTACCTAGGTAACCACGGCACTCCAAACTGCCCATGACCCAGGGACAGAGATGTCCTAGCAACATATGAACCACCGGCATGTGTCAACTGCCAAAGTCCCGGCCCCACGATTAATTACCTTGGTTGCCCAAAAGCGCATGCAGCCACCACCCTCATCCGTCCCAAGGCACCCACAAATGCCGCCCCTCACACTCCCTTCCCGCCCCTGCAACCGATTTCGGCGTGGAAAATCCCGTCAAGTGCTCCGCGTAGAGCTTCAATGCCCGAGTGACAACTTAAACTTCAGAGCCCACCTTGCAATTCCAATGCCAATAACTTCGCAAGTGTAGGCAACTTGTAGATTTATTAACGGAAACATGAATAGTAAAGCCGTAACAATAGATAATAGAAACGGTCCGGGCCGTCTAAAGCCACGCGCATTCAACTTAGTCTTTGTAAAGCAAACGGTATCGTGGATCAAAAGTCCGAAAAAGCAAAATTTCACCGTCTTGTTATCCTTAGATTAGGACCTCCTGATTCACCAAACATCAATACCAAAATATAGTCGACTGGTGCAAGCTATAGTCATAGCTAGACTGCACTAGCTCATCTCACCTATATGAAATTCCCCAAGTCCTGCACAGTGCTAATGACGTGAATTTCGCTGCTCATGCGCTCACAAGACACGTCCAAAGTGCCCTCAAGGCCTCCTGAAGGCAAGTCCCGAAAGAGAGAACCCCTGTTGAGCCTTGCCAAAAGACATAAATGACCTTTTGTGACGCAAGAGGGGGCTCGTCAGCGCCGCTTACCTCCTCAAGGTAGAGAAAGAGTTTGACCTATTGATTCAACTTTCTCCTCGCTATTTAACTTCACCAGTAACGGCAAGCGAAAGCGATTATCAAAAATGTTAGACCATGGAAAGCCCCGGGCACCGATGGTATATCAAACCGCTATGATAAAAATTTTGATGACTCACCTAATTAACCTTCACGTCCTCATCTATAACGCAGGTTCTGACGTGAATACGTCTTTAAAATTACTTCCATAGGGACGCAATCCAAAAAAAACGAATCATAACAAAATCGGGGGATACAGTTTAGTGTTGTAGCTACATATCTATCATGTTCATCCAAATTTCAGTTACACCACTGGATAGTTAAAGAATCAAAAAATTTATTACGTTACGTAAGGACTGTAACACATCGCGCGCGGGGGAGGGGAAGGCCCCGCCATTTTGAAGGTCATTTTGCTGCGTATCAAGATTTCCATTTAGTATAACTTTAGACTCGGTGAAGATACGACGTTTATTCAAGCTTAGTCTCAGTTCTTAATATCTATCGATTATATATTATATATTATATTATTTAATCGATAGATATTGAAGAGAGCTGAGGGTGGAAACTTATATATATATTATAACATTAGTGTAAAATGGTAACTGTGAATATAATAAGGTGTTAAAATAAGTAAAGTACGGCCGAGCGCACGAGCTAGCGAAATTACGCAGATGGATGATGAAATCGCTTATGTATCGACATTGGGCTGTGTTAGTATCGATTGTGTACGATCGTCGTTTATGAAGACGCATTGGGCAGCAGCTAGTGCACGTTTCATTTTTTTTCTGAATGAGTTGATTTATTTCCTGAATCCATTAAACGAAGCAGTCGCCATCATAAACAAAAACATGTAAACCCGGAGGACTTCTTATGATTATGACATACATAAATAATAATATTTTATATAGAAACTATTACACGTTACGAGACGTATTCAGTAAACA
>JAGSMT010001013.1:0-25141 GCA_029286875.1 Lamproptera curius | reverse complement strand
TTTTACCCAATTATGACCAATTAATACAACGGGGTCACAGAAAGCCTTCTAATTAACAACCATTTAGCACGATACAGTGATTAAGTAATTCAGTTTAGCTTATGAATTATTTATTACTTCCACATTGCTTCGACGTTTGTGGCGTTTAACTTTTGAAAATATTCAACATGGAAATTGAGGCGTCAATAATAATGTATTATTTCCGGAATCTTAAAAAGAAAATATAATTAAACACTAAATCAGTGAGTGTAGTGTGTATTGGGTTATCATTATAACGAAAATTTAACGAAGAATAATAATTATATTAATAGTGTAATTTTAGTCTGTGTGATATGTTTCTTTAATTCTTATGAAAAATGTATATGTTATAACATGTTGCTATCGGCTCATATTTCAGAATCAATCAAGAGCTGGTATTGAGCCCCCAAATTGGCGTCTGTGCTGTTCTCACAATGGTCAAAATTTTAAGAGTTACTGTTATTAAAAACGCGATGAAATCTGTAAAAATTATTTGCCATTCAATATTTATACGTTTTTTCAGCAATACTTAAAGAAAACATTATTAAAAAAAATATGAGAACGTAAAAAAATTAATCTCGATGTTTTTATGATAGGCTATAAGTAAATTTGACCTGCCTACGTAGCCGGGTGGTAAGGGCGTGTGATTTAGAAACCAGATGTAGTGGGTTCGTATCCTGCGGGAACTCAACATATTTTTATTGTTGTTTAGGACGATTTAGGTAAGGGCAATTTAGGACGATCACCCAATTGACTGAAAAGCAAGATGATCCAGGCGTCGGATGGGCATGTAAAACGTCGGTCCACTCACTTACCCGCATTGGACCAGCGTGATGGGATACGGTTCAAAAACCTCCTGAATGGAGATGGCGCGCATTAAAGGAAGTCTATGTCCAGCAGTGGACTAACACATGAGAAGATTTTTACGACTAAAATTTATAGTAGAAAACCTTGACGTTGACTAAAGTCTTTTGTGGTTAATAGAAACATTGTGTAGCTTCCAATCATTGGAGTTTAACAAAAATGCTTATCCATTAATAATAATCGTAAACTGTATTACCTTACTGTAAATTTCGCTTTTAAAGGTAAACATTTTATCTGCTGTGTTTAACTTAACTAAGTCCTATTATGTTTATTCAACAACGTTCAACGTTTTGTTTAACGAGTTGCATTTGTAGAGCGTATTTAGTTACTCAATCGGGTGCTGCTATTTGTGCAAGCGTTAATTCAATTCGAATATTTGATTACTCTATTACATATGATGAGTAAATAATAGGAGGATTAAATAGTTTTATATTTAGCTATTATGTTATAAAGCTCTTTAGAAATAAATGTAATACTCTTTACGGTACTAGAATTAATATTCCTATTAAAATAAATGGGATTATGCGTTGTTGAGTATGATGACTGGATCCTATTCATGACTTTTAGTTTGAAGATAACACCCGAATAGCAGAATTACATAAAATATCATCATCATCATCATCATCAGCCTGTGACATAGGCCTCCCTTAATACACCCTATCCATTAGAGGGTTTTTGGACCGTATCCCACCACAATGGTCCAATGCGGTTGGGTGAACTGACTTTTACATGCCCATCTGACGCATGGATCATCTTACTTTTCAGACAATTGGGTGATCGGCCCAAATTGCCTAACCAACTAGAAACAACAGTGAAAATTTGCTGAGTCCCGCAGGATTCGAACCCACGACCTCCGGTTTCTAAGCCACGCCTATACCACTTTACCACCGGCTACGGAGGCAGTACATTACATAAAAATAATTGACACAAAATGAATTGATCAAATGGTTTTATAGACATTGTTACAAACAAAACATTTCCACGCAAGCAAGATACGTTGCAAAGCTTTGCAAATTGATAAAAGGACGCACATACATTATCTTTTAAAGAAATAAAAATAGAACTGGTAAAAAAAAGTTTCGATTTCGAGTTTGTATTAATTTTTTTGGTACAAGGAAAATTTTTTTATAGTTATAAGCTCCTTGGAACTCTTTGCAATTTAATTTAAGTTTAAACAAGTTTAAGATCGCTACGAAAAACTTACTTTCATATCGTAAGAAAGCGTACAAAAGCAAATTTCATGCTAATAAGACTCCGAGCAAGTACGGTTTTTAAATTTTATTGCACATGTTGTCTATATAAATGTTTTCGATGTGCTTTACAATTTAATCTCTCATTAAATAGGAAGAATCTGTTATAGCATATTGGCCCTGAAAATAGTTAAATAGAAATGAAACAGCTAGACACACAGACAATAAGTTCATTTGAAAAACTGGTTTATAATCACAGAACAACCATTGCAAAGGATATACTGAATACTTTTATTGATAATTTAAAAGTTGTTATCGAAATTTATTTACTAAGAAAAGAGAGACACCTAGCAAGTAGGTAATTTAGTAATTTTCTCTAATGGGTTATTTGATTAAAAGTGTAAGTTAATCTCAGTTTTTGTATAAGTGTACTATAACAAAGCGTTACCCGGCCATTGACATTTCTAGATTAATCTGATTTCCGCATGCCGAACTTGAAGCATCTTTTTTCCTAGCTGCAATTTTTTACTTGGATATAATTAATCTAACGAAAGTAAGCTAACGAGTAGTTGATAACGTTAACTTAAAGAATCATGATATAAAATCATATATCATGATAGAAAATCTTTTAATTAAGTGTGATATTCACGTAGAAGCAAATATACATTTAACAAGGTATTAACATATTAAGAATGTAATGTGTACTGGAAATCGATGGTATCCTCAAAAGTAAAAAAGTTGATAAAATACACAAAAGCTATTTAAATTCAAACTAGATATACAACCAGCCTTATATCTAAGACGTGTATCTGTATTGTATCTAAGAAAGTGTACTTAAACTGCATAAGAATTCATAGCTATCGCATTCGCTTCCACTTGAGTCCCTTTTAACGATAATTGCATGTTAGTTTTTCTTAATAATCTACTAACATACTATTTCAGATACTTTCCATTACAAAATCAGGCTTGAACATAGTATTAAACTCCAGTACTCCTGTGTCTATAATTTGTAATTAAATGGACTTTAATTTAAAACACTATGATCAAGAGAGAATATAAAATTAAAAAAGTTCAACCAGCGAATTGTAAAAAATAATAATTACAGCTTTATTTATGACAAATTCAAATGCTAGTGCATGCAAATGGGTATAGAAACCCAAATTTTTAAATGATCTTTATGCATTAATGCGTTGTACCTAAAATTGTAAATAAAACCTTATCTGGAATTTCATTCACATCCTATTGAGACTGGCATGCGACATCTGTCACTATCGACATGCACTCATATAGCCCAACAGAGTCTTGCAGTTTTATATCAGCACAGGCATTTTTTTTTGCTTTCAGTATTTTTTATGCATCTTGTTTTATTTAGACCTGATTTAATATTTGTTTAATAATTTTACATTTCTACGAAGATATCGAAGAATATCTATCGAATTTTCTAACCTCGTTAAGTCGTAACGATGTAACTGCCTCCGTAGTCTAGTGGTATGGGCGTGCGCTTCAGAAACCGGAGGTCGTGGATTCGAATCCTGCTCAACAAATTTTCATTGTTTTTTCCTAGTTGGTTAAGGCAATTTTGGCTGATCACCCAAATGTCTGAAAAGTAAGATGATCCTTGCGTCGGATGGGAATGTAAAAAGTCGATTCACCCACCAACCCGCATTAGACCAGCGTGGTTGGATACTGTTCAAAACCCACTGATGGAGAAGGCGTGCAGTACTGTCCAGCAGTGAAATACATCAATCAGTAAAAAAATACAAATTTACATCAAGTTAAACCATAAAAAAAGGTAGATGTTAAAATAAAATTGCTCCCTTTCATTGCTCTTTCCCTCTTCAAGTTTTATTCCGCTAAAAAGTTATCAATGTTGCTTTGTAATTTTGTAACGATTGTTATGACTACTTTTTTTTGGTAATATGATGTCGTTTTACTTTTCAATAAATCAACTCTTAAGTAAGAGTGTAATTAAAAAAACTGTAAATAAAATCATATACATACAACACTAAATCAATTTGTAATTTTATAATTGTCTACGTTTTAAAAGACTTTTAAAAAAATACTTGTATATTTCCAAAGATCAAAATTAAAAATAATTCACGACATATAGTAACATTTTCATAGTAAACGCAGTTTATCATTATCATCATTATCAATAATACACAACACACAGTTTAATTTTCATTGGAAACGCAGTTTCCCATCATTCTTGCGTAACTATACACCATATATTGAAAATCTGCTATTATAATTAACCGTGTAATCTAAAGCAACATTAACCAAACAGTTTCACGTTGCTACGACAAGAACGGCATTAAAATACCTCAACAAGACATTTGGCAATATAGTGTTACAATTTCTTACAACGGATTGCGAAATACATTTAATAATTTAAGAATTTTCTTTTAGCAAATATTTTTATGCTGAATTGTGTTTATTTTAATATTCACAATATTTAACGTCAGTAAAATATCCATAGAGTTTTCCTGAACTACATACTCTCACGAAATAACAATTTTCTGTTGTGCTGCTAAGGAATTCCACTCAATGTTTGTTGACACATTTATGTCAAAAAACATTGATAGGAGGAAGTAGGCTCTCAGGTTCGTATGTTAGCATATATAACACGCGTTAAGTTTTTTTGTCACAAAACATTTTTCTAAGGTGATAAGTGTCCTCCATAAGGGATTGTCTGGGGTAGAACCATTGCGGTCAATTTGTACCGCAAGTGAGAAATGTGTAAACACATTTGTCCCCCGGTTTGTTATTACGTAACATAATATCGTACATCGTATCATACGTAACATCCCATGTATCTGGGTTGTGAGTAGAATTTTGGGTGTCCTACTCTAGTTGTCTTTTGAGCAGGGTCCTTTACTATCAGATGAACATCTTGCTCGCTTTATTGCTTTAACTATGAAAAATTATTCGAATACCTAAATCCCTGTATTAAAGAAGTCTGTTGCCCGTATTGCTATGAATCAAAGAGAGCAAACCGAAGGCTTTGGAGCCAATAATAAATCATTTAAAATATAAAACAGTTTTACAATTTTATGACTTTTAAAGACAAATTACCTTACACTTTCCAACTTTTACTTTACACTATCCGACGCTGCCTTAGAAAGAGAGTCGAGTTAACGTGCTTATTGACGTGTTCATTTTGAAATTAAAAGAGAGTAAACAATATAAAATAACAGAAAAAAACTTTCTTTAATTAAATGTAATAGATATCCTAAGGCTGTAAAATTTGTAGTTACAAAACCTTATAACGCGACCAACTTCTTGGAAATAAATAAGACAACAGAACAACATAAGAACACGCGTGAAGTGTCATTAAGATAACATAAATCACAAAACATCGTGAAGTAAAAATATAGTAAAATCGATAATAAAATTAGATAACTTTAATAATACAAAACTATAATTTATAATACAAAAGTAAGACGATCCATGCGTCGGATGGGCATGTAAAAAGTCGGTCCACCCACCAACCCGCATTGGACCAGCGTGGTGGGATACGGTCGAAACCCCTAATGGATACACCCCGTATTAGGGGAGGCCTATGTCCAGCAGTGGACTAACAAAGGCTGATGATGTGTGATGATGTGATACGTCAACAAATATGGGACAAACTTTGTAGCAAGACAACAATGTTTAACGTGTCGGATTCTTATCCAATTAACCAGAATAATAGTATTTACGCAGCACAACTGATATTTGACCTGCACAACCCGAAGAATAAGCTGCATTCTACTTATGATAGCCCACATTTTTGTTACATGATTTCCATGTCATGGATCATCTTTCTTTTCAGGCAAATCGGCCTATATTGTCTTTACCAAGAAACAACGATAACACAAATTGTTTCTCCGCGGGATTCAAACCCACGCTCTCCGGTTTATAATGAAAGGGCCAATACACAGAGGCTTACCAATCCTACTCACTTCCTTAATCTAACTAACTGAACCAAAGAAATAATATTAAGTATAAAGGTGCCACCACAACGCTCATATTCAATGAAAAGATACTCAAAGTAAAACAAAACTACTAAGACGAATCACATTTATTACGAAACATGGGTGTAAGATCTTACCCAAAAAGAACTAGTTTTTCGGTAACAATTCTTCCTTACAGTAAATTAGTGAAGAAGAACTGAAATATTTATTGCGCCAGTTTCGTAATGAATTATAACTGAACTAGATATTATATCTCAGTTTTCAAATTTCTTAAATAGATTTATTACTTAATTATTTATGTGCAAATTAAGGGTCATTGGATAATTTAATAAGAGTTTTTCTGTCCTATTTTTCCTTTCCTCCGATTTAAAAGAATATTTTTCATCGATCACCCGAAATCACGAGGGGACGGGGAGGGGGGGTTCCGGCGCGGTCGACCGTCCACGCGTTTACGGTCAGGTCCCGATGGGATGGGTGTCCGGGGAGGGTTTTTTGGGGTGCACCGAATCGCCAACCATTTAACACTCGCCCTGGGCCTGCATAAAGGAGGGCCCGATACCACGGGGCCTCCACCGAAAGGGTGATCGGGGCCTACCTGTCGCTCGACGTTCGAGTTGTCGGATGGGCCCGGACCACGAGGTTCGGAGTTCCAAGGGTCGGTGGACCGCTTCCGTGAACGTTGGTTTGATTGGGGACGTGGCGGCAATATCGAGGGTGCCGACGTCACTTGTACGCGGACGAACCCTCGTCACCGCCGGGCACCAACGCGGTCTGCGATTTCGCCACTGCCGGGGCGCCCAAATTGGGCGCATCCGGCGGCTAGACAGAGGTGGGTTTAAAATGGAGGCCCTTTACTTTTTGGGGCCCGAAGTGCCACCTGGGACCCCACCACGTTTGGGCGTCCGCGGACCTCGGACAATGAATATCTCGGCCTAGTCCAGACCGTATGTGCCTGTACGGGCACCCGTGTGGGCCGACACCTCCAAAAAGAGAGATGCGGTATTGAGGGAACCCAGAGGGGAGGACCGGGCCGAGGGGCTACCGGACCATTCCGGCGAGGTACCTGATGGCTGGCCTTGCCCTGGGACCAGAAAGGGAAACTCGGTCACTCTTTTCGGCACAGGAGGGGAGGTCCGGGGCGAGGCCCCCCGGAAGAAAAGGGGCGGAAGAATTGCGCCCCTGAACCAGGAAGGGAGCTGGGCTGGAGCACCACAGGCCGGCGTCAAACAAAGCATACGCCCCGGGTGGCTAGAAAGAGGAAAGGCCCCATTCCGCGGACGCAAGTTCTCGGGACCGGCTGTTTCGGGAGGTACCCAAATGCGGGCCGGTAGGGAGTCACAGAGGAGGCCACCACGTGGCGTAGCCGAGAGACGGCCCACGCGCCAAAGAGTGCCGCCTGGGTTGAGAAGCCGAGGCGGTAGGCACGACCCGCTTCCCGCCGTAGTGCGCAGGATGCCAGAGCGAAAGGTCGGGGCCCGTCCGCTTTCGGGAGACGGAGGCCCGGAAGGGCCGGAAGAGGCCACAGCGCCCCGGCTTTGCAGGAAGGCCAGGGCGCCGAAGAGTGGCGTACGCGCGCAACCTTCCCCCGACATGAGCCCATGGGCGGCGGCAAGGGGTGCCCACCGCCAGAGTAGGGTTCAAAAGGAGCGCCGTGCTGTTTGTCCGGCACGGCGCCTGGGGAGATCCGGGGCCCCAACACACCCGGTAAGAAGAGGCGGAAAGAGGCGAGGGCTCGCGCCGGGGTCGCCGAAGACCGTCATCAGCGCCCCGGGCCCCCACAGCGACAGGGAGAAAGGGACAACCGTTGTTTTTTAGTGGGTACCGGCCGCCCATCTTGGTCCGGGAGTTATATCCCCGCGCCCCTCAATTTGGCGGCGGGGAACGGTGGATTTTCCAACGGCAAAAAAGGTGTGCCCTTCCGTCCTTTTCGCAACCAAGGAGGAGTTGGGGAGAAAAAAGGTCGGAGACCGGCCGCCTCCCATCCTCCGGACTGGGGGCGCACCGTGATGGGTGGGGAAGGGCCGGAGGGGGGGAACGGCATGGTGTCGTCGATCCCACCTTTCTACGGCCAAAATGGCCGCCGCTGGGGGCTGGGAGAGTCCCGTGGGTTAACCCTACCCCATGGCCCGAGAACAGACCTGGGGGGTGTCTTTACCGAATACAGGGGCCAGAAGGTCGCGCAGTCCCGAGTGCTAGAGGGGAGGCAGATGGGGAAGGCCGAGACGGAGTTCCGGTGGCTAGCGACATTTTACCTGAGGTTAGGAAGAGTCTGACAAACGAACAAAGTTTTCTCCCAACGTCCTGAAATGACTTTTGAACGATATATTGCAGTCGAAGGTCACGCTTAGGTGTTTGGCTGTCCTTTCCCATTGATCGGGGCCATAGAGTTTGTTGCCCTAGTGGGTCAGCCACCGCGTGGCTTTATCCGACGCCCAGGTTTAGGACCGGGGTATGTTAATCACGACGTAATCTAGACCGATGAAAGTGTATTGCACACTTTAATTTTTACCCATTTACGAAACCATTCCCCAAACGATTGATCGCGTTTCGGAGCTTTTATAGATATAGTTTGGTCTTAGCGACGAACAAAGAGGGCGGTGTCATCGGGAAAATTGCCAGATTGACATCGTCAGGAAGTCGCTGTGAGATGTAATAGGGTGATAAGATCGATATTGAAGGAGGCCCACTTGAGGGAGGCTTGGACAGGGTGCCCTGAATCGATATCGGGGATTCGACAAGAGGTTGGTGTGAACCACCTGTCTCGTATTTTGAGAGTTTGGAGCTTTAACCGTTTGGCCAGACTTTGTCAAATGCCTTGCGAATCGAAGAAGACGGCCCTGTGATACGGGGTTTGATTGAAAGGTTCAGAAAATTCCGTCAGGGAAGATTTGATGGGACACGTTCAAATACCATGGTTTTATCCAGGGTCAGAAAAGTGCAAGCGATAATAAAAATTAAAAATTTACCAAACCAGACAATAGGGCCTGGGTATTTTAAAGTTTATTAAATAAAATTATTTACGGATTTTATCAGTTTATTTTAATTTTAAATTCATTGGGGGATTTTAAAGTTTTGTTAGAAATGGTCCAGACCAGGTGCCATATCGGGATCCCTCCGGGATCACTAGTTAATCTTTCACCCACGCCAATATTTGTTAGTATTTTGCAGCGTCACCAGGAACAATTATTTAGGAAGTTTTATACACAAGAACACGAACAGATTGTTAGAAGTAAAAAAATTATTTTTATAAAAATAACTTGCCACAACTAAAATTTTGAATATTAATTGTCTGGCTTCAATAACAAAATTTTTTTATATTCTATTTCAATTTAGATTTGATACTTAATAAAGAATTATATTTGTAAATTTGTTTTTTTTTTCATATTATTTAACCGTTTCCGCATCCATTTCCGTTTTCATTTCCGCTAAAATTTAATTTTGATATCTGTTTCATTTCTGGTTCTGCTAAGACACTCCGTTGCATCACCATTTAAAACAAGAAAAGAATTTTCTATACCACAGATGGCAGCAGATAATAACAAGGATTCTAAATCTTTTAAAACATATTAAACTTAACGATATTTTATTACAAGAAAAAACTTTTATACTTTTATTAGCTAGACCTTTTCAAATTTGGGAAAATATATAAATCAAAAACATCAAAAAATTTAGCTTATGTTATGTTACTGGGGAAAAGAAATGAGATTCCTTATATTAAAAGTATTTATACAACCATCATAGTTCGAACAGTAATAAAATTAAATAAAGAAAGTTAAGCGGCATATCTTGTTGATACCAAAAATATTTTTATGCCCATGGAATACTAGTGGTACCCAACGGATGCCTTAGGATGATTGTGACCGAGAAACAAGATGTTGCCCTTTACCCCAGCAGCTGGGCGCGGGCCTTCAATCCAAGCGCAGTGTTTTCACCCACGTTTGCGGCAGAAATAGGCACCGATGGTATAACCCAGACGGTCCCCTGTAAAAGGGGGCCTTCAGTAAATGACCCAAAATAAAGCGTGTGGTGTACAAAAAAGATTTCCACCACTGATATTTAAAGAAATCAAAAATAAGTTATAAACAAATAATAATAATAATAAATAAAAAAAAATAATAGTAATAAATAATAATAATATAATAATAATAACATAAAAAAAATACCTTCATTAAAGAAATAAAATAAAATCTAATATGAGCATTAAAAGAAAGATTTTAGCGCTTCATTATTCTTGAAAATTTAAAATTATTTCTTTTCTCAATCCACCTTCTTTTGTGGGAAAAGAATCATTATCCTTTATTCTTTCAACGCTTTGAAATAAGAACATATTTAGAAGTCTTTGGACTTCAAAGAACAAAATATTATTTCAATAAAATGTAATGTTCTAAATTTGACTCATTTAAGGGCACAAAGAGTTGCGAAGAGATGACAAAGATGTACTGATGGTATGTTATGCCGCTCAAAGAAATGCAGGGTATAACGCCAAATTGCCTGCCCTCTGAGATATAGATGTTTACCCACCTTTTAACGTTAGGGAATTTCGAACGATAAAATAGTGTTTTAATCTATACTTTCAGAATACAGAAGAGGGTACCAAAAAGAATGCTAATACATAATAATAATAATAATAAATAGTTAATACATATAATAATAATAATAATAATATAATAATAAAGTAATAATAGAAACAAAGTTTCATATCAGCAATAGTTAGATGAAGTGGATTCAAAACGGTAATCCTCCGTTTGATTACTGTTAGAATAAAAATTAATAAAATTATTTTTATTAAGTTCAGTTCTATTCAGGTTTTATGAATTTTGATCAATACTTAGTATTATTATGAAAAAGTCTTAAACCCTTTACTTGTAACTTTCTTACATTAAATATAATTGGAAACCCTAAACTAATCCTGCAAATTGGGTATTCTCTTAATTTACATTGTATATTTTTAAACAGGTAAGTTGTTTAAATTGCTGGTTAGGAAAATTTAAAAACACCCTGAAGAACACTTCAAAAAATGTATGAAAGAAACGATGCATTTGAACAAAGACTCCATTATTCATGACCAAGAAAATCAGGGTGAAGATACAAGAAAATTTATTTAAATAAAATACTAAATGATACTGTAGTGAAAATCCATATAACATGACGAAAACAATTAATAATTTGATAATTAATACAATTAATCAATTAAATTATATTAATTTAATTTGCTTTTGAAAAGATTTTAAGAAAATTTTAATCGCAGCATTATTGCCAGAAATAACTAAACCTTTTCAAATTGTTTTATTAATACAATGAATTGCATATAAACAGATTAAGTGGATGCAACAGTTACAAAATTCGGTTTTAAAATCACTTAAATTTTTTGTGTAACAGGAAAAAAGATTTATTTTCTTTTCGTTTATTTAACAAAAAAAGAAGAAAGTAAAGAAATATTTTATATTTAGTTAAATTTTGGGGTTTAAAAAAAACTGTTTTACAAAGTTTAACTTAATTTGTTAAAAAGGGCGCAAAGGTTTTCCATTTGTTTATTGATAAAATGAAAATATTAAAAGAGGTATCATTTAACGTCAAAAAAACTACTGACACAACATCGAAGACCTCAAATAATTTTCCAAAGGATTAAGTTTAGCATCAAGGTATGGAAGACCACGACTTTGGAAAAGGGGTCGCCCACTTTGCGGGACAGTTTTCTTGACGTTTTTAAAATTTCCATTATAAAATCAGGCTTAAACATTAATAAAGATTGAACAGGCAAGGTCATAATTGTAATTAAATGGAGTTTAATTAAAAAAACATGTTCAACCAAGATTTAAAAGTAAAAATGCAATCAGGAATTGAAAAAAAATTACAGCTTTTATTTATCAGAAATTTCATTAAGATTTAAATCGGTTTTATTCTATTAACCCTTTTGCATTTATGCCTTAAATGTTCCTCAAAAAAGAAAAAACGTTTTAACGTTATTCTATTAAGACTGGATGGACATCTGTCAAACAACAGGCGCTCATGGGATTGAGAGCGCAGGCATTTTTTCATTTGCTCAGGAAAATTTGTCACAGTTTTATTTATGTAGTTGTATTATTTAGTCTTGATTTATCATTACTTTATAAATACTTATAATTATAATAAATTTCACCGTTATAGAAGTATTTGCTGTCGAACCAGCCAAATTGAAGTTTTAGAGCAGCATTTATAGAATTCAAGATACCTTTTAATCATTATTAATATAATTGTAGACATATTGTAATAAATAAGAACAAAAATATATAAACAGCTAGCTTTTACACCGATAAAACCTTTTTACGCAATCCCATTAAAGTGACAAGACAACCTTTCAAAAGGCCAAAAATGAGGATGGAGGGACCAAAGATGAGATATGACATTACAGCAGCCTGTGCCCGAGAACATACATATTTTTTTTTTTATTTGATCCCTCCGATCTACTTAAGTCCTGAGTAACCAGCCAGCCAAAACATGAATATATTTAACAGGTCTCAAGTCACTTAAAAAGCGGAAATATGCAGGATAAAAAGCCCCCAGAATCAGTCATTGAAGAAACCTTTGCATTATAATTCATTTTTGCTATACGAATAACAATTTATAAAGGAATTATAAGCGCTCCGCCCTACCATTAGGCTGGGGAAGGGCGGTGCTTTAGAAACCGAGGTCGGGTTCAACCTGGATTCAAAAATTTTATTGTTTTTTTTCTAGCCGATCACCCAATTGTTAAAAATTAAGATGGTCTATGGTCGGATGGGTATTAAAAGTTGCACAAGCCCAACCAGCGTTGGGGAAGATTTCCAAAAGCCCCTAAATTACCATTAGGGGGAGGCCTTGTCCAGCAGTGGACAAACAGGCTAGATAAAACACAATATTATTCCATAGGGGAAAAAAACAAATCATCCTGATTGACTTCATTTGATAACGAGCGCTTATTTAAAACAAAATAAAGGACCGTGAGACATATCTTTAATGTTGAACGTTATCGATATTTCAGATGATTACATGAGGGCAAGTGAAGGAAAACTATCTATGAAATTAACAATTTAAGAATATTTACAGTACCAAATCGTATTCGCGTAATATGGATATATCATCAAAATATTTTATTTAATTTTTCATTTTTTTAATTTTGCACTTAAAACGTTTAATTTTTTAAATTTAATACGATGTTAAAGGCCATTGTATTCATTACTATTTTCATTTAAGGCCGGTATTTTATAAAGGCGTCATCGTTGCCTTTTTTAATTAGAGATAATATATAGATAATAGGGTCCAGAGTTTCTCTGACGGCCAAATACCCCGTATCCAGGGTTAGAAGCGAAGATCATTGGTTCGAACAGGGGCCCCAAGAAATTTCCAGTAGTTTGTTGATTGGTTAGGCCGATTTGGGCCGATCACCCAATGGTGGAAAGAAGATAACCATGCGTCGGACGGGCACGAAAAGTCGGTCAACCCCATTGACCAGCGTGGGGGAATCCAAACCCCTAAAAATCGAAAAGACGCGCATTATGGAAGGCCCATGTCCAACAGTGGACCCAAACCGAGTGACGAATGATGAAGGAGAGAAACCAAGGGAACCCTGCTATACGCTCCGAACGGCATATAGCGACTGCCGGGGTTTCACCACACGGTGGAGGGCAGAGGCAACTTAGTCCCTTTAAAATTATTGTCGAGAAATGAAAGATTAAATTTTTAATTTTATGATTAATAGATTTATTTATTTCGGAAATGTAACTTTTTAGATGGAATTTTAACTTTTAAAATTTTTATAAAGATTTTCCCCTGACCCGCTTGTAAAAAAGCATTTTAAATAAATGGATAAATAACCCCCTTACCCTTTATACAATGAAATATTGTGGTTAAAGAGCAATGGTAGATGAAGGCTTCTGGTCGGAATTTTTTCCTTGATTTCAGATTATTATGAATAAAAAAATCAATTTAATTTTTTAATAAAGGTAATAATATTCTTTCGGTTTAACGATAGTGTAAGATTTTAGTAACCTATCCAAAGACAAGATTGAACCTTACAACACCTTTTCGTATATAGCCTCAAAAAAATGGATATATATAATATTTTAAGGGTGCTATGCTATTTATTTAAGAAGAAACAATGACAACAATTTGTATTGGTGAGAATATACATTAACAATAAAAAAAACGATTAAGAAGAAACAAACAAATATGAATAGTATTAAAAGGTTCTAAAAGTATGTATGATTTTTTACTTTCGGCCCTCCAAATTGGAGCCCTGTCCGATAAAGGGGAACATTGGAACAAATCTAGTCATCCACAGGTAGATAAAACTATTAAGGAGACTAACTTGTTTTGTTTTAAAAACAAAATTTTATTACGTGGTTTTTCTATTCTGGGTTAAAATTTAATTTCAATACTTACAAGGTAAGTAATTTTATTTTAATTTGTAATCGGTCAATAAAATTTGTTTGGGAAGGTTTTTGATGATATTTGAGATAATTTTTATTGTTCGAAATTAAACAATGGACTGCCCATTTAAAATAGGTTTACCAAAAACTTGCCCCGGTGTATTCAACCAAATCTTTAGTTTTTTTTTTTGCCCCAGTTATATCAATTATCTTCTTGTGAAGGTCCCGTCAAAATTAGACCAGATTGAGAATTAGCCGAACAACAGAAAACCGACAGACAGACACAAATTGAAAAAAAGGTTGTTCTTTATATGTACATAATTAAAATGATTAAAATTAAAATTTATTTGGAAACAGACAACAATTTTATTATGTGTCTTTATTTTATCCCTCATAGTTGAATCTTTTAAACTTAAAAGTCACTTATTAAATAAAAAGTCAAACAATTTGATAAATTTGAGCAGCGATATTGCGTTGTAATTAAAGACTGCCAGATATTGCTGTATTTGGCCGTTCAAATTTTCTGCACCATTTTCCGCCTTGCAAAACGATGATGAACGTACGGAACTTGGTAAAAAACAAAGTAACCGTTGTTTTGTTGAAAGGAAGATTTACATACTTCTTTCATAACTTTTTAACTTTAAAGAATGTTGTTTTATGGTGTTCATATTTTTAAAAAGTTTTCGTTGCATTTGATTTAAGGACCCATAATACGATTGTCTTGCTGTGAAATGTTTACAATTGAAAAATCGTAGGTGATTATATGAAAATTGGTTTATTTAACTTTATAGTAATTTAAACTGTTTAGACTTGATCTAAATAAAAAATTATATTAAAATTGTACTAATAATATTTAGAGGACAAAGAAGAAATCTTGAAAATCGGTTCTGTTATATACAAAAAGCTTAACATAATGAAAAGAGTACACTATCGAATGGTTACCACGTTGTTGCTTACAAATCGATAGTAGCAAAACGTTTTTAGCATTTAAATTCAGACGGAAAGTTCAAAGAAGTATTTATTGATTATTACTTCCATGCAAGATAGCACAAGACTGTTAACAGTCAATCACGTAGCAAAAAGTAAAATTAATCAACAATTTTACTTATAAATTTTGGATTATATACCACGACAGATTGTTTTAGAAATTATTGATAATTACGAGTGCATGATAAGGGGATAACTGATTTTACACGCAAATAATAGCGAATCTTTCTGTGTTGTGCTTTTGAAGCAAAGGGCCTTAAATAAACTTTTTAAATTGTTATCAAAAATAAGTAATTTATAAATATCGGTTTAAAAATTCCTTCAAAACAGAACTTTATTAGTGAAAAGCTTTTGGATGGTTTATTCCTATTGGATGATACCATTTACGTAACAGAATTTGTATTCAATTATTAGAAAGAGGATCAATCCCAAAAGGCCCTAAAGCGCCCCGTGCCTTATTTAAAGATGCAAGGACATGCTTTGGCAGTCTAATTTAATATTTTTAAGATGTTTTTAGCAGAGAAATAAATAAAAATTATGTTTACGCTGTATCCTTTTTGATTTGATAAATTAAGCTTTATTTTCCTATTTTGATAAGATTTTTTATTGTTTTCACAGAACTCCGCCAAACAATAATCCAGTTCACACAAATTTTGTGAAGACAATATAAAAACCATGCAGCTTAACACATGTTACCGGAAGAAGAATAGTCAAACGCCAACCAAAACGAACCGTTTATATTTGTAGACTTTATAAAGGTTAAACTGAAACTGCTTAAAGATCATTTACTAGCAATTTTTTTTCTTTTTTATAGGGGTAATAAGGACAAGAAGATTATTTAGTTTGTTCATATGGGACTTAAAGGCAGAACTTTATTGGATATGCCCGGTGCGAAAACAATGCGGTTTGTTTATTCTGTTAGTGTTGCTTTTACCAGGCAAATTTTGGCATTGTTTAGAAATATTGTATTGCCCCATCGTGGCGGTAAGAAACAAAGCAATAGGGGACCCAATATTTTGAATTTTAATTAATATGTTTTGTATAATTAATTTATTTGTTAACGAATTTTTTAGTTTTCAAAGTAGGAAAATTGTTCGCCAGAGTTATCTATTTTCCGGGAGAGCACTTTCTAAAGCAATTGCTTGATTGTTTATTTATTTGGGAGGAGAAACCGTTTTGCTTTCCCTTTGCCATTTCAGTAATGTAAGTTATATTTATAATGTTTAAGGGATGTATGATCTTTGTATGTATGTTTTATAATCAAACTTCTAAGTTTATTATAAAAAAAAATAAAATAACGTAAGATTGTAATATTTAACGTTACCAAGTAAAAATGTATTTTTACCTATTTTTTACATTTTTTATATGACTACCTACAGATAAGATGCAAGTTTTTACTCACTAAAGAAAATTATCAGATGGCTATGAAATTTTGTTCCACAGATTTCAAAGTAAATTATACTAATACATCCCGTCAAAATTTTTTCATGTCTTTATTCGGTAAATTTGCTACTGCAAGCAAATATCTATTACAGCAACTTCTCGAAAGAACGCGTCTATAGGATAAATTTTTCTGCTTTTAAAAAAGAAAATTTTACTCACAACATCGATTATTCATTTTAAAAATGGTAGTAAATTTCCTGAAAATATGTATGGTAAAGGGCGTACCTGACTCGAATGTTTATGTTTACTTTGATTGATGCGCATATTGTAAAAGATATAGCAATATTGCGATAATGTTACTTAATTGACTTAAACCGAACAAGAATCAGAAACGTAAATCAATCAACGTTGAAATTGCAACTGTTGCCATACATTCATTTACTTCATTTACTAACTGATCAACTTATTACCTATTATATAATAACTTAGCGATTTAATAAAATATAAAAGTAAATTGCATCAATTCGGTCATACTTTTTGTTACAGTATTAAAAGTCAACAGAGAAGTTTACTCAAAGATGTTTTTTTATTTTTTTCTTCATATGATTCTTTTCTCTCAACGGACAGGAAATTTATGTTAAATATATATATATATATATAACGACCCATTTACCCTAAATGTTAATACATTTTGCCTTACGTTCCAATTAATTATTACCAAACTGTAAATAGAGATCTAATTTGTTATGAAAAGTAATTAATTTAAAAATGAAAAAACAATTCTTGATAAATTTATTATAAAATAATAAATTTGAATGAATCATTTAAACAACTAAAAAACAGTATGCAATTTGAGCATAAATAGTTAAATATTCACCAAATATTAAGTATTTAACTGTCAATTAAACTTTACTTTGCTATGAAATGCAAAGTATTTAAAAGAAAAATCCTGATCTGCAAAACCAGTTGCAACTAAGCGTGAAGTCATAATTAAAATTCACCTAATTAACAGCTAAGAGCAATTAAAGGCGTCTCGGGAGTGCCCCATTTCTTAATTGTGGTCAAAGTGGTTAAAGGACTATTTACATATAGAACTTTCATAATGATTCATGAGTATTCTGTAACTCTGAAATATCTGTAATAAGATTAAGTGAAAGACCTCATAATATCCGGTTCGCAATATTAGAACTGCCTCCATAGTCCATACCACTAGGTGATGGGCTTGTGCTTTAGAAACCGGAGGGCCTGAGTTCGAATCCTGCGGGGACTCAACAAATTTTCATTGCTGTTTCCTGGTTGGTTACGGCAATTTGGGCCGATCAGCCAATTGTCTAAAAAGTAAGATGATCCATGCGTCGGATGGGCATGTAAAAAGTCGGTCCACCCACCAACCTGCATTGGACCAACGTGGTGGGATACAGTCCAAAACCTCCTAATGGATAAGAATGTATTAGGGGAGGTCTATGTCCAGCAGTGGACTATCAGAGGTTGATGATAATGAATATTAGGAAGAAGAATACTTGAGGTAATATATGTCTGTGTATTAATATAAACGGCTTAGCTCGTATTTCCTACTACGATGTAACTAATTTGATGTTCAAGAGGTCTATTCAATTTAAAGGGCACGAAGGGATGTCAAATTTCAAGCTGTAGTAATGCAGTTGCTGATTACAATTATTCTCCGATTGTTATATTTTATTTTAATTTCCAGGATTTGTTGAAATGTTATAGAGTTTAATATTAATATAAGTATATATTCTAGTTATAGATGTATTTTAGGCTAAAAGTCGTAGCAAAAGCCGCTTTGTAGTCATTTGTGCATTAATGCACGGAAAGCTCATGCCGATGTATATATTGATATGCTTTCCGAGTAGTTTTTATGACATTAAACCGTTGATAGAAAGTTACGTAACAAAAATTAGTAATTACTTGCTTGTTCTAACATATTTTATTAACTTCAATGCCATACCTTAGTTTATTGTGAATACGAGCGCGTGAAAGTTGGTAATGATCTGCTTTTATACACGTAATTATAGAAACGCTTTGCTTGTGCCTTATACGCAAAAGCGGGTACTGAAGAGAAAACTCAAAGAGAATTCCAAAAGTAAAAATGATGACAATAAGTGAAAATCTCCAATACTTCAAGTGTAATATAAAATGACTCACCTGACCCTACGAGATGTCTCGTACGGACGAGTCGAGGCGTAACACCACCAACACAGTAACACTATCACAGATTCACAACACTTATCACACACGGGAGAGTTCTGTTCGGGCAGTGGCTTTAGAAAGCCAGCACTCCTATTTTTCAGACACGTCTTTATGACACGATCGCAGAGAGACAAAACGTCAATATCGAGACCTTTCTCAAAGTACCCTACAATAAAAGTAGTATCTTTCTATACATATATTTAAAACATGTACAATTCTTTTGCTTAAACCACATAAAGTTTAAGCAAATTCTCATAAGTTAAAGGTTTTTATGTACTTTATTCTTACGCGGATGTTACCATTTTCTTCGATACAGAGCTCCGTAGAATTCGTATTTAATTATGAGTTACAAAGGAATTCATTAAAACGTTACAAAAGGCCTACTAAAGCTTCGCTCCATGGCTTATTGTAATAAGACGCGTGTTCATGTTTTTGTCAGTGTAAATTAATATTTAATATTTTTATAATAGGTAACTTATATTTTATAAGTAATACTTTTAAACTAACTCTTTACATATTATTTTTTGATGCTACAATTTATATTGTTTTAACAGAATTCCGCCGAACATTTATCCATTGTTCAATGAAAATATCGTGAAGACTCTGCTGACTCATATTCTGCACGTAAAATACGCCGCTATCATAAAAACTTCTGTTCCCTATGTGTAAACTTTTTAAAGGTTATATCCAAAACTTTTTATAGAACGACATATACATTCTCAAAACATATATTTTTTTTAATTTTATTTTAGTAATGAGGGTACGAGAAGTATTATCTACATTGTAAACGTATATAATTTCAGAGATGCCTTTTTAATTATAAGTAAGTATTGTTTTCCCTTACCCGCAAATGACGTTGGTTGTAAGGAACATTGTTGCCTGCATCGTGCATGCTCTAGGTGCAGAGAGAGTCTTATTTAATTTAATTTAATTAAAATTTCTTATCAAAGGATTCTTCCCCTGCCCCACAAACGTTAAATATAGATACATATTGCAATTCACTATTCAGTGTATTATTTCAGTAAAGTATCATCGTATTAGAGAAGCTATAAGCCACAACTTTTAACTTTACGCAATTTTTTTTTGCGAGCCCAATATTCCGTGAATTTTACTAACACGTATTTGGTTATTTCTTTGTCCAACAAAGTATTCCGTTACTCTTAAACACATTTAAATGTAGCACGCAGGGAATATTGCGCCATTGTGTTATCTGCTGCTTTAGGAGAGCACTTTCTGTATCCGTATCTCAATAGATTTCTTTTATTACAATTTTCTTATTACTCTGCTCATTAGTATTAGTTGCATGTGGAATCAGTGTGGCTACTATTAAGCTATTTCTGTTGTTCACAAATTTACAAGTATATTAAACTATAATACGTCCCGTGACATTTTCCGTGTTTATTCTGTAACTTTCCTTTTGCACGCAAACATTTATTATGGTAAGATTTCCTGCTTTGCAAAAACGAAATGAATAAATCCCTGTTTATATAATTTTATATAAATTAGTAGTATGTTTATATCATTTAAATAAAAGTAGTATCATCGTCGTCGTTTCAGCCTGTCAGAGCCCACTGCTGAGCATAGGCCTCCCCCATGAGTCGCCAAGAGGTACGATCCTGTGCCACCTGCATCCACCGACCTCCTGCACATTTGCATAGGTCATCACTCCATCTGGTGGGGGGTTGTCCGACACTGCGATGGCCAGTACGAGGCTGCCACTCGAGAACCTTTCTTCCCCAACGGTTATCGGTTCTACAAGCTAAGTGGCCGGCTCAATGCCCCTTAAGCTTACTAATTTTGTGGGCTATGTCCGTGACCATGGTTCTTCTGCGGATGGCTGCGTTTCGCACTTTATCACGCAAAGAGATACCGAGCATAGCCCGCTCCATAGCTCGCTGATCACCTTGGAGCTTCCTCGTGCGGCCGGCAGCATTTACTTAAAATACACTCATAATTAGCTTTTGTTACTCGAATGTTTATGTTTGCCTGATTGATACCCATTTCCTGCTAGGTATTGCTATATTGTGATAATATTATTTGCTTAACTTTTACCGAACAGGAACTAGAGTAGGTAAATCCATTGCAATTTTGACTGAACGTGAAGGTGAATCTATGTGTACTTTGTTCATTATAATGTTAACCGACACCCAAATAGGTTTTCTGGTTTAAGTTAAGTTGCGGGTGTAAAATTAAGCCATCAACATTTAGATATTTTTCAAATAAATCATATATTTAAAATTACGTCACAATTTTAAAAGTTAGGACCGGAGTAACGCGATGATGCATACAAAAATATTTTTTTTTCCATAAAATCACTTGTAACATAGAAGTTTTTTGTCTAATTTAATATTTCTGCATTCAAACATTAATGTACCCATCGGACATTACGTCTTTTATTTTTAAATTTTTTTATCAAAGCATTCTTCCCCTGCGCCACAAATGTTAACTATAGATCCATATTGCAATTTACTATTCAGTATATTATTTCAGTAAAGTATCATCGTATTAGAGAAGCTATAAGCCACAACTTTTAACTTCACGCAATTTTGAAACACCTTTAAAGCTTTTAATATTTTTTTTAAAGCTTATTGCTCCACATGCTTGCAACCCCAATATCTTAACATGATTCTTTGCAGGCACGAAATTTATCTAATAAATACATTGATATATTGAAGAATCACATTTATACTCGAGTTTTAATCGAATATGGTTTTGGAGCGTGGAATTTGTACACCTGCCACTTTGCTTAAATATTACATGTTGTTGTGTCTATATATAATGGGTATGGTATATTCAGCCAGCAATGGCTTGGTATATCCATAATAACGCATTATGAGGTATCGTTAAATGCTGGTAAAATCTCAAATACCAATGACTCATTTAAAAGTTAACAATTTTTTCTTAACGTTCCACTTGGCTTTAATTATTGCCAAACTGTAATTGGGGGTCTATTATATTATGATACGAATTTTCCCACTGACAGGAAATTAGCAATCGCCTTTACTTAATAAATTATGGCCTGGAATTATAGTCATCGTTCTTAATACAAATTTACTTAAAATTATAAGAATTATTATTTTCGTCACAATAAGAAAATATCAAATCTCATTTGTTAAAGGAGCATAAAAAAAATAGTAAGTCATGCCTTAATAGTTTTTATAGGTAGTATTGGTTTACACAGATTGTATTCAATATAATCAAAGACATTATTCAAGACTTGAACACCGTAATTACCAATAAGCGCAAACTAATTATTTTATTACAAAAAATTAAAAATAATTCTAAAGACAATAATAACTATAAATTAGTATGAAACATTCAATAACTAAAGGAAAAGTACGTTTTTAGATGATAAATCCTTTCATATCGACCAAATAATGTTAAAGTAACATTTATTTATTGGGAAATGCAAAGTATTGGAAAGAAAAATTCCGATCTACAAAAGCAATTGCAATTAAGTGTAATTCTACAAATAAGCGCAATTCGCCTAATTCCAAACAAAAGCAATTTAAGGCGACTCGGGAGTGCTCCATCAGTCAATTATGGTTAAAAAATTTCTGTATTTACATAGAGAACTTCCATAATGATGAAACTATTATCCTAATAAATTTGCCGAGCTGCATCTGTGTTACACAATACACATTTCATTGTTAATTTGTATAACTCTGAAATATCCGTATTATAGAAGTGTGTAAGGGTTCATAACATTCTCACGGTTCTCAATATTAGGAAGCAGAATATTTCAATGTAACCGCTCGCCTGTATATTAATATCAACGGCTTCACTCCTATATCCTATTACGACCTTACTACTTTGTTGTTCAAAAGGCCTATTTATTTTAAAGGGTGAAGGTATGTCAAATTTCAAGCCATATATGTACGGTTGCTGATTTTAATTATTCTCCGAATGTTATATTTCAATTAAATTTAAAGGATATTTTATCATATTATAGAGTTTAGTCTAATATAAGTATAAAATTTAAGTTACAGATCTCATTATGGCATAAAGAAATATAATTCCTCTGTGGAACAAAATTCAAAAGACCTAATAATACAATTATTAAAAATAAGCATTATATAAGTTTTGATACAATGTATTATACCGTATGGAGGCATACCCTCCGTAGCCTAGTGGTTAGGGTTTGTGCTTTAGAAACCGGAGGTCGTGGGTTCAAATCCTGCGAGGATTCAAAAAATTTTCATTGTTGTTTCCTAGTTGGTTAGGGCAATTTGGCCCGATCACCCAACTGAAAAGTAGGATGATCCATGCGTTGGATGGGCATGTAAAAAGCTCTTCCACCCACCAACCCGCACTGAACCAGCGAGGTGAGATACGGTCCAAAAAACCCCTAATAGAGAAGGTGTGCAGTAGGGAAGGCCTATGTCCAGCAGTGGCTGATGGTGTATTATCTATAACAGTACATTTAATCATGAAATTTAACCACAAATAATATCAATTACTATTGATCAATGTGCAAATAATTACAAGTCAAAATGCATGCTACATAGCCTATAACAACATGAGAAATGTCGTAAAAACATTTGCTTGAATTAATTAAAACAAAAAATAAACTAAAAAAATTACAATTAAAAGATCCAAAATTCTATAAGTGCTTACTTGCACAAATTAAGCAAAATTAATTGTTTTCATTAACATGATACACGTCTGTTAAATTATCCCTTTTTAACCAAAAATAGTAAAAATAATATCCACTCAGGAAATTTCAGCAATTGACCGATCAAGGTTGAATCACTTTTTGATTCGGAGTTGATTCTGCGATAAACATATCCTTGACTCGTACAATTTTTATACAATCTACGAGAAATAAAACGAGAAGAAAGAAGTCGACTTAAATTTGCTCCCGGATATTTAAAGTAACTTGTCTCTGTCGCCCTCTGTTACAATCGGAAAAAGACATTTGTGGCGATCAACGTTACTTAGAGCCACAGACATGATTTATATGTTTTGTTTTCTTTCTCGTTTATATAAGGCCAACTAACGATTTGCCTATTTTACTATGAAGTTTTTCTTGATACAAGTTTCTTAAAACTTGCAAATGAGTTTGAATATAAAAATATTTATAAAAAATTAAACAACATGCTTATCCTTATTACCCGTTGCTTTGCAGTAGAATACTAATAATTGTTCTGATTGCTTATCTTTATTGAACTGCACAGCAATGCAGAATCTGAAACGTTAATAGTTAACTCTACATACTTAATTCGACGATCATGTCTCTCTATTTGACTGCACTGAAAGTTTTCAAACTGTAAAATTTCTGGAATAAAAGTCTGTCGACTCTTTATTTTTGTAGCTTTATTATGAAGGGTTTTTTATTTATTATTTTTTTAAAATGTATTCTTTGCTATCGTTGCTTTTGCGACAAATAAATTTTTTATTAAAGTTAGTTTATATTCATATTCAAGTGATTTCTATGAGCAAAAAATAATGTTATGACTTATATTCGTGGAGCAAAAAATAATGTTATGACTTATATTTATGGGATAGATGGCGCCTATTTACGTCAGCAACATCGTCTATTGAATAAATATTGTTTAAAAAATAGTAAAATAGTGTTTTGTGTTTAAAAGTTGTAAATATCAGTGACTTTTCAAATCAATTCTGTGTGTATCTCATAATGTCTACAGGCGTGAAAAAGATTTTAGAGATTATAGTGAACTATTCTTACAGTGAATTCTTTTTGACTAAGTGTTCCTTTGGCTACTAAAATTTTGTGCAAAGATAAAGGTTATACTAGTTCAGTATTACAGCTAAGTTTCTTTCAAGATTTGTGCCTTCTGAAGCATTTAAAGAAAATAATATTGACTGTTGACCGTTACTCTAAATTTAAAATCTTAACGTTTGTTATACAACGCCATCTAAAGTTGCCTTTGAACGGATATGAATTGTTGAGATCGATTACTGCTTACTCAAAAAATAAAGATTGCTCCACCAGTAACATATAAAATTAATTGCAATGGTTGCTGTAAAGAAATCACTGATAGACAATTTCTGAAATGCTTTCATTGTTCAAAGTATTATGATCTCCCATGCACAAATGTCTCAGAGAAGAGATTTTATAATATTATGACTTTAGAGCATAAGAAAAATTGGAAGTGCCAGGAGTGCCATAGTAAAGAACCGA
>JAGSMT010001012.1:0-27131 GCA_029286875.1 Lamproptera curius | reverse complement strand
TTTTGGGTTTTGCTGGTTTAAGTTCTTGGCAGTCAACCCTGCAAAGCAACTAGACGAATTGTAACTCCTTGATTTTTCTCCGGATTCGGAACTCCCACAATTTAGTTTGCCTGTCGCTCTTGCTGTGCTGTTCTTGCATTATTAATTTGCATGTTGTGAACTGTTTGCAACGTTATAAACTCAGATTGATCTTTTTCTGATGTTTTTACTGATTTTTCAACTTCTATCTAGTCTACCTTTTATTTCTTCAATTTGGTTTACAGGTAAATTCATAGCCTGCAAATCTCATATTTGTCTTTGACTTTGAGCAATATTAGATTTTATTTGCATCACTGTTTGTAGTTAGAGTCATCATGGTGAGTTTTAACTGCGTTTAATTCCAATCGCATTTCTGAGACATTCGAATTTAATGAAGTAGCTCTTCTTTTTATATTATTTATGGCATCTTAGCTTCTTCGAAAGCTTTTTTCTTGTTCAAGAGTAGAAGTTGAAAGAAGTTTTTAAATTCCTCCATGTATCCTTTCCACAATTCTTCATTAAAATGGTCTCTGGTCCTTTACGTTCTTGCCGTGTCGTAACATTAGTAGCTCTGTGGACGTCTTCGTTTGCCTCCGTGCCCGATTCGCACATCGATGTTGAGGTCCGGACATAACGATGAGGCGTTAGTTTGAGCGAGACAACAAATGTAGCAACCGGAGGTATTAGGAAGATTGCAATATGTTCTCGATCCACAATGCACGGAATTTTCGTCTTTAATTACACTTGACTCTATATTATTTTAGCTTAAAAATATTATTTGTAAGCGTTAGTAAGAGACTATACAGTGTGATCACGAATGCGGTTGAAGCGGAACTGATTGTTGATAATAAATAGTTAAAGCAAGACGATCCGCAGTCAAGTGCAATTATCAGTCTAATCCGCCTGCAGTTGTTTAGCGTTTCAATTATGAGAAACTCCCTTTTAATGGACGGCAGCAAGATTGGCCGTCTTGTCGTTCATTGTAAGAGGCCTACGTCCAGCGTGGACTGCAAAAGGCAGATACTCAAAAGGAGTATATAGTAGCCTAGTGGTATGGGCAAGAGCTTTTGAAACCAGGAGGTGGGGTTCGAATCCTGCTTGAGTCCCCCAACAAATTTTCGTTGTTGTTTTCTAGTTGGTTAGGGGCAATTTGGGCTGATCACCCAATTGTCTGAAAATAAGATGATCCATGAGTCGGATGGGCATGTAAAAGTCGGTCCACCCACCAACCCGCATTGACCAGCGTGATGGGATACGGTCCAAAAACCACCTAATGGATAGGGTGTATTAGGGGACGCCTATGTCCAGCAGTGGACTATCACAGGCTGATGATGAATGAATGAATGAATGAATGAATGAACATTCATTTTAATTATCTCAAATTTCAAAGATCGCGTATTCAAGTTGTTTAATGTGTAAACATATAAAGTAATTTTTTTATTTAAATTCGTTTTAAAACTTGATATGAAACAATATAATGAGTTGATAGAATAGGTGATTTTATGGACCGTTAGGTGGAGCTTAAAGTAAGGCTCTATAAAACGATAGTCCCAAATGTGTTGATTCGCTAAGTCAGCCCAGACAATGTTTTGAATAAAATAGTGCAACATTTTGACAAAAAGGTCAACATTTTTTATAAAAGGTAAAATGTAAGATTTTACCTTTTATATTTAATTGTTAAATGATCGATTTATTAATTAAAGTTTATATTATTACTATATAGTACTTTATCCTTGTTTATTGATTATCAAACTGCACTACTGGTTTGTAATAACTGCCTCTGTTCTGAAAAATAACCTGTAAACTAAACTCAGTGGACTATTATAGGTTAACTTTTTTATGGCATACGCAGGTAGACGAGCATGTCGGCCACCCGATGGAAAGTGGTCACCGACGCCGCGGACATTGGTAATGCACCAGTGTTTACCAACGCCTGCCAACCGTGAGACATAGGGTGTTAAGTCTCGTTTACCCAGTAAATACGCTACGGGCTCAGGTGCCCTCAAATCGGAACACAGCAGTGTTTTCACATATAGCTTCAGGGCAGAAATAGGCACCAGGTGGTACCCCAAACAGTCTCCTGTAAAAGGGGACATACCACCAGTATACTTTTTAAGTGTCATATTAATTTATTTGAAAAAAGAAAGGGAACGAGTTTTTTATTACCAGGTTGTATTATTATCTAAAAATTCATTATAATGTTTCCTTAACTTATCAACATTCTAACACAATGTAATGTTAATCAAGCATATTATTATTTAAAATATATACTAGATTTAACTATGAGATATATCAAAAATTAATATATATTTATCAATTACAAAAAACCGTGATAGATCTAAGCTGAAAACCTTAACTACTATTTAAAAAAGGATGATTTTATCCAGAGAGATAATAATAATAAATAATAAAATATATCATTTTATTATATTTTATTATTTATTTTATTAAGCTCTTTCTCAGCTCCTACCTTTTTCTCCATTTTTCGGAACAATACCGGAAGATAAAGAGTCTAGTAGAGAATACATTATAAATATTAAAATTCGATGATACCTAATTCTCAAGAATCCTTCGGTCAATTTTCGATCTCAAATTCCTGTATATTATAGATATTGCCGAATCAGATATCGATTGATAAATTGTTTTCACGTTTCTTTAAGCATGAAGTTTGTTCGTTCCCAAATTAGTTACTAATTTGGAAACGAACGACGATCAAAATGATGTCCACTACCTACTCAGTTTTACTACGGTGACCTCTGTCGGAGTTAAGCCATCTGGGTAATATTTTGGTCGAATTATACTCAAATAACTTCTATAAAGATAATTAAAAGCTAATTATGTAAAGCTTGCATGCTTAGTTATTATTCGTTATATACGAACCCATTGTAATTCGATTGAAATCCAAAAGAGGAATATATTGTGATTTTGCTTTTTCATTAAAATTATATAGTAATTTATTATTTTTAAACTACTTCTGCGGGGTCTCACAAAATTTTCGTTGCTGTTTCCTAGCGGTTTAGGGCAATTTGGGCCGATCACCCTATTGTCTGAAAAGTAAGATGGTCCATGTGTCTGATGGGCATGTAAAAAGTCGGTCCACCCATTAACCCGCATTTGACCAGCGTAGTGGGATACGGTCCAAAACCCCTTAATGGATTGGGGTGTATTAGGGGAGGGCTATGTCCAGCAGTGGACTATCTCAAGCTGATGATGATTATTTTTAACAATTTATATATGTATAGATTCTGCCGATTATTTCTGTACATTCGATCAATTCTAAACACTCTTTCGACATTATCTTCTTATATTTATGGAGCTTTCATCTTAAGATCTAATGCAATATCATAAATGGAACTATCAGAAAAAAAACTAAAGTACAATCTTCTTCTATCGAATCGATGATAAGATGCCTGTATAGCTCTGGGTTTCAAATCGGCAACGCTAATTTTGTTGTCTGCGGCAATCATTAGGTTCTCCCACGAGTATGACAAACGGAACATGCCATCACGTGCCATAGTCTTGACGATCTTGTTGCACACACAAGATCTTTAGACAGACCCCAAAAATGTTTTCCTATGGACAATTTGTCTTCGAAATTTATTGAAAGCCTTCCAAATCAAAAGCGGGACGAAAGGATCCAGACGGAATTATTGGGTAGACCACAAGTTGCATCTTGCTGTTGCAGGCTCATTTATTGCGTTAAACAGTAGCATATAAATATTATCTAATAATAATTATCTTCAGGTTTGAAGGACACCGTGGCTAACTAAAGTACTGAGAATGATACGTAACGTCCTATGGCCAAGGGTAGCGCAGATTTATGGCGTTATACGCTGCATTTCTTATGGGGTAGGGCGAATCACATACAATCAGGTATGGGAATGTTCTGCTCGTGTCGTTGCTTTAATCGATTAAAATATACGTTTTACGGAGGTTATTATATGAACCAGAGCACGTACTTATTGTCATAAAATAAATTCGCTGGCGCGTTCGGCAAGACATTTAAAGGGAACGCTGACCAGGTCAACGTATAGACCGTAAGTCCACGAAATGAGCGAACGAAATAACACTTAAAATTTTTTGGAAATGACTGAAATTAAACTGTTTCCTGGTTAGTTAAATAATACAATTTTAGACATTGATGAGTTTTAGATTTAAAGCATTTAGTCGAGAAACTGAGGTTGACGTTTAATCGACAAACTTAGATTGCGCTACAAAAATATATTTATTAACTTTTTTTATTTTAAAAAACCAAACATTAATGGTTATTCTTAAACCCATTTGAAAAACATCAAAAATACTTTTTAGGAACCGCTTTTGTTTTAACACAATTTGAACCTTGACTTTTCCTAAGGGTTCTTGGCAATTTATTTATTCAATTGAAAAACTGGACTACGGTTTTTATGGGAAAATAAAAAATTAAATTCTTATTTTAATGTTACCTGTTTTAGGATTGTTCGGAATGTTTTGTTAACTTATTATCATTTATATCTATAATTTATCAAATTAAAAGGACAGTGATAATCAGCGATATTAAATACCGCATTAATGAACTGTGATATTTGATCATCAGTAAAATCAGCGAGAATCGTTTACCGTCTAAGTGATACCTTGTCCCAAAAAAGTAGCGTAAGACGCCGTAAATACCACCGTCCTGGGGCACGAGATATTCGACTCGTTTACCCGTTTACTTGTCGTTTTCAAACCGGAAAACTATAGTGTATCCACTGTCTCTTGATACACCGGTGACTATTTTCACAAATGGGCATCGCGGGTTGTACTACCCCAGATAATTTCTTGTAAAAAAACTTGGTTGAATCCTTTTATGAAAAAAACTGTCACCAATATAACGACGACTTTTCTATTAATTTATATTCGCGTTTCTTTAAAACATATTTCTTCCCTTACACCAAAATAATCTTATAAAAATATTTGGATACCCCATTTATTATATCAAATTTGCCATTCCGACAGGCAATTGGTTTTTCCACAAAAGCATTCACTGCTCACTAAAACCAAAATTCATTTTTATCGGTAAAACTTTGTGGGGCCCATTTTTCAATGGAGAAGGTTTTTTTGCCGCGGCCTCCTGTTTTATTCCTCATTTTTCTAAAATCGGATATGCTAACCACGACCCATTTTTAATATAATTTTCATCCACTAGGCCATTGCCCGGCCCGATTATAAACGTTTCGTTTACGCTATATCTACCTTTGCTATTTCAGAACGGTAATTCCTTGCGCATTGGATTAATTTCATATTGACACATTTGGTGGGTATTCTAAAAGCTCTTTTTCTACAATTTTCCTGATGGATTTTTGGGAGGTCTTCCATGGTACAATTCCTAAAAGAAATTTGCCTTTTGTATCGTCCGTGATCGGTTTTCCATTAAAAACAAAACAGCTTGGGGACTTTGATATCCTGAAGTAGTGTTCCAAATATGACACACAGCCAATAGTCCTTTATCAGTAGTCCTGTATTAAAACCCTTAAATCCTCTTTGATTTATCATGAAAACAGATGTTTAGGGTTTAATCACTCAATGGGAACGATTTAACATAAAACCAGAATATACTTTATGTTCTTTAACCCAAGTGTTCGACACTCATATTTTATTAGCCAACAAGGCCTCAGGAACAAGCCTTTTGCCGTACTTTTTCACCACGGAAGGTCGTAAGACCGGTAAAATTATTTTTTCCCTTCTCCAGGACATCATGTATTAATATTTCTCATTTGATACAAAAAATAATTAAAATAATGGATCGTTACGTGCGCATGTAATCGACAAAGTTTTGCAATCATAATCAGTTTTTGATTTAAGCATAAAACGATTACACGTACACTACACTAAAACATTTTTACCGCTCGATTGTTTTCCGCATAAAAGAAATAACAAGTCGTAATATTTTGTTGTATTTGTGAAATTAAAAGCGCTTAAACTTTTTACAATTAAAACTAAAGCCAGTAAAAAAATTAAACTATAAGATAATAGATCCCAAACCTACAAACAATAGAATAAAAGCACACTGAAGATCTGTTGACACAAAGTCCCAAAATTGCTGGGTTTCCGACCAAATAAATTTAATTAAATGGTTTAAATTTCTTACCTTATCAAATTTGCTTAAAATCACATTTTGAAAAGGGTTTAACATAAATGATCCCTCCGTACCTAGTTGGGCGTGTGCTTTAAAACCGGAGGTCATGGATCAATCCTGCGTACCAAAAATTTTTTTTGTTTTTCCGGTTGGAGGAGGCGGGCTGATCTCCCGTTCTCAATTAAGATGATCCGGGTCGGATGAATGGGTCGATCTTGAACTCCCAGGTCATTCGATTATCCCCATCGGACCAGAGTTAAGGGGCAACACATGCCCCCCACCTTTGTTTCCGCGTACATTTGGCACATAAAATCTATGCGCAGTTGGCTTTCTCTATTAAAGGCTGCCGGTCGGAATAGATGGAACATTATTCATCATAAAAACTACAAATATTGAATTGATTTAAAATTTTTTTTTTATATTATATATAATGGTTTTTTTAATATAAATTTATTCAACCCGGTGTAATTTATAATATACAATTATTTTAATAGACATGGGATTAATGAAACATAATTAAAAACGAAGATCTCTTGTACCCATAGTTTCATTTAGGTTAACAGTATATTTTATGCAATAAAAAAATCTAAATTCATAATTAGAATAACCAAGTTTTTATTGACGTAAAAAAAAATTGGTTTTAACCCAAAAAGATGAAGAAAAAAAATATGTCAAAGAATATTAAGTAAACTGTTTTATTTTTGTCCATTTAAATTTTTTAAAATAATTAATCCAAATGGGTTAAAAAGAAACAAGAATGAAAATTAAAATAAATTTAGAAATGCATGATCGATGACAATAACCAAAATTTTCCAAAGTTTCCGAAACATAAAATTAAAATACTGCTTTAAATTACTAATTAAATAATAATAATACTGTGATAGTAAAACAAGTTTAAAATGAAATGAATTAATTCAGGGTTTTTAAGACAAGGCAATAAGGTTGACAATCTTAATGTCAATCTTTCTTATTTTTCATCATCAGCCATTTTAGGACGCCTCTTCCGTAGACTATCAGCTGTCTCGATTATAGTACCATTTTTTACAACTTTTTTGTTTTCTCCTAAAATTTAAAATTAAATTAATATCCCAAGTTTGTAATGATTCAGCAATCAAAGTTAGTAAACACTATAAAAACCTGTTGTATACAATCTACTCCTTTTAGTTAAATTCAAAGCCTTGATTTAAAGAAATTTCACAATTAAAAAGAAAAAAATTTAGTTTTGAACACATTTTGGATATTGTATCTAAATTATACTTAAGTTAAGTTTTAAAAACAAAGCTCTTTGAGGAAAAGAAAGTTCTCTTGAGAATACCTTAAATTCAGTTAAATCAAGGTTATATTTTTTCAAAATACTTCTTAAGTATAAAAAACTTTTCAATAATTAAGAGAATTTGGAAATTATACTTGTCTTGATAACAATTGTCTTTATTTTACAGAAATTAATCTTGCAAACAAACAAAGTTAATTTAAACAGTTTCAAAAAAGTTTTTCGGAACCATAAAGGACATCTTTTTTTTATTTTAAAATGATATTACTTTTAAATTATATTACATGATTACCAGAATAATATTTGACAATATTCCAGAAATTTACATCGTTAAGAATTCATGTGACAGACTATGTTCTCTTCCACCGCAAATTTTTATTTGACTTTTATAAGGTGTTGTATTGATAAGTAAATTGAATCCAAACAAGTACTTTTTCATATAATTAAGGTTTTTTTCCGTAAGCCCAAAAATCTTATACTGATAAGATTTGGTGTTTTGGTGAAGATTTATATTATTCAATCATATAGTGGCTGAGATAAATTTTTGATCTTTTGTAAGTGGGTCTAAGTAGTAAAATTTTATCGTATTTTTCATTCAACTTTAATGGATTTTAGATCCTTGTTTTAATACTGATATAACCGCGGTAACGAAAAGACGAAAGGGAATTAAGGTTATTTAATTTCCCTTTTTCTCGAGGTTTTAAGTTTTCAAAGGTGATAAATTCTATAAAAAAACTATTTACCTATATCACGTTGAGTCATGTCTTTTTTAATATCGAAGTCAATCAATCGGCAAAAGGGAACGAAGGTACATCTTTTCTACGATATGCAGGCGATATCATCATCGTTGATACCGCTAAATTTTCACATGGTTTTAAGTTCATTTTCCTGGGCGACAGGTGAAATCTTTGAGGAAAAGAAAAAAAGGATTCGCCTGGGCGGTAGTTTTTATGAGTCGTCGGAAATTTTCGGGTTTCAAACCTCAATACGTCAAATCGAAAGTCTTCCATGAGTGTTCCTACTTTTCAAACACGGTGCCGGCGAACCAATTGCTGGTTTTAAAATTTAAATTAAAAAGTTTGGAACCAGTGGAAAATTTTTAACGAACATAAGGTAGGCCAAATTAATTAAAAATAATTTTGACTTTATTTCAATATTGCGTAGAGAAATGGAAAAATGTCGGGATATTTGAAGGGCAAACGTAATCCACCCATATATATCAGATCAACGGTGGCGTGATTGGGTCGCCCTATGTCCTGCGTGGACTAAACAGGCTAATAATACTATAATAATTTCTACCGGGACGAAGTCAGGAAACATTTCTTAAATAAAATACGTTTCCTCATTATTTTGTCTGTGGATGTTTTATTTTTATTATTGTTTATCCACAGGATACAAACATTATAAAAATTATCAATTTTGTAAAACAAAAACTTAAAAACTCCATCATTTGGGCTTAAAATAAATCTTTATTAGACCTTCTTTTTAAAATTATAATTAAATTGAAAACAAAACGTTTTAATAGACCTGTTAAAATTTAAATAAAAGGGAGCCCTATTACCCATATTTCTTCCAGTTTTCGTAAAAAAAACCCTTTAAAAAATCGCCGTTTTTTTATTTAATAGTTTTATAGTTGTATATACTTGGTTTAAAAAACGTTTCGACTGAAACAAGACAAAAAATTAAAGCATTAAAATAAAACTTCATTTCATCGCAAGAAAAGTTTAGATGGGTGGGAGATTCCCGACCCGAATCCATCGAAGGCGTCTATCTTTTTAGACAGATAATTCGGTGACAGTCACCTTGTAGATTTTATTCATATCATCTTTTAAAATCTACATAAAACACTTGAATTTAAATAATTAGATTAAAATATATATTTTAAAATTAAATCAGGACTTTAACGAAAACAAATTAATTAGCCTTTTTTCTCTATCTAGATGTTGGTAAAAAAAAAAGGAATTTAAACCCATTTCGGCCTCGTCCACTAGTATTGACCTGGTGTTTCCTTTAAATGTCTTATTAAAAGGGAAATTTTTTAGACGACAGGTGGGGTTGCACCTCCATCCGCAAAAGCGCATGAATATGATGTAAATAGATTATTAAGAATTTAAGAATAAAATTTATTGCTTTTTCCCAACCCACCGCGTGGTGATATAATTTTAAAAAATATGACAATTGTATTTTGTTTTAAATACCAAATTACTTAGTTACTTTAGAAGCCTTCAAAAATCAGACCAACCATTTAAGAATGCTAGAACAAAAGGCGACGACAGGTAAAAATTTCAAAAGGGGTTTGGTTATCTTACACCGGTGATGTATAACCAAACCCACCAAATTGATAATTTAAAAACGGTTATTTTGAGTTACAAAAGATACTGCAATTTTATTCGTTTTATTTTTTTAAAAAATTTGTGATTCTTCACAAAATCACTGTAACCTAATGTTGCACGTTTTTAAAATCAATTTCAAAAGTTTAACGGCGTCTATTTTATATATTTTTATTTGGCAGGTAATATATCTTTCAAGTTGAGCCAGCCAGCTAAATTAATTTAAACCAAAAGTTTTATTTTCAACTTTTTTTTAATATATCTTTAAATTTTTATTAAAACTTTTTTAAAAACAACTTTCTTAAATCAATTATAGACTTGAATTTAAATTTATGACAATAAATCCCAAAAAGCGGGATGTTATAATTTAAAATTTATAACTAAAAAAAAACATTGATTTCTTAAAAGAATAAGGATTCACTATAAAGCGCACGTCGAAAATATTTTCGGGAATTTAGTTCAATTGAATCCCTTCTTCTTATGTAATAATTTTGAGCGAGGTTGCTTGCTCAACAGGTATCATAAACTAATTTTACTTATTTTTTTAAGTACCATTTTATACCCGTCTTAAAAAGTTGAGGTCTGAAATTTGGTCTTTTTCAACAAATTTTAAATTTTCATATCGTAAATCATTAAAAATGGTTTCATGTCAAAAATTTATAATATAAAAATACGTTTTTAATTTGTATAAACGATGGGTTACATTAAAGGGTTGAAAGGTTTGATTCTAAAAACTGTTATCCTTCCTAATTAATTTGTTTAATTTTACTTGGGATAAACCAAAACCGTTGGAGATTATAAAGTTTTCAACAACTTAGAATAAAAAAAAGCACGGTACCAAATTTAAAATAAAAATTTTTTACGTAATAAAAAATATAAAGGTTAACAAAAATATTAGTCCAAATTTTCTCTTGAATCTTTCATAAAACCAACAAAATTTCTTCAATTTATAGACTGTTCCAAAATTTTAAAAGAACAATTTTTTCTCTTAGGATGTGACCGGTTAATAGTTTTCCCGTCATCAAACTTCCCTGTTCCCTTTGGTATATCGCTTTCATCTCATTGCTGGTCCCTTTTTATGAAAGGTTAGTAAATTCTTTTTACAAAAAAAATTTATTATTTTTAAAAATAAACGATAAACTCTAACCCACCACTTAAAGAAAAAAGGTAATTAAAATTGCATTTACCATACACATTATCGTATTTTTTTTAATTTTTATAACATCACTATTTTTTTGGTCACGCGACAATTACCATATAAATGTTTTTTTTTTATTATTGGGTCTGTCATTAAATATACTCGGCCTAGGGTAAAATTATTTAAGTTATATCAACAAAAAGGCCTTGACCTTTTTGGGCTTTTGATTATATTCTGTATTTTCAATAATGATTGGCTGGTTTAACGGCTGAATGTTTGCTGAAAAAAAAAGTGTGTTTAAAAATAACGTCATTCCAAAGGTTTACTCAACAATCAACTATTTAACGATATGAAAAACGTAAACCGAACCGATACTAAATGTCAAACCCGACACTACTTACATCATAAATAAATAAAAACCATATTTCATCATTATTAAAAACCAAATTATTTGACGTTCATATCAAATTTATTAAATTTTTCTCGTTATTTCAAATATCCACATTTGGGTTTTCCATAATGCTTTTACAACAAATAATTAATCATCATCATCATCCAATCAGCCCTGATGTCCCTGCTGGACTGGCCCCCATAACCCCTATCCATTGGGTTTGGACCTACCCCACCGCTGGTCCAACGGGTTGGTGGGTGGACTGACTTTTCATGCCCATCCACGTCAGTAGGGAACAACTATAAATTTCTTGCCAAAGTATTTACCAAAACATATTTTTCCTGTACCTTAAAATAATTAGATCATGACTCTTAAAATATAAGGCCTCCAGGTAGTCCCCTTGAGAATTTTAATTAAAGAATTTCATTAAACTTTTAAATTTCTTTACTTTCTTTTGTAATAAAATCATTAATTTTAAAAAAACTTCATTTCACAATTTCCAAAGCTTTTACGGTAACCAAAAACAAATTAATTTTAAATGAGAAATCAATCCCAATTTACAAATATAAACGTCCAAAGTCTCCTATACTCCCAATAACATTGTATTTTGAAAAAAAACTTTGCCACAAATCACTATTGTTTTTAAATTGGATAGAAACAGTTTCTTTTTAATTCCGAGCCGTACTTAAAGGAAAATCCGTCATGGGTTAATTTGACAAATCTTAAATGACAGAGGTATAATAATACCAAACCTCCCAAAAAGATAAAGATAAAACGCCTTTGTCCTTTGACCTTTCAGCTCCCGCCTGGACAAAATGTCCGTTAACGCTTGCAACTTCGAACGAAGACGGTATTTACAATCCCCTGATTTGTGGCAGAAATTGGGAACTGGGAGGTACTATTCCAGACGGTCCGCTAAAAAGTGACTTTCCCAAAAATAAACCACCGCCCATTTCTCCAAACAAAATGTTAAAACACTACTGTGTTCCTTGAGCTTTATGGAAAAAAGCAAAGCGAAATTGGAAGTATGTGGACCTTTGTCCAATGCTAAATTTCATAAAATTAAGTAAATCTTCTTATCCTTTTTGTATGTTATAAAGTAGACGGGGTCGTTATGTCACAAGACAAACTAAAGGTTACGGGACGGCGTCCTTTTGTTATCAGTTATTTTTAAACTAGCTACCATCCACTAATTGCATAAAAGTTTCAAACTATATGGTTTGTACGTTTCTCAACCAGGTTCTTTCGTTTCAAAAATTGGTTACATACAAACAAAATAACGGTTTGTGTTCGTGCCCAATGTTAAATCAATATCTTTTTCATACTTTCCCCGTTAAATAATTATAAATTTTTTATTGATTGATTTTGTTTACTAAAATAGTTTAATAAAAATATTACCCCAAATTTAAAATTAAGTGTTTTGTTACAATGACGATGATTAAATTTCTGATTATTTTTCCTTTGGTTAGAACGCCTCCGTACCCAGTGGTATGGGCGTTTGTTTAAAACCGGAGGTCGGGGTTGAATCCTGCGGGGATGCAAAAAATTTTCATTGTTGTTTCCCTGGTTGGTTAGGGCAATTTGGGCCGATCACCCAATTGTCGAAAATAAGATGATCCATGGTGGATGGGCAAAAGTGGTCCACCCACCAACCGCATTGGACCAGCGTTGGGGGGGTCCAAACCCCTAATGGATGGGAGGCCTTTGTCCAGCAGTGGACAAAACGAGCTGATGAATGTTTACCTTTTGAACGATTTTCTGTATCTTTCACTTTATAACACCGTTTATTACTTTGTTTGTTCGCTCCTTAAATAAAAATAAATTGTATTTTTGACTTTTTTAAATAACTGCTGATTTCCCAAATCGCAAGACAATATTTAACAGGGGTCGCGCCAATTGGTATCTATGTAATTAGTCATACCTATGAAAACGAAATGTTTCCCACAAAGGACATTTAATCGGCTTTTCCTCGGCAAGCTCGATCTGCCGTCTCTTGGGCCCGTCGGTAGGCAAATGCAAAGAAAATAACCTTACGCTCACTCAACGCGGGAAAGAAGACGACGACGGCCAGTTCCCCGAATAACGTTTTTACAAAAATAACTTCTTTTTTTTGAGACAAACGGTTTTCTTTCAATCGTAACCAGTTTTTAACTTGATGAAAAACCTCCGCCTATAAAATCGTTAATATCAACTAGTGAGTGTTTAATGCAAAATGGTATAGTTTTAAAAGGCAATTAATTACTGCCAACGAAAGGCAACGGTTTAACCTTGAGTGGTCCCGACACCCGGACGTCGGGCTAAGGATCTTCCAATTGCGCCAAGTAATGCGCCGGCATAGGATGTTTCGTCTCATTTTCCCTGTAAATTATGGCTCCGCCTAAAAAACCGGAAATTTTAATTTTTGTTTGGTAATGCCCCGGATTAAACCGACGGCCCCTATAAAAAGGCACCACCTTTAATGGTTATAGTAGCAGGTCTATTAAACAAATATTATAACCATCCGTAAGTCCATCGAAGTTAAAATAAGAACAAATAAATTTGATGAATTTAATACTCGCTTTAAAAATTAAAACAACGACACTATATTTGAAGGGTAAAAATCTCACTAATGTTTTACCAACATACATTTATGCAAAGTTCTTTTTTTCTTTAATTATTCATATTTAAAAATTTGAATAATTGAACATTAAAGAAGAATTTTATAAATGCATTACTATTTTATTATTTTTTTAAAACTTTGGGAAAATTACAAATAAGCTGTATAACTAAAATTAAAAGTTTAATTATTTAAAATAAATAATTAAATTCATTTTATCATATTGTGATAGAGGTGTTAAAAATGTTCAGTAACGGAACGCCTAATCAATTAATTCTTTAAGAATTTGTAACAATCCTGTGACATAAAATGTTAGGATGGTATGAATTTCTGTTTCCTTTCGTCCTTACAATTTTCATAGTATTTTTTTTATTCATCCTAATTATGTATTGCTTATTATTACATATAAACACTATTTATCTTTTATTTTATTATTTCTTATTATCTTTAACAATAGTTAAGTCTATTCTGTATTTAAAATTACAAAGATTTTTAAATGGACATTTTCGGAAAAAATATTTTCATTAAAAGACTTGTGTTTAAAGAACTAAATAAAACTGAAAATTTACGTTTTAACAAAATTTTGTTTCACTATGACCTAGTACTAAATGTCGAGTGGTATAAATGACACATGACAGTTAGCCATAAATGTAAGTCAATAATCCCCAAAACGTGTGTGAAAGGACATTTTTCCTTTTTCTTTCTTTTTTTTATTTTTTCCTGCTTTTTAACATGGGAAACGGACTTACTTATTGTGACAATGATTTTCTGACAAAATTTTTTATTAAAAACTTTTACTCAAATATCTAATATTATTAAAATGTTTTAGCATGGTGGTTAAATATTTTAAATAAAAATGATTTTTAAACAAAATACACCTCTTACTTTTCTGAATAAAATTATAAAAGGAACAGGGATATTTGTCCACCCGAATTCATAATGTTGATGACTGAACATTTAGCTTTACTGGACCCAAAGAGATCAATGGGGTGACCCTAAATATAAACCATATTTTTCAAAAAAAACTTAAAAAATACGAATTTAATTTTTAATTTTATTTTAAGTAAACTCAATTTTCAGATTTCAAAAATTTCCAGTCCAATAATTTTATAAGGACCATTTAAATCAATGAATTTAAAAAAACTTTTTATTTTTCAAAAGTATACATTTCTTTTCACTTCGTAAACTCTTATAAAGGTATAATCGTTCACTTGGTTCACTGGTTGTGTTAATTTTCGACCTTTAGACATTATAACAATTAAGGCTTCCCATCCTGTAATTTTAAAATCTTTTAAAACAAACTTTATCCCTATAATTTACGAAGTGTTCAATGAAATAAAATAATTACATAATTTATAACAAAACTACTTCTTTTATAAATATCTGACCTCTTTTTTCTCCAAAAGGGTGATAATTCTACAGGGTACTCTGTTCAAATACCACCGCGGTATTGTTTGTAAAAATTGATTAAATATTTAAATATGTTGCAATAACATTATAAAAAGATCAATTAGAATGGACTATGACGTTTTAATGTTTATTTAAAATTGGGCTATCTTCATAAATTATAGTGGAATGTCGTTATCATTAAGTAAATAAAATCTAGTAATATAATAATAATTAAACTCACTAATATCGCGCTCTGGTCACATCAGCAAAGATATATTTCTTGACAAGATTAATTATTTGACGGATTGGAAAATTCATTTAAATAAAAATTTGTTTAAAATCAAAAACAATTGTTATTAAAGTCTTTTACATTTTTTATTCATTTTATTTTTCTTTATTACCGTCACAGTTTTCCAATTAATTTTTTGTTTTATTTTTCCTAGTTTATAATTGTTGTGTTTTGACGCCTGCTTGGCTAGTGACCCACTGTTCCCAAAGAATGTGATGATCTGGGTGATTCCCAGGAAAAGTATTGTGATGAACATGTTTTTTCTCGGTATGGGTGTTGGATTATATTTATGTCTTATTTACAAAGAAAAGTAAGTCTATGTATTTATCAATTAACTGTTTTGTAATTTTTGTCCAAAATATTATTATTTTTTCTAATTTGCATGAAATAGGAAATCTTAAAGAAACATCCTAACGGCAAAATATTCGTATAATATAAAAATATTTCTGGAGTATTCGCATCCCTAAAAAAAACAAACAAAAAAAATATTTGATGACCCAAAATAAAGCAACAATGTTTAACGATTATTTTGGTCATATTCAACAAAACATCCAATATATCCGAATTGAACGACCAACGGAAAAATATTTACTCAGATTTCCGCAATTTCTGAATCAAAAGTTAAGAAATCTATGAAAATCTAGATATTTAGGGCCGGGACCCGACCGTATAAGTCCTTGATTCTTAAAAAAATCTGCCAATAATTATGTTTCCATTGTCAATTATTTTTTGGATGGGTATTTCCTTCCTGTTGGAAAAAAAGTTATGCCGCTTTACGGGAATAAAGATAGTTGAAAACCGGCCAATTTCTTTTACTTCAAAAAATTTTCAATCTTTGGTACACAACCCCTTATGCAAAATTAAAAACCACAGTTATCTTTCCCAGAATGGTTTTATAAGGTCAAGTCCAGTGTAAAACCCCTTTTTTTTTTTAATTTTTTGTTTGATGGCCTTGAAGTTTTTTTTCTGACAAAACCCAAGTGACCCGTTATCCGACTTTAAAACCTTGAAAATTGACCATTTGCTACCTTAAGAAACAAATGTTTCGTAATTTACGTGTATATAAATCGTAGAAAAAGGTTTCAAGTTAAATAAAAGGTCCTTTCTGACCATAAAGCGTGTTGGTGTGGTTCAAGGGTTGACTTTGGGGCCGTTCAATATATCATATTTATAAATGAAATTTCGTTTTTTTTTAAAATTCTTTGTTTGCAGATGACCTAATATTTATAAATCGTAAAATACGCAGTGATTGCAGTCTTATTCAAGAAGATTTCAAGTTTCAACCCTTTTATAACAAAAAATTAACTTGCATCATACGGGCAAACAATTAATTTTCATCGTTACTAAAAAATCACAGGACTTATAGTTTAGACGGCCATTTACTTTAAACGACCAAATTAAAGCCCCGACACAGTTTTGAATAATATCAAATGTCGGTTTTATCCTTCTTGAAAGGTTTGGAAATTCTAAACCTACAAACTATTTTTTGTCATTGGTTTGCAATTAAATATACATCGTGATGTGAATCCTTTATACGAATAAAAACAAATTGAACAATCCAAAAAAGACACTAAAGCATTACTTCATAAGTACCATAAACGGCTCTTTTTACTTTACTAAAGGATCACAAATTACTTTCATTGAAATCAGAAGTTTACTCATCAACCGTGCATGACGCAACACCACCACGATTGTTCTAACCGAAATTCGTTACCGGTTCCTGAGGCAATGTTCCCGTACTTGTTTGTTTAATACCAACCAACGAACAAATTCTGGTCAAAAGATCAGGCCTTTATATCTTTCTACAAATTTCTCAAATGTTTTATTGATATGATTAACTTAAAAATAAATCAGATGTAGTATCGTCAAAGTCTTATTGATATGAATGTCATTTATATAACTATTCTATAAGGGTAAAACTTAAAACTTTTACGTTTGTCATTTTGTTTTTCTTAAATTGTAAATTATTTTCCCTTTTAATATTATGTTTCAATTTTTTATTTTTTTAAATATTTTGTACATTCTTGTTAGAATTATTTGTAATTTATACCATCTTAATTGTTTGTAAATCTTAATGTGTCCTATGGTAAACGTTTAAGGCTGTGATCTTGTTTAGTTTAACTTTTCAACAAAAATTATGTTTTAGTTTATTGTTTTGTTTAACAAAAAATAAATAAATAAGATACTTTTTGCAATTTATTATATCATCTGTTTTATTTAAATTAAAAAATCTTTGGTAGTTTGTTTAAAACACATTCATTGTTTTTTTATTTCAGAAATGGTAAATTAGTTCAAACCAAAATAATCTTTGGTACCAACACTAAAGTCTGTAATTTTAATAATACTGGGATTTAAAAAAATGTTTTAATAAATAAAGAATAAGGTATATTTTCATAATTCAATTTAAACCAAAGACAAAATGTATAAAAAGAGTTTTAGTGGTTAAATAAAATGCTTTTTTGACGACACGCTTTACCCCCTTTAACTTTAAAATCAGTTTTCTTTCCCTCCGATAAAAAGCCTTATAAATATATTAACCTATTTTTAAAATTGCATTACGAAAATATATTATTCCTTTTCTTGTGCATAAAAAGTGACAAAACCACTGTATTCTTTTTGATGTTCATATAAAAAATAAATAAAATTTTGCATTATATTTAAAAAAATTTTTAATTCCTTCTTTCTTTTAAATACACAATTTTTTAGTTACTTTTATTTGTTTTTTGAGCCTATAATTAAATTATTAAAAAACATTCTAAATTATAGTTAGACTCAGTTAAATAAAAAACATTTTTTTTAAAGTTTATAAAATATTTTTTAAATGAAAAAATTTTTCTTTAATTTTGGGAGGCTTGCAGCTTAACTAATACAATATAAATTAGTTATTTCGTATTTGCATTTTTTTCTATCATAACATGGCATTTTCTAAATTGTTTATTACAAAAAATTGGAGACTGGATTTAATTTTAAAGATATATTAAAAAAACAAATTTTAGGAATATAAGCTAAATGTTTCACCCCAGGTAAATAAGTTTATCCTGAGGTTAAGGTTTGAACCCAATTCTGGATAACCCCGAAATCACCAAGTACCCAAGGCCCGGAATGGTTGCCCCGCTAACCTTCATCTGGCAATGAACCCTTGAACAGCAGACAAGGGTGTCTTCTGTTCACAGAAGGACAAAAAATTATCGTTGCTTGCTGGCCGAACCTAAAGGGATCCGGATTCCAACAAAAGCGGGATAATGAACCTCTGAGGAACATGGGAAATGATAAAAAAGTGACCAGATTTTTGATATTTGGTTGTTTTTTCTGTTCTTTGAAGATTTTAACACTTTTACTCTTTAATACTCAAGACAAAGTTGTTAAAATTTTATAAAAACTAAACATTTCATATTTTTATTTATATTGCTCCCAAAAAAATTTCTATTCCCACAATACTTTGTTGGTAACCTTTTCCATTCCAACAGGTTGTCCATTAACATCGTAATGATGAGGAGTTAAGAAATAATTGAACGGTTTTATAATGGGATAATTACAAATTAATTTAGTTTTTTTTTTAATTTGATAAACCAAAAGATTTTAAATAATATAATTTTCTATATAAAAGAATAAATATTAAGAAAAATACTAAAAAAAATTTTTTCTATTTTTAAATTTCTTTTTCTTTTGATTCAAACAACTCGGTGATCTGACATCAAACAATCCCATAACATTTAATATGAAGCAGATAAATTTAAAACAAGGTTTTGAGTTTTTATCTTTTGGTTTTCATTTTTGAAATTATTGGATCGAGGAAAGGGAAACCTCCTCTAAAAACTACAAACCCGAAGGACAAAAAAAAGTACTTTTTGTCAAACCAAATTAAAATTGAAAACGAAAGATATGTCAATTATTTTAACAAAACTGATAATAAATCGAGTAATTCCAAAACATGAGTACAGAAAATAACTTAGTCTGCCCGTGATCATGGTCTGGAAAAAGAATCCAAAACGTCGGGAAAAATATATTTAAGTAACAAAAAATCCTAAATTAGTGGATTTGAATGTTAATAATCACATAATTGGTTTTCTTTTGGTAAATATATATAAAAATTTATAATTTCTTATTTAACAATTTACATATTAAATTTTATATTATAAAGCCAAAAGTGGATAGTCCTCTAAAGTGAGTTATGTGAATTATTTCAAAAAGAGCATTTATTTCTTTTGACTATTCAAGGAATAAAACATTTAATTATTATTCATGATTGGCCTTTTAAAAAACTTTAAATTTAAAATTACACATGCTGTTGTGGTATTCCAGCAGTGGCCTTAAAGGCTAAAGAAATTGAAAAAAAAAAAAAAATTTGTAGATAAAAAATCTTCAACTTCATCTAAAGCAAAGCTTCTTGTTGTTTATTTGCAGAAACGAATGTAAATATTTTTTTCATTCCTTATTTGGGTATGGAGACTCCAAAAGATATCATTTATATATTATTTGATACATCCTAGGTATACTTATAATATGTGGTTTGTCATATACTAAATAAGTTTAGTCTCAAAGTTTGGCACAAATGGGATATTGCCATAAATTTAAATCGGGTAACTGAAAAAGGCATAAAAAAGAAACGGGAAGTTAATAAGTTGGATGGATGAATTATAATTTTTACATGGTAATTCTTCGCTTTTATTTCATTCTTATTTCATCTTAATCATTTTTATCTATCTTTTGTGGTTATGAAGTGTCATTTTCAAATTTAAACGGAACGTATCAAATTAATACTTATAGATCATAGACGAAATTGGGCAAAATTAAATTTTCCTTTTTTGTTACTTTGGATATGCAAGAATTTTTGGAAAGTTATCAATCGCTAATGGTCAAATAATTTTAAATGACATATTTACTAAATAAAACAACAGAAAAATGGTGATGGCACTATGGACCATAAACACATATTCTACATCTTATAATTTCTAACCAATGAAATACAAATGACACTTTGTTTTTAAATACATCTGCTAAACATATAAAAATTAGTTTTTCAGTAGAAACAGACATAATTAAATTCTTCTCATTTTAACTTTTAGTTTTCGGACTTAAAATTAAACCCAATTTTTATATTATACCTCACAAAGTATTAATTTAATTAAATTAATTTTGGACTTTATTGAATCTTATTTGGACGTTTACTTTAAAATTTTTTTATTGCAAAAAAGGGCAAAAGTGGATTAGTTTTTCAAGTTTGTCCAAAATCCCTCTGGGGAAAAAACTTAAATATAGGAAGTTCATTGCTTTCCCGGAAGGTTCAAAAAAATTAAGTATGAAACCAAATGTGACAATATCATATCAATGATTTTCGTAGTAATAAAATTATGCTTAATATATTTTTCACGCAAGGATAAGCAAGACTTTCATCTAGTGGGAGTGATACTAGACACCCATAAAAAAGCAGTGGGCCACAAATCCGCTCACCGCTCTAAGACGAGATGTTATGTTTTGTTTTCCCAGTAATTTTGTTGGGTTTCAGACTAGAAGATGTTCGTTTACACCCGTTTGTGCCCGAAATGGACTTGGAGGTCTTCCGGGACGGACTTTTGTAAAAAGGGGGCCTATTCTTCTAATCGTTATTTATATAACGAATCAATACAAAACAGTTTAAAAACAAATTAGATAAACGGATTAATAGATTCCCTTTTTTGTTTTCATAATTGTAAATTTAAAACCCATCACTAAAGTTATTTTTTTTGGCTGGATTTCTCTGTAGACTAAATCTTACAAGCGTTAACGGATTGTAAAAAGTCTGTGTAACGAATATATTATTGAATATATATTATTGATTTTGAAGTTGTGTTAGAAATTATTAAAACTTCGAATCTAATAAATATATTATAATTTGTGGTATTCAATATTAATTTATTAGATAAATCACAACCACAATTGTTCAGACTTGTTAAGTTATATCCTAATCAATTTATTTCTTGAACCTATAGAATAACTGGGGACTTTCCATGTATAGATAATATATTTACAAACTGTAAACCTTAAACAATCAATAATTAAAAAAATTAAGTTCTGACCACTCTGGCCACTTGTTCTCTTGAGAATTTCCGGTTAAATAATACAATTTTAGACATTAGATAAGTTTTAGATTTAAAGCATTTAGTCAAGAGAAACTGAGGGTTAGAGTCCTTCAAAACTTGACGTTTAATCGACAAACTTAGATTGCGCTACAAAAATATATTTATTAACTTTTTTATTATTTGCTTTAAATAAAAAACGGAAAGCATTAATGGTTAACAGTTCTTAAGAACTCCATTTGAAATAACGATCAAAAATACTTTTAGGAACCGCTTCGTTTGTTTAAACACAATTTGAATCTTGACTTTTCCTAAGGAGTTCTCTGGCACATTTATTTATTAGAATTGAAAAAATGCGACTACGGTTTCCTTGTGGGAAAAATAAAAAAAAAATTGTTATTTTAATGTATACACTGTTTTTAGGAATTGTTTTATGAATGCTATTGTGCGTAACTTATGTATCATTTATATCGTATAATTTATCAAAGTCAAAAGGACAGTGATAATCAGCGATGTGTAAATACAGGCATTAATGAATTTCTGTGTAGATTTGATCATCAGTGATTAAATCAGACGAGAAGTCATTTACCTGATCGTAAGTGATACGCTATGTTCATAAAAAGTAGCGTAAGACGCCGTAAATCCACTCACCATCCTGAGACACGAGATGATTCGACTCGTTTACCCAGTTTATACTTGCTACGGTGCCTTTCAAACCGGAAAACTATAGTGTATCCACTGTACTCAATTGATACACCGGTGACTATTTAACATAAATGGGCACCGCGGGTGTACTATCCCAGATAATTTCTTGTAAAAAAGAAACTTCCGGATTGAATCCTAATTTATGAAAGAAACTGTCACTCAATATAGACCACGACTTTTTCTATTAATTGTACTATTCAGCGTTTCATGTAGGCTTATATTCTCTTCACTGCTTACACCATAATAATCTTATAAAAATATTTGGATACCTGCCATTTGATTAGTATACAAAATTTGCCATTCCGACAGGCAGAGTTGGCTTTTCGCACAAAAGCATTCAGCATGCTCACTAAAACCAAAAATTCATTTTATCGGGGAAAACTTTGTGCCGAAGGCATTGTTTCAAGTAGGAGAAGGTTTTTTTGCACGTCGTGGCCGGTCCTGTATTTTATTCCTCATTTTCTAAAATCGGATATGCCTAACCACGACGCCATTGCTTAGTGCCATAATTTTTCATCACACTAGGCCATTGTGCCACAGGCCACGATTATAAACGTTGCTCGTTTACGCTATATCTGCACCTTTGCTATTTCAGAACGGTAATATCCTTGCGCATTGGATTAATTTCATATTGACACATTTGGTGTGGTATTCTATAAGCAACGTCATTATTTCTACAATTTTCCTGATGGATTTATGAGGATCTTGCTCATGGTACAATTCCATAAAGAAATTTAGCCTTTTGTCATCGTCCGTGATCGGTTTTTCCACTTAGAGGCCAACAAAATAGCTGTAAGGGACTTCTGATATCCTGAAGTAGTGTTCCAAATGATGACACACACAGCCATATAGTCCTTTATCAGTAGTCCTGTATTAAAACCCTTAAATCACTCTGCGATTTATCACTGTAAAACGAGATGATTTAAGGGTTTAATGCACTCAGTATGCGAACGATTTAATCATAAAAACCAGAGATATATTCTTTATGTGTACTTTAACCCAAGTGTTCAAGACACAAATCATATTTTATTAGCCAACAAGGCCTCAGGAACAAGCTAGGCTTTGCCGCTACTATTGTTCTACCCACGGAAGGTCGTAAGACCGGTAAAATTATTCTTATTCTTACTTCTCCCAGGGACATCATGTATTAATATTGTTACTCATATTGATACAAAAATAATTAATAACTTAATAATGGATCGTTACGTGCGAACTTAGTGTAATCGACAAAGTTTTGCAATCATAATCAGTTTTGTGATTTATAGCATAAAACGATTACACGTTTGTCTGCATAAAATGTCAAATAGACATATTGATCGTAATATTTTGTTGTATTTGTGTAAATTAAAAAAGCGCTTAAACTATTTTTACACATTAAGCTAAAGCCAGTAAAAAAATTAAACTATAAGATAATAGATCCCAAACAGTACTTAAACAATAGTTAATAAAAGCACACTGAAGATCTGTTGACAGCTACAAGTCCTTGCAAATTGCTGGGTTATCCGACCAAATAAATGTTAATGTAAATGATTGTAAATTTTCTTATCCATTATCAATATTTGCGTTAAAATCACATTTTGAATAGTTTATTGTTACATAAATAGAGAATGCCTCCGTAGCCTAGTGGTAAGGGCGTGTGCTTTAGAAACCGGAGGTCATGGGATCGAATCCTGCAGTGACTCAAAAATTTTTTATTGTTGTTTCCGAGTTGGTTAGGGCAAGGCGGGCTGATCTCCCGTTCGTCTGTAATGTAAGATGATCCGCGAGTCGGATGAACATGTGAAAAGTCGATCTTACGAACTCTCAGGTCATGTCGATTATCCGTCCCATCGGACCATGAGAGTTAAGGTAGAGCGCGAGCACATGCGCACTCCACACCTTTGTTTCCGCGTACATTTTTGCACTATAAAATCTACTGCGCAGTTGGCTCTTCTCTAATATAGATCGGCCGCCGAATTGACTAGGAGGATATTATATCATCATATAAAATTATACAAATATTGAATTGTTTTTGAATTTTTATGTTTTATATTATATACAGATGGTTTATTTGTAATATACAATTATTTTAATTGACATGGCGATTGATGAAAGCATGAATTAAAAAACGCAAGATCTCCATGTGCCCATAGCTTTCACGTTATGCTAACAGTACATTTTATGCAAGTTATAAAAAAAATCTAAATTCACAATTAGTATGAACTCAACCGTTGGGTTACATGACGTAAAAAAACAATTGCGTATGATTAACCTTAAAAGATTGAAGAAAAAACCAATATGTCAAAGAATATTAAGTAAACTGTTTATTTTCTATCTCATGTTAAATTTTTAAATAAGATTATTCCAAATGGAGTTAAAAGAGACATATAAATGGAAAATTAAAATGTAAGCTTTAGAAATGCATGATCGATGACAATAACTTCACAGTTTTCCAAAGTTTTCGAAACATAAAATTAAAATACTGCTTTAAATTACTAATTAACGAGTAATAGTAATACTGTGATGGTAAAACAAGTTTAAAATGAAAATGAATTGAGTTCAGGAGTTGTTTAGATAAGGCACATATAGAGTTAAGCACAATCTTAATGTCAATCTTCATCTTATTATTTCAGGCTCATCAGCCATTTTGAGAAGACGCCTCTTCCGTAGACTATCAGCTGTCTCGATTATAGTACCATTTTTTACAACTATATTTTGATTTAACTAAACCTAAACATTTAAAATTAAATTAATATCCATCACAAGTTTTGTAATGATTCAGCAATCAAGAAGTTAGTAAACACTATAAAAACCTGTTCTATGCACAATCTACTCCCTTTTAGTTAAATTCTACGAGCCTCTAGATTTAAAGAAATTTCACAATTCAAAGAGAAAAAATATTTAGTTTTGCAACACATTTTGGATGTTGTATCTAAATTATACTTAAGTTAAATTTTAGAAGCAAAGCTCTCTTGAGCAAAAAGCGAAAGTTCTCTTGAGATACCTTAAATTCAGTTAAATCAAGGTTATATTTTTCAATAGCACAGCGTACTTACTTAAGTATAAAAAGGAAACTGTTTCAATCAATTGAAAAGAATCTTTAAAATTATACTTGCATGCTTGATAACAATTGTCTGTTATTTTACGACGAAATTCATCTTGCTTGGAAAGTCTAAACAAAGTTAATTTAAACAGTTGTCTAAAAGAAGTTTTTTCGTGACAGCATAAAGGACATCTGTTTGTTACTATGTGTTAAAATGATATTAGCTTTTACGCGTAGATTATATTACATGATTACTTACTTACGAATAATATTCTGTACAATATTCCAGAAATTTCACATCGTCACAGAATTCATGTGACAGACTATGTTCTACTTGGCCACCGTCAATTCTTTTATTTAGACTTTTATAAGAGTTAATTGTAATAACTGAAGTAAATTGTATCCATATACATGTACTATTTCATATAATTAAGGTGTTTTTATTTCCCGTCGAACGCTCAAATTATACTATATACAGATCAAGATATGGTGTTTTGGGTAAAGATTTATGATGTATTCAATCATATATAGTTGCTGAGATAAATTATTCCTTATACGATGTAATAAGCACAGGTCTAAGGAGTAAAATGTTGTATCAGCTATATGTTTCATTCCACTTTTAATGGATTTTAAGTATCACTTGTTTATTACGTAGTCGTGATATAACACTTGGCAGGTAACGATAAAGACGAAAGGGAATTAATGACGTCTATTAAACTCTGCCCTTCCCTCGAGGGTTTGCTCATAGAGTTCTTCAAAAGGTGATAAAATCCTATAAAAGAACTATTTACCTATATCACTGTTGAATCATGTCTTCATACTGTCAATTTCGAGAGTCAATTGGAATCGTCAATCGGCATAAAGGTGAATGACGAGTACATCTTATATCTACGAAATGCAGACGATATCATCATCATGGCTGATACCGCTAAGGACCCTTCACATGGTTTTGAAGTTCATTTACCTAGGGCAAACGCTTGAACTAGGTGGAAATAACTTTGAGGAAGAGGCCAACAGAAGGATTCGCCTGGGCGGGGCAGTTTTTTATGAGTCATCGAGTTTCGTTGCCCAAACCTCAGTATCTCAAATCGAAAGTCTTCCATGAGTGTGTCCTACTTGTCATGACGTACGGTGCCGAGACTTGGACACTTACGGTTCGACTGGTTCATAAATTTAAATTAAAAATAGTTTGTGAACCAGTGAAAAATTTTTAAGGAACATAAGTGTAGAGCCTAAATTAATTAAAAATAATTTTGACTTTGACTTTCAATATTGCGTAGAGACATATGGAGAAATGGAGCTTATGCTCGGAGTATATTTGAAGGCAAACGTAATCCGTAAGCCTATATATATCAGATCGTAACGGTGGCGTGCATTAGGTCGCCCTATGTCCTGCAGTGGACTGACACAGGCTAATAATGACTATAATGATATTGCCACGCGGACGAAGTCACGGGACAACAGTTGTCTTAAATAAAATACCGTTTCCTCATTATGTTTGTCTGTGGATGTGTTTATCTTTTATTATTGATTTATCCACAAAGGATAGCAAACATTATAAAAAAGGTATCAATTATTATTGATAAACAAAGAACTTAAAACTCCATCAGTTAAATAGGCTTAAAATAAATCTTATATCTAGACCTTCACGTTTTAAAATTATAATTAAATGTGGGCAACATAAGAGCGTTTTAATGAGCACCTGTTAAAATTTCATTTTAATAAAGAGCCCTATTACCACATATTTCTATCCAGTTTTCGTAAAAAACCCTTTAAAAAATCCACGTTTTTTAATATTTAATAGTTTTTATTGTATATACTTGGTTTAAAAAA
>JAGSMT010001011.1:0-52914 GCA_029286875.1 Lamproptera curius | reverse complement strand
GGGTTTCCTTTTAACCTTCTAATAGACATTTGGTTCATTTGATATGCTTCCATCGTTTTCTGGCAATTGTTTTAAAATCCTATTTTAATTGGTAAATTCCAATTCTATTATATTGATTTTAATTTCAGTTGATGAACAAGGCTCATAAATTTTTTCAAACAACGCTTTGAAAACTTTTAGTTTTGTAAGAACAGTTTAATTTTATTTCTTTTTGGTTTTAAATTTACAATAATATCAGCGAATCATTTTTGAGATCAGTATTAAAGCCTTTAAATTATTTTGGTAATACGAAAATCCATTAAATTAAATCTAAAGTCCCATTATTATTGATAAATGTTATTTTTTATTAACGCCTCTTGGCACAAAACATTCCATGGTTTATTCTAACGTCATGACAGAATTGACCTTGTGTTCTAATTACCGCATACTTAGGTTTTTAAAAAATTAACTTTGTCTTTGCCTTTACTTTTAAATGTTATTTTAGTTAATTAAGGACAACTGTTTTGCCCGATGTAACCCAATCCTTAATAGAAATAAAAGGTATAACAAATGCTACCACTGAGACGTGGTTGGTGAGTCTACCGTATACGTGGTATCCTAAAATTCAAAGGCTTCATATTTTTCCTGAAAAACTTGTCTACCAGCGTTTAAAGAATCCGTTATAAATGAAAAGATTATCCTTGTGAAGTTAAAACAAAAAAAATGGATTAATTAATTTGATTTAAAAATATTTTCAACCCATTCTAACCCGGAGAAAGGTAATGATATAAAAAAACTAAATAATGTCCCTTAGTGATTGACATGGCAATCTATATGAACCAGCTAACTGCCAGGAGATAACGAAACACAGGCATTCCTATTTTACTCTAAAACCAAGGGATACCAACATGACTAAGAGATAAGGCGCAGAACCAACATTTACTCCATCAACACAATGGAAAAATTTTGTCCTGCGAATGTCAACCTTTCACCTCCTCTCTAAACACAACTGATTTAGCTCGCAGGAATTAAACCCCAATCATTAAGCGCAAGCCCAACTACTGCTGAGTGTTTAGAAGTAAGCCTAAACTACTTGTTGTTTCCTTAAAGGGAAGAACAAAATATTGTTTGGAGCCTTAAACATAGAAGATTTTAAAGATTTAAGCCATATTAAATAATTTTACATGTCACCGATTAGGCTGTATATCTAAAGTATTTTCTTCATGAACAAAGTTACATTAAACCAAAATATAAAATTAAAACAAAGTTTTAAAATAAATTGAAATTAATAATTAAAACAAACTAATAAAAAGAGAAAAGAAAACATATGCCTAAAAGATGTTTTAATTTTGAAAGTATAATTTTTTATTAAGAAGATAATATAATTATTTCTATTGATTACGCGAATATTATACATTATTAAATAAAATTACTTCATTGATTTTATCGCGTTTATTTTACATTTTTCAATTCCTGACGTTTCGAATATTTTCCAGCGGCCGTGGTCACGGGGCAGACTGAGATGTCATGCGTCTGATGCTATGTTGAAGCAGGGTTTCAGACCCACTCTTAATTAATTATTTTTAGTCTGTATCTGACCTATGCAAATGAATCATTTTATCTTTACAGCCAGCAGTGGCTTATGCTTGGGCAAATTTTAATTTGTTAATTATGTAACCCCAAGCAGGAAGAAAAGCAAGAAAGCAGGTAGAACCCAAATCATCTTCTATATTGAAATTTGATGTTTTCAATATCATTCACGTGGATCATCCTCAGAATCGGTGTTCTTTAGCGAGACGCAGGTCGATCAAATCTGATGTAATGGTTTGATGATTTAAAGTATGGTCACACAATCGCCGATTGTTGGGTCTTTTTATGTTTTAATGTCAGCTATATGTTCCTTTCACGCGGGTTGTTACGCTTTGTCTGTCCAATATAAGAGAGTCAGCAATCTGCGGCCGCAGTCACAATCTAACTTGTACACTCCTGGATCTTGTAGAGGAATATTGCATCGCGACAGGTGGTGGTAGGAATTGACCAATCTTCTTCAACGGCTTGATATAAGTTTTGATTGAAGCTTCGCCTCAAATGCAGCCAATCTTGTCAGTTACGCCTTCCTCACAAAGGTAGAACAGCAGGTACTGGCTCCACCGTGGCGGCCTTCACTTCGGTCACTGTGGACGCTGCCGGCGCAGCAAGCCGTTGTCTCGGCAGAACTTGCTTAATATGGTGTAGCTCTCCAGCCTCCGGCGTTCATCACAGATCCCCGTGCTCTCTGAAACAAAGACACACCCACGGTAGCTAACTGGGATGGACGCAGGTGTGAATCACCGTTTAAATATTTATTTGTATGGGTTGGTTTCCTATACACAGTATGGCTCAAGGTGTTATCAGGATTGCAACACCAAACATCAAGAAAAGCTGAAGTGAATTATTATTTCTAACCCGCATACTGTATTTTTTGAATTAAAGGATGAACGTGGTTTAAAAATCATTTATTTTTCAAAATTAAATGGTAAATCTTCTCTAATCTAAATCTACATACCTTTAAAATATTGGATAAAGGGAATGAAAACCACAATGAAAACTATGTTTTTTGATGTTCAATCGTTCAATTTTTACCAAGAAAACTTTTGGATGTCTAAGGCGTCGGTGACCTTTCATCAGTTGGCCGTCTGCCTCTTCGGCCACTACTGGGCAAAGCCCATCCTATTAGTCAAAGAGGGTACTTCCGGAATCGGGCTGGCCCATTGTCCTTCAGTTTTTAATTCTGCGGGCTATTCTGAATCATCCCTTTTTGTTTTTGCTGGAATTAGGCCTCCTAATGACCCCTCCATTGGGGAATTTTGGACCCTTCCCCCACGCTGGTCCAATGGTTGGCGGGTGGAAAATTTTGGGCCCATTCACGCAGGATCTGTACTTTTTAAACAATTGGGAAATCGGCCCAAAGCTAACAACCAAAACAAGCCAAGTTTTTCAGCGTTCCCAACCCACCGGTTTATAAGGCCAAAATTTGGCCACAGGGTCTATCATGTATTGGTCCTTGTTTTCCATTTTTTTTCTGTAAGGGCCAATTTGAAAAGTTACATTAAATACCACCAATTTTGGAATCAAAAGCCAATCCCAGATAACTTTATTTAAATATTAATAAGCATGCTTATTATCCATTTTAGGAAGTATTTTTCAGGTTGATAGATTTTCCCGGGACGCTAATGGTTTGAAGGGAGCTGAAAAACTGGGTTATCGAAAGTTGGGGTTCCCCCTGAGGAGATTAACAGCCAAGGCTTCCCGAATCTTGGGCACTTGTCCGTGTTAACTGCCTCATTTTTTTAACGGAATCGGGGGTTGGTATGCGATTCATTTCCCATCAACCCGAACGCTTTTATTGAACGGGGAAAAGTAAACAAAATACCAATTAAGCCTTATCAGTTTTGACTAAATGGCCGCTTTAATTTTTAACGTTTTTTTAAAAAAAAATTGGGAAAACAAAACCCAGACAACACGATCCCCAGATTGCTTATATAATAAATTAAAAAAAATTTAACCTTGGACACGATTATATTTTTAAATTAGGCTAAACTTCGGCATGCCCAAAATTGGCCAAACTTTTATTGATTAATAGCTTTAAACAACTGCCTCCGTAAATAAGGCAGAAACGCTCCCCAACCAACCCCATTACCAGCATGGGGACTGGGCAAAACCCCTAATGGATAGGGTTTAGGGAAATGTCCGGCGGACTCCGGTGATTTGAGATGAAATTTTTAATCCAAGAAGAAATATCAATTTTTTGTTTTCCCGGAAAAAATATTTTAAATTTCTGCATTGGTGATGATTAATATTTACGTTTATTTTAACCCTTTTGAATGATTTTATTATAACTGTTTTCACCTTATAACACCGATCGTTTCTTTGTTTGTTCGCATTTAAAAAAAAACCTATATTTTGTTTTATTTTATAAATAACTGCGGTTTCCCGAATCCGGACAATATTTCCAACAGGGTCACTAATATGGTATCTATTATAATCTTCCTTGAAACCAAAGGCATCTTTCCCATCCGCAAATCTCATCTCCATCCCCTCCCTCTCGGCCCCGTCGGCGGGCAAGATGTAAAGCCGCCCGCCCCACTCAACGACGAACAAAAGCACGACCGGTTCCCCGAATAAAGTTTTACAAAATAAATTTAATTTGAACAAACGGTTATTAATTTCATATACCCAACTTAATGATGATAAAGCTCATTTGTTCCAAATTTCCAAGAATAGGTGGTTAAAATCCCAAGGTGGAAAATTCACTTGACGATAAATGCCTCAATTCTGTTTTTTTTTTAACATTTTTTAGATTAGTAAACCTTCCAAATGTATTTTTTCTTAAAATTAGCAAAAACAATTAAAAAGTCTTAATTAATAAAAAACAAAAACCGGAAAATTAAAGGTCAAAATATAATAACCTTTTATAAAATAAAAATTTAACCATCCCTTTTTGTCTATGGTGTAAAAAATAGTTCGTCCCAAATTCCTTCGTGGGCCTACAGGGATGGGCAAAAAACATGCAGGGCCCATGGAGAAAGGACAATTTCTTTTTCTTTATTTAAAACAACGTTAATGAAGGGACCATTCTTCTGTAGCCATTGTAGATATGTAAATGCTTAAACATTTTTATTTTAATAAATTAGTAACTGCGATTATGTTTTACTGTATAAGTAGCGAGGATAAACGTACTGTGAATAATAAGAGCATTATTTGCGAAACTGGAAATGGATCGGTTTAGTTCGCCGATTGGAAAGGAACGCCATCATCGTTTGCCGGCGGGAGACTGCCACGAAAGCGCCGGGGACAAAAGAAAATCGAAATCACACCCATCCGTAGGTAATCTAGTCACATGGGGTAAGTCTTTCAAAGAATAAACGCGCAAAATTCATAAATTATGCATTAAATAAGTATAAATTTGGCTTAACGAAAAACAACTTTTTTTTTTTGATGAAAATAATCTTTGATTTGGCTTAATTTGCAACGCAACAACTAACATTAGAAACAAGTTTTTTTAAACTTTGGCTTATTTAAACTATAATTTAATGGATTGTCCATTGTTTATGTGTCCTTAAATCAATTTCATATTGTGTATTAATTTTTTAAATGTCTTCCTAACTTTAAAATAATAGAGTTCATTTTACCAAGTTTTGCGATCATCTGTGTAAAGTAACTAAATGAAGGCGAAAAGAATAATTGTAACTTTTTCAACATAATAAAGAGCGAGTACGTCTCTAGGTGCCAAGGAATGCATCATTTTACTTTCTTAGACAATCGGGTGATCCATATGCATTAAAGGAAAACAACGAATTGACAATGTTGTTTTTTGGGTTGAATCCCGACCTCAGTTTATAAAGCAAAGGGCAAATAAGCTAAGACCGGGGCTGATCAACATGGAAAAAATTTAAAATACATTAGAAACGGGTATATAAAATTTAATATTTTATCCTTTTTATTCGGTGGTTTAGAAATTTAATAAACAGTTCTTTCGGAGTCGTAGTATGGGGGCCAAAAATTTCAGGAATCAAAGGGTTAAATTACTATTTAAAATGATTTAAGCCAAAGTAATCTTGAAATTTGAACATTTTTTTATGGGGAACAATCTTTGAAGTCTTCCATTCGGAAGTTTGGTCTCCAAATTTGGCCTTGAGGTCCCGCTCTTGGGTGATAAAAATCTCTGACCACGGGATTTATTTTTTATTTAAGGGGAAATATAAAATCATTTGGGCTCAGGTCGGCTTTGCGGATATCTAATAATTCTATGTTTTCTTGCCAAAACTTTGTTCTGTGGGGGCGGGAACTCCATTGTCGTGATGGAAAAGATGTGGTGTTCTTTACGGGTTAAAAACCACCTGTGGAAATAAATGCTGCGTACCATTCTCTTAACCTTTATCCTAAAGGGAAACTCCTTGGCCGATTTGGACAAAGCGGCCCCATTTATTTAAACCCGTGAACGCTATTTTGTTTTTAACCCTTTTTCAAACCCAAACTTGGCGGTTTATCTCATTTCAGTTATCAGTATGATATTTATCCTTTAGGATCCGTGAAATCTTTCGAGGGTTCTAACCCATGTTACCGGGTTTTTGCCTTCACAGGCAATCTATCCCGGAAAAAACAACTTTTGCCCTAATTGTTTTGAAGATTTGTTTTGGCTATGCCAAGTTGCCCAATTTGTGTTTCCCTTGATCTTCCTCAATCGCTTACGAACAAAATCAACTTTTCTTTTGATTTTGTTTTTTGGACGGTGGGAATCATCCACGGCCTTACGTCCATTGGTTCAAAAGCAGCGAAAATTTAGTTTTGGATGGGGCCATCCCAAATGCAAAATCTCCTTCACACCCGTTTTGTTTCCCCTTGAAATTATAATAAATCATCCCCCAATTTTCTGATAAATTCCATTTTTCTAAAAAGTACAAAATAAATCAAGACAAATCTTTTAAATAAATAATGATTATTTTAAAACCAAGGGTTTGCAATTAAAAAGATTTTAATATGAGGATCCCAAATATTCCATTAATCTTTTAGTAACCCTTAGTTTTATAAGTTTATTAATTAGTCTTTAAAAACTTATATTATAATGGGGGAACATAGATATATCAAACTATTGTGAATAGGTTTTTTATCATTTTTTATTTTATTAAAATATAGTTAGAGAAAATTGCCATTTATCTTAACTTTTTATTTCTTTCTTTAACTTCTGCAATGTCAGAATTGTGTCCAGAAGGGTTAATTCATTAAATATAGGGAAGATGTGGTTAAACAATTGGATTTCCAGGGCCCAAAAAACTGACTGGAACCTTATCGATCGGTTTTCGATTAACTATTGTTTTAAGTATTAAAATTGAAAATTTGTTTTGATATTTTTTTTGTTAATCCTTTTTTTTTTTACTTTTACCCTTTTATTCTATAAAGCCCAATTTGTAAAAAACCCTATTCTTTTTTCCCTTTACGGTTTTTTTTAATTTAATTTTTATCAGAATCATTCTGTTTTTCATTATTGTTTTGTGAGTTATTTTTTTAATTTTATTCGTGTCTGGATGGATAAAATGATTATTTTATGTAATCGAAACCCTAAACCTTATGGCGGGATCTTGGCCCCATTTTTTATTGGTTGTATTGTGCTTTTCTTTATACCCCAACAAATCGTGGAATTTGTTTTTTCTGGAAAGGAAAAAGGTATTATGGCTACCATTGAAATACTAAAAGAAATATTCAAAATTTCCCAATTCAAACTTGGTAAAAAAATTATTTCTTGATCAGATTTTTGTTTGGAAGGAAGGGCCCTTCAAAGCCCAAATTTCGACAGAATCAAAACTTTTTAAAGTCCTGGTCTTCTTTCTGCCGCAATAAATATGGTCATCTAAAGCCTTTTCGAAATCCGCTGGTCGGGTGACGGATGAAAGGAGACAATTCAAGATGACCCTCGGAACCAAAAAAACGCGGCCTGAAGGGAAATGATCTGGTTCTTGAGGCTTTTATCACCTTTCTTGAAGAACTGCACCAATTTGCCCCGCAGGTAATCCTCCTCGTGTTGAAAATTTAAGAGCCTCTAAGGACTTTGTATTGGTTACCACCCGCTCAATTTGTAATTCCTCCCCGGGGTGCTTTCTTCTTTAATTTTTTGGGTGCCATTCTTCTTCAACCTCTCGGGTTTTTTCAAAGTTTGTGGGTAACTTTGCCTTGCGTCTCCTCCTTGAAAACGGTTCAAACGGATTGCAAACTTCCATAGAATTCTCGATCTCCTCAAACCGGTCCACCAGGATGACGGACTATCGGTCTTAAACTTGTTGTTTTTGCCCGATAGACGATTCTGGCAAAACTTTGAACCTTGGTCCGTTCAATCGCCCTTTAAAAAATTGTTTAAATTGCCCAAGTTGCCCATACCCCGGAGATCTGTCTATTCAGGCCTAAATTAACATGCAAGAAAACCCCATCTTCCCCTTTTTCCAAGGTTTAGGTATAGGTTTTTTGGGATCAAGCTTTGGTGCGCCTTATGGGACCTAACCAAATTGGACGTTCCACGGCTCAGCGTTATTTGTCCCAATGGTCAGTTGTTAATAAAAGGTTAGCTCAGCGAAACTTTGGGCATTTAGGATATGGGACGAGACGGACGTAGGGGTTTTACAAAAATTTTCAGCCTGATGTTTGGTTTAAAGTTCTTCAAGTCGGTGATCATCCCGGTTTTAACGGTTTTCAATTCTAATTTATACAAAAGGTTTTCAAACCCCCTTCATCTCATCGATTGGCAACCGGTGACAAACTACGCTTATTAAACGAATAAAAAGCCAGATTATTCAACCCGATGTTTCTAACAATTTGGGCAAATTTCTGGTGTGGTGGATCGTTTTAAAAAATATCATCAAAACCAACTAAAGGACACTGATTTAAATAAAAGCTTAGTTTTTTTATTAATTATTTTTTTTTAAGCGTAAATCCTTATTTTTAAGAAACACCATTTAATCTTTTACTTTTTTGAACCAAAAACAATAAAAAGAAAGTTGAAATGATTTATTATTATTTATTTTAATTCTAACCTTGCCATCTTGAGACGTGCATGTTTGTCGGTCATCTGGGATTATTGGTATCCAAAACATTTCCTGCCTTTTAATTTTTTGGGTTAAAAATGTTCAATAAAGTCTTTTTAAAAATTCAAGTGGAAAAACTGAAAAGTTGTTAGTCCCCGGTTGAACTCCCCATCCGGTTTCTAAAGCCAATCCCCTTGGGAGGGTAAACAAAAGTTTCCGGGCTCCAACGCGTTGATTGACTTTTTTAAAATGGAAAAATCCAAAACTTAAGTTTTAAGTCGTTTTTCGTTAACGAATTTGAGGAATCGACCAAATAGTGAAAACCACAAATTAATTTTATGTCCTTAATTCTAAGAAAAAAGACGTTTTTAAAACAATAACAATTCAAAACAAAAAAAAAATAATATAAAATGAATAAACAAATAATGGAAAACAAAACTATTAAACAGAGAAAGCAGAAAAAAAATTCTAGATCAACAATATAACAAGAAATTTTTTTATTAATAGATAATATTTCTTTGGATATTTATCGGCAGAATACATAATTCAACAAAAACCCTAATTATTAAGTATTGAATAAATTTCCAGTTCATTTGATATATATTCAAAACTGTTTTCAGTGCACATTTTATTCTGTTAGTGTCATTACATGAATTTTTTTGTTGTATCTAACTGCGGCCACCTATTATCTCCTGAAGAATTTGTTATAAACATAAATTTTATTACAATGGATGAAAGACAATTTGGATTGATAAGAGCGATTACTGACAATAAAGAGAAATCCCCATTTACAAACAAAATTTCCTGGAGGGAATTTGAAAATTATTTCTGAAAAAACTATGCAAATTCCTTTTATTTATAAATATCTAACTGTTTCAGTTTTTATATAAAAATAAAACCAAACCACCGAATATTATTTTTCAAAAATGTTTCTTTACCCTGCTTTTTTCAATCTTAGGCCTAAACTCTCGGCTGCCCCAACTAATAACGGTTGATAAAAAATTTAGTATAATCAAATTAATTTTTTGGCAGGACCATGGAAATTAATAAAATTTTAGGCACGAAGAAAAAAAAAGTTCAAGAAAAGACTATTAATGTGTTTAAGGATCCCAGTTTTCTTTTTTTGTAATATTTACCACTAATTAATTTAAAAAATTTGAAAATTAATCAAAAGTTTTACTATTCAGGCTTTTGGTCTTCACAAGGACAGGCGCAGTTCGAGAAAAAAATCCTATCAGGCGCAAAATTGAAAGAGACAGGACCGCAAGTTGGAAAATTGTTCAGGTAGACATTTTAATCCTTTTAAACCTGGTGGTCATAAATTATAAACAGGGCTTACCAGGCCAGGAGGTATCATCATTCGTTTGGTCTACTATGTCGTTTTCATTTTTAAGTCCCCGGCATAAATAAGGTGACTGGTAAAAAAATACTCGATTGGAAGCCTTTTGTAATCATTTTTGTTCGGTTTAATTATAAATATTAATAAGTCGTGATTCCCGGCAGTCAAAAATTCAACTTTTAATTATTTTTAGTCTAACTAATGCCTTTCAACATTAAAAAAAAGTCGCGTGTTTTTTTTTTTTTAAAAATAATCCTTTAATGGGTTTTAAGCATGATATCAATTTGGGAAGTAAAAATTTCAGGTTGACGATTTCCACTCCGGCAAGTCGTTTGACGGGAGCGGGAACGTGCATCGAACGTTCAAACACGGGGAGAATTTGGCCCAGAGGGCCCGATCTTGGGCATGTCCCGTAACGCCTGCACCTCTCGACCAATCTGGTTGGTACGGAAGGTTCCAGGCCACCAGGCCCGGACCTATCATTCGTTTCGGAGACAATGCCCCCAAAATAAACAAAATGGCACCAATAAGATATTAGTTTTGACAAGTTGGACATCTTTTTAGTTTTTGCGAATTTTTAATGTTGGTAAATTTTAAATTGAATATTTTGGCCCAAAGAATATCTATCCTTGTTAACAAAATGCAAAATGAGTCTCATTGTATTTATGTTTGGACCAAAGGTCCCCAGATTAGCTTTAGTGTGTTTTTGTGGTGCAAAGTATTAAAAAGGCCGGCTTTCGAATTGGATAAAGGACTTGTTTTTCTTGGTGTTTAAGCGAGGTCTGAATAAAATAATAAACCCCCTAAAGTTTAAGCGACAACAAAATGGCCTTTGTACCGTCCTTTTTGGTATTTCCCCTTTTCGGTATCATTTTATTTTGTCCTTTTTTTACCCTTTAACGTTAAAAAAATGCCACTCAAAAATAAATCGTTCGGTAAATGTTATCAGGAACTTTGTCTTGTTAGATTTTCCTTCTTTGTCCAAAAGTCATTTAAGCGTCAATTTAAAAAGACGAAATATAACATGTTTTTATTAATAAATTGAAAAAAGGAATCGTGTTGTATTTGAACAATTGGCATTTTGTTGGTATTGGGAAGCATTTACAATAACAAGACTTACTAAAAGGATTTATAAAACAACTATTTTGAAAATTATTCCCATTTAAAAATATCAGTATAATTCTAACTTGAATCCTCCAAAAGTCCATTGATTTTTTCTTTGAAATTTTGGGGAACCCCCTATTCATCCCTTGCCCAAAAATTTCAATTTAAGAATTTTCTTTAAAAGCATTTTAGACAAATATTGAATATTTTAAGCCCGTACGTCTACTCCGGTATTACGGTCCGAACCAAAAGTGTTACTTGTTAATTGGTATATCGATTACCATGGACAACCTCTATTATCTAACACTTTTGTTTAAACATTCTAAACTTTTTTGACGGTTGTAAATTAAATTTAAATCCTTCTTTCAAATTTGTTTAAAAAAGGGGAAAACATAAACGTTCTCTAAGGCGGTGGGGGGCTGTTCCCAATGTCTGGAACGCGATAATGTGCGACCGCGGTAGGTAAGTTTAACACAATCACAAAACCCATCACCTTTTTTTAAAAAAGTACCCCGGGGCAAGAAAAAAAAGTTTCTATTTTCTTTTTTTCAATAAGTTTTTTAGATGGATTATTAATATTCATCATCACCATGGAAGTCCACGTGGACATGGCCTCCCCTTCACCCCTTAAAGGGGTTTGGACCCCATCCACGTTCGATATGGGTTGTGGGTGGACGACTTTGCAAATCCGACGCATGGATCATCTTCCAAGACAATGGGAATCATTTTCCTAAACCTAGAAACAAAATTAAAACCCTTTGGTCTCCTGTCTCCGTCCTCCTTTTCCTTATTTTTCGTTCCCTTAAATTGGAAAGTTTTAAAATTGTGCGGTTCTTCCTCGTCCGGTTGGCAATTCAGCGTAAAACTTAAGCATTCAAACGATGTTGAAAACGCCAGATTATTCAACCGATATTTCTAACCAATTTGGAGGAAATTAAATAAGGTATGTGGATCGGTTTAATAAAATATTCAGTAAAGACGAACTAAAGGACCGTTAGGAAACAAAAAGTAGATCTTTTTCAAATTTTAATTATTCTCTTTTGCGTATTATCTAAGTAAAATTTTTCTTATGTGTTTTTAGGAATAAACCCTTTTTATATTTTTTTTTAAACCCATTAAAACAAAATTACATTTTGGTTTTATTATTTTGTTAATTCTCCTTTCTTCTAGTTGGTTTTAAGTAAGTTTGCATAAAATAAAAAAACTTCTAACATATCAAACGTTTTTAATTATAAAACCTTCTATGTTTTTTTTTAATTTACAGTTGAATTTTCGATTTGGAAATGCCATTAACGTCCCAATCCAAAAACCCCACTCTTTGTATTTTTCGCTTTGTTAAAAAACAGAAAATGTCATCAAAAGTCGTTCAATTTCAGTACGCTTAACATTCATATTTTAAAAAATAAAACACCTTTTATTAACACCAATTAATTAAATTATCGTTGTTAACTAGGAAACCGTCTTTGGGGTCAATAAAAAATTTGTAAATAAAAGTATGTTTTACTTTTATTTTAAAAACCCCAACACCACTCGGTGGAATTTAAACCGTTTTGGCGGCCCTCGCGGCGAAAGGAATATTTCCCCAAAATTAAGTCCTTTACCCTTTGTTGGTTCCCCAAAATTCGTGATGAGTCAATGGAAAGATAGATTTAGATTTATTTTTCTTTTTAAGCCACTATTTACTCTTAAAACGTTAAACAAACCATTTTCAAAACCTTTAATTTCATAAATCTTATTTTCAAATTTTCGGTATCTATATTTTTTATATACGTATCGAAAGTTCCTATCTAATTTAAGTCTAATTTTTGCCGTTCGTAAAATTGAGTAGATATTATAATTTGCTAGTAGATTTGCATCCAGTAATCACTGCACCTGTGATTGATAATATCTCTCCATCTTTTACCTGGTTTCCCTTTTCTTCTTTTTCTGTTCTGTGGTATCCACTCAGTCAAACGTTTTGTCCATCTGTTATCCAACCTGCAAACCCGTCCAATGCCATTTAAGTACACTAATTCTTTTCCCTACGTCTATGATTTTGTCTTACTTCTTACATTGCTGTTTTTAATTTTATCCGAAAGCTTTATTTCCAGCATGCCTTTCAGTATTTCTTTGGTATATAGCAATTTTTCTTAATGACCACGTCTGACAACCCTAAGTTAGGCATGATAAAACCTTAATTTCGTAGATTTTCTTTTTTTAGACTCACTGTATTGTTTTTCATTATTTCTCTCATACCCCAGTATTTTTTCTATGCCAGTGTTATCCTTCGTTATATTTCTTTTTCGGTGCTATTTTCAAATGATACCAACTCACCAAGATAAGTATATTCCGTTACATATCCTATTTTTTCGCCCTCCACAACAATATTTTGCGGATCAACATTAATTAAGATCTCAGTTTTTGTAGCATTGAGTGACAGTCCTACTTTGTGGCTGTCTAATGCATTTATTTGCTTAGAAGTACCACGATGTAATGGGATCTCACAACATCCTAGGAACCACAACCTCACCTGCCGTGGTGCACCCTGCAAGCAACGAACGAGGCTCTGGCAACCACCCACCACCCATTGGACCAGCGTGGGGGTGCGTCAAACCCCAAATGATGAGACGAAAACGCCCCCCCCAGTTCCCGGTAAATTGCTATTCCTGGCCAAGGCGGCGGTCACGGTAACGGCAGGGCGGGGTGCTAGAATCCCCAGGGTACGTAGGCCGCCACACAAACTGACCTCGCGACTACAGGACGCACCTGCAGCTGAATTCTCCATTTGGCCCAACTGGAGGAGGAACTGGAGGTGCATAGATGGCACGTTTCGGATTGAGTGAAGTCCGTAGAGGGCAGTACTCTACCCGGTAGGCCATCTTCCAGACTTCAGGCAGGAAAAATCCATCACAGGGTGGAGTCAGGTTCCTTGTCAATAAATCCCTCATTGACAATGTATTGAAGTATCCGGTGTGTCGGCGAGGGTTGCGTACCTTGTGATAAAGCTAACCAATGGTACAACGAAATGATCCAAGTGTACGCACCAACGTCGTCTCACCGGATGATGATTCGAAGATATGGCGGGACATCTCAAGGCCTTACATACCACCACACTCACCTTCAAGCGTTGTCAGGGTTCAGCGCCAAGTAGGAGTACGGCGCAGCGAATCGATGTGGATCGATGGCTCGGGAGCAGAAATCCAGGGGCAAATGTCGTCAATTTCCTCGAGGCGGAGCTGTTCAATGAACTCGTTCTTTAGAAACAGCCCCAAAAAATACGTGGCAGAGCCCGATACTATGACCAAAATGAGATAGACTTCATTATATCGGACAAAAGCGATATTCAGGATGTCTCGGTGATTACAAGGTTCAAGACCGGAGTGATCACTGACTACGGCACCTGAATATAGATTTGAAGCGAACGGTCGATTGATGGAGTGTCCTCCCTAATCTGCTCCAGCCTATCATTGATCCTGGCAAATTTCAGATCAATCTGGAAAATCGGTTGCTGCCTTGGAAAATACAATCACGTGAACGTTGACGGGAACTCGATCAGTGGTAGAAATTCTTCGGGACGAGTGCCAAACTTTGCGGTCTGCGACGTACGGGCAAAATCTAAACTTTTGGGAGAAACACTGGATCTCATGGCAAGCGACGAAATGATCCAACCGTCACTTCGTTAGAACAGCGGGTTCTTAACAAGACCATCTCCAAGCTGGTAGCGCGACCTCCGTCACTCCAATACGCTCTCAATACAAGCGTTGCAAAACCGGGGTCCAAAGTCTTCCGTTAAACAGCTTGGAAGAAGCCATCTAACGAAGTTGACCAAAAGAAAAGTCGTCGCTTCTAGACCAGAGGTTCCTCAGGTTAAAGCTTTACAAGCCAGTTATACCGCGTCGCTTCAGCACAGGCCGGATAGAAGGATTCTCGAGTACTCTTATCCCATGTGTCGGAGGATCTTCGAAATCGGCCCGAGAAATCGGGGGCTCTGAGCAACTTCAAATGGAAAAGCCCGGGAGGACGGGTCAGACGGAGCTTGAAGGCCGCCGGTAACCGTGCTGAAAGAGACTCCGCCGTCTGTTAACTCCCCTTCTCTCCGGGAGAACTCCTGAGGATGGATAGGGTTTGTCGTATTTTTCAAAAATGATAAAACCTTTAAGAACTATCGGAATATCCCCTGAGTCATTTTGTTGTTTTCGAGGTCATCTAATCGTCTTTGAAAAGACAGCGCAGCCCCGAGAACAGGCCCCGGAGGGGTTAAGGCACCGGGACCCAATAAAGTGAGGCAGGTTAACAGAAGACACAGTATAACCGCCCCCAAAATTTGTGGATTATAGAACCCCCAATGAGACCGGTTTTTCCGAGTCCAAGCGGGCAAATTGATTGGGATATATCGAGATGCTGAGATGTCTGCAACGCCGCCATATGTCTGTCGGTCCAAAGGGGGGAAGCCTTTCCCCTCCCGCGGGGAGAAAGGAGACGCAGTTCAAATTTTCTCCGCCGCGCTTGAGGAATGTTCAGGACGCTCAACTGGGAAGGCCAAGGCATAAATGTGAACGGCGAGTACATTCCATCTGGGATTTGCGGGAATAATCTCTGGTTTGAGACCGCAAAGGACCTGGCAGAAAATAGTGCAAAGCCTGGCTGAATTTCCCACGCATCTTCTCCGGATGAAATTAAAAAGCAAGGTCATGTTTAACCCGAGCACGTTGATCCGGGGACCGATCACCGGGGACCTCCCCAGGGTTTCCGGGTAGTTTACCTGGGGCAAACCTCCAACTGGGTAGAAACAACTTTGAGGGGAGGCCAAAAAGTTGACGCTGGCTGGGCGGCCCATGTTTTCCGTCCAGGTTTTCTCCCTCCTTAATTGTGCCTCAAATGAAAGTCTTCGATCAGTGGTCCACCCGTTTTGACCCTACGGTGCCGAACTTGGACCCACGGTTGGACTGGGTTTAAATTTAAAGTCCCAACGAGCTTGGGTGGGCTATGCCGGGATCTTGAAGGACCGCATCGAAATGACGTGATCCGTCAGGAGAAAAAATCACTGGCCAGCCCCACCGGATTATAAGTAAGTGGCAGTGGGCCGGTCATATAAGCCCGCAAACGACGACCGCTGGAGTCGAAAAGTTTGGGGGAACCGAGGCCGGCAAACGGGAGTGTGGGACGCCCTGCGGCAAGATGGAGCGACGACATTCGCAAAAGTGGCCGGGTGGGCTGGATGAGGTAACCAAAGATAAAACGGTGGCGTGGTTTAGGGAGGCCCATGTCCAGCGGTGGACTGGCGCAGGCTGATGATGATGAAGTACCCGTGTTGTCCGCAAATCCCGGGTCATTATAGCTCCCCATCTATTTTTCCTTTCTTTTCCCAATTCAGACGTCTTATTCGATTTGAAAGAAAAGATTTTTGTCGGGGGTTCCTGTCTTTACCTCTTTTCTATAGGAAATTCTATTCCTTCTCGTTGTAAATGGCTTTTAACATAACTTTTTTTTACACTGTTTATTATATTAATATATGTTGGGTTAACGCCTGTTGAGCTAGGTGCCGCCAATATCGCGTTGAAGCGTAAAGATTCGAACAGGTGTGGAGTTTGGTTTTTGTTTAGTCTATAAAAACCATAACTTTTTTCTGTATTCTTTGGTTTTTCTATTTTGTGTTATAACTTGTATTGATCTATAGTCGAGTATTTTTCAGCCCTTGTTCGCGGTTTGGTTTTCGTTCAAATCAATAGTTATTCTTTTTTCAAAATTATTTTTAAAAAATATTTTATATCAATTAAAGGGTATTAGGGTCATAGTTTAAGGTCTTCTCCCCGTCTTGGCCAATAATACAATTTTGTAGATTTGAACCATTGTTCCGACTGGTTTCTGTTTAAAAATATTATTAAACAATGTTTGAAAAGGGTTTTTGAAGGAACATGATAAGGACGAGCATTTTCATTTGTAATTATTATCGTTTTTTAAAGTCAAATTATTAAATCTTTATTCAATAAAGAAGCATTAAACTTTCTTATTGTTTGCCAAATAAACTACCCGGTTCGAAAGGTAGCCTCTGACCTGAGAAAATCGTAACAAACTCAGCACTTTTTTTTTCCCTTTTTCAATAAGTTTTACAAAAACATAAATTTTAATAGTTAAAAATAGCCTGGGGAACAGTTCATTGGGGTGTATTCAGGGGTGAATTAAATACGGGAATGGAATATTTCCACTATTCCTGTTTATTAAAAATTTTTTAATTGAAACTCCTTGTTTTCAGTCCACCACCAACCGTATTGGACCATGGTGGAAGTCCAAAACCCCAATGGATAGGGGTGTTTAGGGGAGCCCTTTCCAGTGGACTATCAAAGGCAATGTATGATATATATGATGGTTTTGAATACGAATACCATTTATTTTTTAAAAAGATTCTGGTTTTCAAAGGTCTTGTTAAACTTTATAGTTTTGGAAATGGAATATAAAAAATCCAAAGGATGATTTATTATGACTTTCGACTTTTTAACAAAAAACAGTGTGATGACCGGAAGATTTCAAAATAAAAAATAATTTAAAAGTTACAGTTCTTGCAAAGACTTTTTTGCACAGACATACCTTATAAGAAAGATGTCATTTAATTTTATGTTTGTTAGAATAGATATATGATTAATTAAGCCCAAATTATTTTTCCCAAACTTTTCTATGATATAAAATACAATTATAACATTGGTTAAAGGACCTTAGATGGTGGTTGGATGTTTGGAGCATTAACCCCACCCATTGTTACTTTGAACAGATGATACATGCTTGTGGAAATAATGTAAAAAATGGCAAATATTCTTATTCTCCTAAAATTGAGCAGCAAAAGCAGGATTTCAGACCTTGGAAGTTGGAGCAGAAAACATCCAACCTTATTCATTAAATACAATTTAGCTTATGAAAGTATAGGCCCATGTATTTAAATTGGAAATCAAATAGCATGAGTTACTTAAAATTCTTCGCCCAGCAAAATGTATAAGTATAACAAAGTGGTTTTGGATGCCCAAGACAGTCCAACTCCTCTTATGGCAACCAAAATCAAGGATGCAAAATGGGTGGAGCCCAAATCGCATCCTTATAACAAATTTTAACGTTTTGAAACTTGGGTGTCTTTAAACAAAGTGTGGTTTTGAGGGACCCCTTTCAGCCTTTGCTTAATCTCAACGCAGTGGATGCGGCTGGGGAGGCTGACAGCCTATCGGCAAAGCCAACTCGTTGGGGAGCACTCAAAAAGGTTATTCGTGAAATTTTTGGGATTATATTTATACACATTATAAATATTAGCTTTTCAGTGATAAAAAATAATTGTCAACCAAAGTTTATAAAATAGGAACTGTCCGTGAACTGTAACTGACAATGTTGGTTTTGATAATTGGGAATAATTGTTACTCTGTAAGCAGGAAGTTTTTAACCATATTATGTAATAAGCAGAAATTTCTTTTGTAAACCCAAAGAAATTCACCAGACAGGTTTTTTAAATTGTCAGTAACTTGAAATACCTGATTAATGGATTGTAATTGTATTTGTATAAAGAGGATGAAATTTTAAAAAGGAGGATATCCTAATATTCTTTCCATTTCCATTTTCATCACATATAAACCTGTTACAAAGTAAAATCAATAACAAAGCTTCAAAGGTAAGTGATTAATAGACAAGGTTACAGATAAAATGGTTCTTAAAATCTGTTTTATGTGGGAGATTGTTGCTCCGAAAGCTTCAGCATCTTAGGAGCCTGATTAAATAGTATTTGTATGGAAAAAGTTCCAAATTGAAAATGTCCATAAAGTATCAAATATATAACATTTATGTTACGCAATTTTTTATTGTGTTAATAATTAACAAATCTCTAACAAAAGCTAGATCACAAGTGTTGTTTATGTCTCAGAACAAAGTCTTTGACATTTCGCCTGGTAGGAAATTTCAATTCAATAAAAAAAGGATTAGGAAGATTTGTGCATTTTATTCTCCTGGATACAACCTTCTATGTTATATATTTAATTAACATGAGCTTTTAGCTCAACCATTCGAAGATATTTGCCCAAAGAGCATTTGACCATTTCAAAATTTTGTTATGAGGTGGGCTTGAGATTCTTTAAAAATGTGATTGGCTTCATTCAAAATAGTAGTTAAAATGTCCTTTTGTTATTGTGTATATTGTGTTAAGGAGTTAGTAAAAATTAAGACAGTAATATGGTTCAAGAATCAATCAGAATTATATTTTATATCTCAAGGTAGTAAATTTTTTGTTACCATAAGGTTTACCTGCTTCTAAGCTGTGATTTCAAACTTTTTGGCTAAGCCTAGAATAACTTGTTGAAAAAGCCTAAAATAAAAATCAATGATCAAATATTCTGCATCTGTAGTATTTTTATACATAGAGTCAGTAAAATCAGATTAGTCAGATATTAAAGACAATTTATAAATAAATTTACTAAAGTCATGTATACAAGTTATTACTTAAAATCCATGTTTGAAAGGTTTGAAACCGAATATCTAAAAGAAGTTGGCTCAAACAAAAGTATTCAATTTTTATCAGTAAAATAATTATCTCTTATGTTTAAATAAATGTCGTAGGCAATTATTATTCAAATAAATGGATTTTAATACATTTCCTTATTGAGAATAATTAATGTTTTACATTTTGACATTGACTTTAATTTTGAGTGATTATAATAATGATGGTTTCTATAATTATATTTTACTCTTTATTTTGAGAATAAGAAAGCGTGAGGTAATAAAACTAGCAATAGTTTAATTACAGTATCAATAAAAATTGTTTGTTCACACTGCATTCTTGTCTTCTACAATTTATGATCACCAGCCGAAATCAAAAAAGTCTTCATCTCATTGCTGTGTTTTCGAATACATATAATATTGCTGTTATGCATTAAAACAAAACAGGTATTATATGTTGGAGAATACACAGCAATGAACTAAGGCGCTTGCTGATGATGAAGACGGCAATGACGCTTGACAGCAAAATTGGCGGGAAGCAGGTACTACCAACTGAGGGACATAAATTTAAAAGGTGACGTATATATCTATCTATTTGGGGACATTTCATAAATCTATGGAATCATAAGGACTGCTTCTTCATCTCATTGCTGTGTTTTCTACAAACAAAACAGGTATTATACACCTGTTTTGTTTTAATGAAAACAACAACAATATCGAAAATGTTATGCATCGTTTTTTCATTTAGAGTAATAATAGACTCTGTATTAAAAGGAATTTCAGTAAACAACGAAAAAAGAGTATCAGCAACAAGGTTTTAGGTGAAACCACAAAATATACTATTGTTTTATTCCTAAACGTCTCAAGGAGACAGAATTGACCTTTGCGTATCTAATTAGCAATATATGGTGTTTGTAAAATTAACGATTTTGTGCCTTACGTTTTTACGAGTGATTATTTAGTTAATTCAAGTGATGAAAAAGCTGGTCGTTCCTGATGGTAACGCCCTACCTATTAGAAAACGCATTAAATGCAACCAAATCGCTTGGCATCTTGAGACGTGCTGTGATGTGTTTGAGTATATATAGAGTGGTACGATGTGATATCCGAAACATTCCGCGGCAATTCATATTATTTGACTTTACAAAAACTGTTCATATCATAAGTCGTTTTTAAGAGATTCGTAATAAACGAAAAGCATCTATCCTTGTAAAAGTACAATAAAGCAAAAATGTATTAATTCAATAAAGATTTACAAACATATTTTCAGCCTACATCTTAGCCCGAGAAAAGTTGTATTGGATATAACAAAGCAAATAAATAAATGTCCGACTATGTAATTTTGACTATGGTGCCCATCAAACACATGGATCATGTTATTTTACAGGCAATTATGTGATCAACACGTATTACCCCAAGTAGGAAACAACAATTAAAAGTTGTTCAGTGCCCGCAGGGTTCGAAATCCCAACCTCCGGTTTCTAAAGCGCAACCCCATTCCACTAGGTTACGGAGGCAGTGTAACAAAGCAATTAGTTGCGCTACAACGTACTTGTTGATCGACTCGTTATTAGAGACTGAAGAAATTTAAAACTACTTGTTTTTTACCATATTAATTAATTTTTACATGTCTCTTGATTAGGCTGTATATCAAAAAGACCTTTTCTTCATTGGACAAAAGTTACATGTCAACCATATAGTTTAAAACAAACCTTGAAATTTAAATTGAATTATTAAATAATAGAAAACTAAACTGATAAAAAGAGATAGCAGAAAAATATATGTTTAGAAGATCTTTTAAATTTGGCCACGGACAAATTTTTTATTAAGAAGACAATATTTTATTTGGATAATTATATTGTCCGTATACATAATTCAATTCTGTTAGTGTCATTACGTGAGTTACACTGCACTTTTGTCTATACCTATTGGCGGGCACTTGTTTTATCCTCAGTAATCTGTTATAAATATAAATTTTATTAAAATGCAACTAGAGATTAGACAGAACAACTTAGATTCGATAGAATCACGATTACTGACAATACAGAAGTATAGTGCACCTGGCAATTCTACAATACAAAAATTCTACGCTGGACGAACAATTTTTGTAACTGGAGGGACAGGTTTAGTTGGAAAATTATTTCTAGAAAATCTATGCAGGTACATAATTTATAACGCTACCTGTTTTTATACATAACATAAAAGCCGACCCCAAATCCTCACCGAATATTACTTATTAAATATTTTTACTAATACTCCTACTAATTTTCAAGGCTAAGGGCCCCAACATCTCTGCCTCGCTTCCATCCTGATTAACGTTATGATAATATAGTAGCATAATCACAGATGAACTTTTTATGCAGTACATGTGAAATAAATAAAATTTATATGCTGATTCGACCAAAGAAAAACCAAACTGCTCAAGACAGACTATGTGATGTGCTTAATGATCCTGTAAGTATTATTATTCTTTAGTAAACAATTCAAAAAAATCTAATCACTTATCCTAATTTAAAAAAAATGTTAAAAATTAATAAAACCTTTTCTATTCTGGCTTTTGATCCGTTACATAAGAAGAGGCCGCAGTTCGAGAAAATAATAATACCTGTCGAAGGCGACATAATTGAGAAGAGACTTGGACTCAGCGACAATGACTGGAATACCATTGTAACCGAGGTAAACATTTTGATGCTACTGTTATTACTGGTGGTCACCACGGATGATTCAAAGTTATAGACTTTGCATGGGTCTTGGTTAGTAATTGCTTGTCGAGGCCACTGTCGTCGTCGTGGTTTCAGTCTGCCAAAGCCTACTGCTGAGCATAAGCCTGACGATCCTGACGATCCTGTGGCAGGCCCATTCACCTTGCTAATTCTGCGGGCTATATCGGTTCATCATCTTCATCATCATCATCATGAGCCTGTCTTAGTTTGTCTGTTATTAGGGGATGTCAGCCAGGCTGGAAGTCGACTTGCCACTGGAGCAGAGGCTCCAGTGGCAAGTCGACTTCTTCAAAATCAAACCACGCATCCTAAATGCGTGTGGCCATTTCTTTAAAGTTTTGGTAACCAAATTCGAGGGATCTCGCAATCCTCCGAACTCAGTAACAGATGAAGCTTCACACAGACACAGGTCTAGAAGCATAACTTCGAATACATAAGACATAAGACTTGATCATTTACATGCTGACGGGCCTAAACAAAACAAAGTCAGGTGGGAGAATATATGGGCAAAAGATTGGCAAGCATATGCCATTATCGCGTATAAGCTTGAAGGCGGAACAGTTGCCGGCGACCACTTGCATATGTTGGTTTTCTCTTGGGTTTTGCATCTCTCCTTTTGCACGCAAACATTAGTTCCGTTGCCAGACGCTCGCTGCCGGGTGGAGGGAGGTTCGCTGCCTTTTCTTCCCGCATTGTCTTAAGCTCGAATTACGGTATCTCGGGTGATCGGTAGTGGCTGGGTGTTTTAAACGCTTTCGTGTCTGTGTTTTGCTGTGGTGTGTTTTATCGCCCTCTCTGCTAATAATGTAATTTCTTTGAGTGTGGTTTTCACCTCAGTAAAGTGCGTTTTCCACTCTGTTTAGTTGTTCTACATGTCTATTGTTGGTGGGGCCAGGGTGGACTCCAGGCGCTGCAGTGCGCCTCTGTTGTCTCCTGGATGGTATTGAGACTCCTGCATGTCGGCGTCCTATTGGTTAGCCGAGGGCTCTTTACCGACGATTTTAAGGCCAGCTGCTTCCCTCATTGTTCTTTGAGGCCCTTTACCTTCCATTTTATAGTAGCTAAATTCTTTTGAACTCCCTCTAGCCTATTTTCCATATTTTACATGCCTTTTTGAGACCAGCTCTTTTACCTTTAGAAGGGTTCCTGCACGTCTCAAAGTCCAACTGACTTCTGATGATGTCTTTCTCGTTGCTGCAGGCACCATTTTATGTCGCTCTGGCGTTGGTAGAGATCTACAGCTAGTTCTTTGGGTAGCCCCGTCACCATTTGTTGGCTGGGCTCGCTCAACCGCACGAGCTCCCTGCACGCGTTTTGCCAGGCGTTCCTCTCCGGAACTTTGTTTGTGGCGTGATCTGGGTCGGATAGCGCCAGAACTATCTCGTAAAGGGACTGTAAATTACTCTAGTGCGGTCTGCTTGCTCCCACACGCTGTTTTTCTGCTGCTTCAGTGCCTCTTTTCCCTCTGAGGAAGCGTCTCGTTTCACTTGCCTCTTCTCGTTGCCATGTCGTTTCAACTGATCCTCTTTCCGGAGATTCGCCAGAGGCTCGGCCTATCTCCACGGACTACAGGAGTTCCGGAGTTGATGACTCGTCGTCCGGGGATCCGCTGGTCTGGAGCGGGATGTCGATCACTGTCTCAGCTGGTTTGCTATCTCGTACGACCACTTTTCAGGTCTGGTTGTGGATGTGGTGTTTGCGAGTGTTTAGACCATGACACTACTGAGGCACACGGACGAGGACTGACTCTTGGTAACGTTATATTTCTTCTCGACGGTATCCACTGGCCTTATGACTTCTGCAGCGACGGCTGGAGGTGGAGGCGTCAACTATCGATGGCTGCAGACCTTTTGAGAATCTTTTCCGCAGCGATCGTGTTGGTCTCTTTCGCGGGTGGGATTGCTGCTGGGGCTATTCTGCGATGCCATTCGGATCTCCGCCGCTGATTTGACATTTTGTTTGTTTTCCAGAGACATATTTTATATTTTAATACGAAATTTGACCAATTTAAATGTATATTATTGTACTTCATATATATGTAAATATATTTATATTCCTATAGATTTACTTACAGAACTCACTGCTACTAATATAAACGGTTGATGTTATCTACCCAGCACTGGTGTTGTCTGCAGCAGTGGGTACATTGACAACGTCGAAGCTGAGTGAAAATTCTTCTCGGTGAAACTGCTTTTTGGCTCAAAAATTAACCTTTTCCCGACAGTGGGTTGTAGGATTTTCGATGATATTCTGTCGGAGCAGGAAACGTAGAGCTCGTTCTTTAAAGTTCCAACGAGCCGAATATCTATCTTAATTTTCCACTGAGATATGGCTGGCGGGGGTGGGGTAACCTCCGAGGATTTTCGTGGGAGACGATTGGTGAGGTTTGACCCCATAAAGGTTTGGGGTGAGGGTCACTTTCTGAGGTGATTGGTGAAATAAAATTTTTGGGGTGGGGAAATTGGTGAGTTGGGGGTTGCTTCAGTAGGTGAGGAAGGAAGATTTCTGGGCAAGATCACGGGTTCTGATCAAAATTAAGGTCCAAACTCGAGTGATCTGGGACAGCGTAAGTTTCCCTGGGGGTGTACTGATCTCCGGTGGCAGGTCTTCAGCTCTGGCTTCCACAGCTCTTGGATTCCTCGAGGCTAGCTGGGTCCCCACGTCAGCCTTGTATTGACTTTCCGGCAGATGTGTCAACCTTCCTGTTCACCACTTGTGGTCACCTCGTAGTCCAATTAAAACCACGTGTTTAGGAGTTATTTTGTGACACTTTGTCTGGTCATGCTTTGTCCAATGCCTCCCGATCTTTGGATTTTCGGCAGGAAAGATCTTTTAATTGTCTAGCCGGATATATTATTGCACCCGCAGAATTCCAAAGTTTTTCCTTGCTGTTGTATACCAACAAAGTTCCAGCGCTCTTCTGCTCCTGTTCCTTTCACTCCCCAGACTTCACCCACAATAATTGGGATGAGACACACACACTTGTAGACCTTTTCAACTTTCACTCCTTGTAGCTCAAGTGCTATTTTAGAGCAATTTTATATGCGACAACAATATTACTTATCTGACAGTCGCGCATTCTGGCTCGTACCCTGTTGGATGGTTGAGAATGTTTAGAAGTTATAAATGTGCCGTAAACTTGTCTTTGCAAAATACGACAAACGAGACAGTACGTAATTTTGCAGTTATTCCAACTTGCGTGGAATCTACACGGGATGGGTAGACGCATAAGCAACGTGTACCCAGGCCCCAGTGGGGTAGAGACAATTGTATCCTTTTCTAATACTAAATTGTTTCAGTATTACGTTGAGGCAGAAACACCTGCATTCATCTGGCTATCCACTTATGTAAAATGCTTAAATATTTTTATTTTAGTTTGTACTGTGAATGAATGCAGTGATCTAAATATTTTGATATTTTAGATGGTGTTAGGGTTATGGATGGGAGTATTAATAAGGCGTTATTTTGCGAAACCCGGAGTCAGGATTAGGAATTTTTCGTGTCCCTTGGTTGGTAACGAACGCCATCACTTAGCTACCGGCTGGGAGACTGCCACGAAAGCGCCGGAGGGACAAAGAAATCGAAATTTACGATCAATATTCCAGATCGAGGAAGTCACGCAGGTAGGGAACTTTAAAAATGAGCGAAAATTCTTAAATTGTGGCCAAGGATCAAATATTTCAGTTAAAATTATGATGACAACTTCTCAAACTCTTTATTTCTAGATGGAAAAAGTCTTTTGATTTGTAACTGCATTGCTCAAACGTTTTACGTTCTATAAACTATACCTGCTTATGTTTTAAAGCTGTCAATAAGGAAGTTTATGTCTCTTTTAATTTCTGAGTAATATAAAAATAAAAGAATTGGATTTCCGCAGGTTTTGATCATCTGGCTAGTAGTAACAAAATAAATAAAACAAAAAACTGATTATCCTCAATGAGGCTAGACATAACATCGTTTGGGTATAACTTTTGAACATAATAAAACCAAGAGTACGACTTACACCTGCCAGATCCACTTACTTTTAGACAATCGGGTGATTGGCCATATAGTGCACTAACAGCAAAACAACTTACGATATCACAATCTTGTTTTCATGATGTCACTGAATCCACGATCTCCGTATACAAAGCAAAGGTTTATAAATTTTAAACGTAAACTGTAAATATTGTTAGTAAAACTTTTATTTTTGTAGGTGATACAATTTGACATAATGCTGGAAAATAGATATAATCTAAGCAACACTGAAGGCTATAGCAAGCAGCACTGCAAGCATTAGGAACAAATAACGCATTCTTGAATTAGTTGTATTCAATTTGCTGTTCATATACCCGCATACATTATCGATGGAATCTGTTTTTTGACAGGGAAGGAAAGGAGGTATTATGGACTACCGAATGGAAAACTAAATTATATGAATATTATTTCGAAGTTAATTCTTACGTATTATTTATTAATTTAAAACTTGGTTCGAAATATTATATTTCTTGTGGACACGTAGGTGAGGTCATAAAATATAAAGTATTTTAAAATATAATATACCAATAATTCCTAGTTATTTTTCTAATATATTTTTTAAGTCGATCATATTAATTTCTTAAACATTATATATAATAATGTTTCAAAATAGAATTCTTTTATTTCCTTAATGTTTTGGGACATCAGCTTCAGGTATTGTTACACCCTACCGTGTCACATTTATAACTACCTTGGCTTTTCAGATTCCTTAAATTATACAAAAGGTATACAAACTTAACACCATTAACACAAAGTTACTTACACACTCGTCACGATTAGCAATTCAGCAGCATTTGACAATACATACGGATTATTCAAACGCATCTGTCGAAACCCCGGCAAATCGCCTTCCAACTGATATTTTCTAGCAGATTTGGGCGAAATTATAATTGTATGGTGGATCGGTTTAAGAAAATATATCATCATAGACAAACTAAAGGACATGATTATGGAAATAAAAGCAAGATCGTTCTTTCAATAATTAATTACTCTCTTTTTATAGCCCATATGTATCTTATAGTAAAATTTTATCATATGCGTTTGTAGGAATAATTTCGTTTATGTCTGTTTTAAACAAAAAATAAAACTAAAACATTTACCCGGTTTTATTATATTGTTAATTCTCAATTTATCTTCTAGTTGGTATGTAGTTTCTGGTTGAGGCCAACAACCACGTAGTACCGCCTTTGTTGTTGTAACAACCAGTGGTGATAACATATACATATTTAAATTAGAGCGTTGGTGTGCATCAGCAGGAACACCTAACGTACTAAAACTGACAAACATGATGGTCCAAATAGACATTAAAGTAAGAGAGGTTTATTTATCTATGGCTTTGTTGTGATATCACTGCGAAGATTTAAGTATCAGCAACATTGAGCATTATCAGCCTGTGTTTGTCCATTTGCTGGACGCAGGGCCTCCAATACGCCTTCTTACTATTAGGGTTTTAGGCGTTTTGGACCGTAACGCACCGCTGGTCTAATGCGGGTTGTGGTAAACAGACTTTTTTACATACCCATCCACGACGCATAAGGTTCATCTTGCTTACTGAACCAACTTGGATGATCAGCCCCAAATTGTCATACCTATCTGCTATTTCAGTTTAGATAAGTACTCAAATGTAACTCATAGTGAATTTAATCGAGGCCGCTATAACCATAAAATATAGATTTAACAAATTAATTAACTCCGGCATTACTATCAAAATATTTAGATGTAGCCGCCCTCCGATTTACTAAAGTTATCAGTAAAACTATGTACCGCGCCATCTATTGTCGAATAGTTGCAAATAACTAATAATTATGGATAACGCTCTCCAGGCAAATTGACTACTAATTATTAGAAGTAATTTTAAAATTGTTATTTCATCTTCAACACAGGTATTTTTGAGGATGTAAAAGAAATAGCGCGTTTCTGAGCGCATCTTATAAAATGTGACTTGTATATTACTCCTAAGAACTGTCAGATGGGTTTTCAGCAATAAATGGTTTGGATTTGTGTGTCTAGAAAAGGAGTTTTGAATTCCATGAATAAGAGTATGAAACCTACAAAACCTTATAAAGGATATGGAATAAAACTACGTTGATTTCGTATCAATGTATATGTAACCATAAATATTAACATGGGTAACACTCTATATGGCCTCTTAAAGAGTTTTAACTGTGTGTTTCAAGATCAAAATATTAGATTAAAGATTTCTGAGGTTATAATTATCCACGTTTTCGATTATGAGTAATAATGGACTCATATTAAAAAAAAATAACAGTAAACAACTAAAGAAAATATAAACATTTTCAGTGTGAGGCTTCTCCACCCAAAAATATAAAATAGATATTAAAATAGACTTTATTACTTACTGCTTAATATTACATTTAAATTTACGTACTTTTTAAGACCACTATTTTACATACTTATACAAATCTTTAAACAAACTGTCTACATTTTCATAACTTACTACATATGTAAACATTATTTTCTAATTTCCTATATCTATGTGTTTTACGTACCTAATAGCAGACCCTGCCACGCGTTCCTGCGGCTAGGATTTACTATTTACATTGTAAAAACAATTTAAGGACTTAGATAAACAGAAAGAGATATCATAAGGACCACCATGTTTTATTAGATAAATGTCATTTACTTAAAAGAGCAGTGAGCCACATTGATGCCGTTACACCTTAATACCATAAAATAACCTGGTATAAAAATCGATTGGATTGGCATTTAAGTCGTAAAACTGAGAACAATTAATCAAAATATTACTTCGATTGATGTCGTACACAAAATTACAACACAATAGTTAGTAACAAATTTTTGCCTTAATTTCTGCACTTTCTATCAAAGAAAATTTTAAAGTTATATATACATATATGTATTTATAAATATACATTTTATTACGGAGCACTAAAATAAAACATATATTTAACATTTTAATTTAGTTATTAAAGCCAAAATGGGGAATTGATTACACACATGCGTCGTAAGCCTGTGGAAACAACAATTGCCCAGAGTAAAATAACGAATATTTACAATTACTACAATCTATTATCCGCCACTAAATATGGTATCAAAATGTTTACATAAAGGATATGGGATGCAACACATCACTTTTATTTAATTGTACTGTATAAACCTACAATTTACAATTTTACACATAATAGGAAGGCCTATTTTCTCTATTACTTTTATTTAATGGCCCTGGTATAAAATAAGCTAGCGTTATGATGGGTGTTGCATTTTGTTTTAACAAAAATATGGAGTAACCGCCATAATTAAATGACCAAAATAATTAATTTTCAGCAACTACTTTTGTGTCCCCAATTCTCCTATTATGTCTTTATAGTTAATACTGTCCTTGGGGTACCCTGTTCCTTACAAAGATAATTAGTGACAATAAAATGACAATAGAAAGGACTCACCACCATATACACAATTGTAAGATTGTAACGTAATAAAGCCAGATTAAACTAGAAATATTGAGATTAAAATGCATAGACTAGCATATTTTATAAACCCAAGAGAGTTTATAAACATTGGAAGATTTCAACCCGGTAATTTGCGAGATAAAATAACATATATAATTATTCAAAATACATAATTATTATTAAAATTTTTAGTATGTGACTTTAGCAATATTCGCCGCTAAATTAGACGCCAGATGGCGTACAAAGCAAAATTGCCCCGCTAACCCACAGCGTGTATCTTGCACTTATAATTATTTATCGAAATATTTATACGAATAAACATAGGGCTTATTGGAACATTTAAAAACACATGGCCACAGCAGCCTGGTAAAAATTGATTGCATAGGAAATCAGTAGCTTGACACAAACCATTCACATTCAATGAACAATAGCCAGAAAGATTCAGTCTGTCTCCACTCACGCTGCTCCCCTGGCTTATTTGCGCTATAGAGTGTTGGAACTATAGTATTATTATTCATTAAAACAGACAGAAACGTTTTTAAAAGAAATTGTAGTTAAGGTAGCAGCTAACATTGGTCGTACTATTATAGTGATTCAAAACTCTTTAATCATTTCAGGTACATTTTAAGAATAAAACTAACCACAATGTTCGATAATAAATTTTGTTATAGAACCTTGAATGACATTTTTTTTTGTAATTTTACTAATATAATGTCTGCCATGTTAAGAAAAGTGTTTAGAATACAGGTTTAAAATAATATTGTTTAAATGAGTTATGAATTATGCGCTGTGGTTGAGCAGGCAAGGTTTTATGGTATGTTGTTTTCATTTTGGAAGGGCTGCCTTGCAGCCAGTTTTGTCACTTTGGACTGGAGGTCAGGGCCCGCAGCAGAACACCTTCCCTTTGATACGTACGCGGTCAGTTACTCTGCGTTTCGCGCATTGGGCGAGTTTCCTCAAATCAACCGTCAACAAATGTTGCTGAGAACCAGGTTGGAATCAAACCATTGACCACGATACTGAACATGGCAAAATTATTTCCAGTAAGATTCACCCGTAACATGTCGCGGGCACCTTGACGTACCGAATCTAAATATTTTCTTTTCTTTTTCTTTGGCGATATCCACTAAAAAGGCCACACAACTTCACGACTTGATCTTGTCTATTATTACACGATGCCACTGTTATACTTCTATATATTCGTCAAGTACAACCGGACGCAGTCGTTTTCCAGAACCGCCTTCGGTGCCAACTGATGGTATGACGAAGCGAGGTCCACACATTGATTAGCTTACTACTCAGTTTGTGTCTGTACGTACTCAGTGATAGGGCGCAGGAACGGCAGGAGCACAGCCGCCTGGTGGCTCACCCGGATGGTACGCCCCGGTACATATCCGGTGCCACCCCGACGATTTAGGATGTACTTCGGTAAATTGTTCGTCTTCATCGCAGGCTTTATGTTTCTCAGACAGAAACTTTTCTAGCACCAGTTTTCCACAAAGAGGTTGCCGAAATCGCTGCTGGTTACGAAACTTTAAAGTCTCTACGTAAGGGCTAATCATAGAGGCCTTCATGAACCTTCTATGTAAGCTCTTTCCCTTTTCATACACTTCCCTCCCTTAGGGTGCTCAATACTACCATCATTCCAGCCAGTTGCTCGCTGGCTAGATTGAGAGTCAGTTCTTTAGCCCGCAACCCTATGACCTTACTGCTTCAACATCACATCGCTGTCAACTTTGGACAAGAGGTACGTCCTGATGAGAGGACAACACATCTCGCGTTATACGAGGTTTTGGCTCTAAACCGACCACGACCACTGCGCTCCCACACAGGATGCCCAGTGCGGTAACCAACGGCAGCCAAGGGTGATGCGATAATGCGATCTCCGTGGATGCGGATTCATCTGTAAGGGCATCAGTTCGGTCTGCAAGTCCATCTACGAATGCCGAATGTATAAGGAGGACCATCCATTCAAGACGCGGTCAAGTGGCCCGCCCTGATAGAAACAACAATTAGGTATAGCCAGTGATCCACAGTACCAGGTTTCAATACGGTCACCCCGGCAATCCGCCTGCTCAACGCCGCCCAGTGCCAAACTAAATCACCAATGGACATGGAAACGGACAGCAAAGGCTACTGGTTCTCAGTCCCAATATTCCTGTGCAATGGCACGTATGCTGACAGTGAGATATCAGCTGATCCCGGATTTTCGCGATGCTTCACCCGAAAGCAGGCCTGGCTGCAGAAGGAGACGGATTTTGAGAACAGCAGGTGGGCCTCCCTGTTGTTTCGTCCATGTCTAGCCGAGCTGGAGGGAGACTAGGTGAGAACCGATGGTGCCGTTTCTGGGGTTACGTACTGCGACGCATCCGAGGCAGAGGACCTGCCGTAACCCGCTTGTCATGAGATTACCTTTTCGAGGAGGGCGACCATCCCGTCCGCAGGCAGCATGGGATTCGCATCAGCAAATCCGCCACTAATAACATAATGCGGTCTCGGTGTATTTGTCGACTTTGGGGAATTTGGCGTACCTTGTAAGGCTTACTAACAGGTGTATATATACAACTGCCTCCGCTGGCCACAGTGGGTAGCAGGGCATGTGTGCAAACCAGGTCGTTGTGGCCCGCGAATCCTGCGGGTACACGTACCACCAAGTACAAAATTTTTATTGTTTTCCCTGGTGGTTAAGGACGAATTTTGGGCCGATTACCTAAGTGTATCTGAAAATCCTTGATCCAAATCGGTGGGCGCGTAAAAGGTGGTCACCCACACCAGCTACATTGGAGCAGCAGGGTGGAATACAGTTCGAAACCTAATGGATGGGGGCGAATTAGGAGCCTATGTCCAGCAGTTGACTATCACAGGCTAAAATGATGAAAAATGATGATCAGGTATTACTTACCCTTGAAGCATTAAAATGCTTGTACGACCATACCAAACTCCAGCAGCGATGAAATGGAGGCCTCAGACCCAGGGATGTCTCCCCAGGCGTTCTTATTATACCACCTACAAGACCCACTGCTCTGTTATGGATTTGTGTTTGATATGTTGGTAGGGATTTCAATGCCGAGTGAGTGTATGGACTGGCATCAGATCGTGTTAGGACCTTATTACTCACGGTTTCTGATGCAATCAGAATCATGAGGGAAAAGAAGTGATGCTGAGTCAATTTCACTCCTTGAAATGAAGGCTCCACTTCTTTGAAGAAGCCCCTCAGGAAGTGGCATGCTTGCTTTGTCAATGCTTTCATGACAAGGAACCAAGAGATGGGTTCATCATTGGACCGAGAACACATATTTACGGATGTATCTGTAGTCTACTAGGTTTAAAATCGGTCCTTGTGCTTCGTGAATGATGAGGGACTCATGACCCTCTCCCGATCCGTACTCTTGGGTATGGTTAGGGCTTCCAGCACTTTCGCCTGGGTGTACACTAGGAAGAAAGAGTGTTGGATTGGTGCTGATATTTGCAGGTCAGGTATCCTTCGATATAACGATCGCACAAGGGTTTGGACGGTGTCAACCCACTTACTTCATATACTTCATTCAGGGCATACGACGTCCATTGGTTTCTATACACACGGTAGCTCTTGGCTAACGCCCGCCACGGGTTTGGTCGCGTGTGCTGCATCAGGAGGGTTTTCTCTGTCGATGTAGAATTAGTTGGTTTACGTCACCGATTAGAAGTCCCTTCGCTCCGCAAGTCGTGTCGCCATCTTTTTTGCTCCGGGGTAGTTCATTAGGAACTGCGTCGATCGCCCGGGCGTTTGCAGATCTTTGTCCGGCTCCTAGACCCGTTGGCGGCGGTAATTACCGGGCCATTGGCCCGCACTTTGGTGTTGGTGTACGTGCCGAAACGTCTTGCCTAGTTTTCGCGGAGGTCTTTGGCTCACTTCCTCTGGTTGTTGTGTTAATGACGATGCTCCACGCTCTACATCAATTTTGATGATCCCACTTACGTTGTTTGCATCCGGGAACTCCATTTACCCGCCCTGATGGTTGGCACCATCAGTCTTCCCAAGAGGCGCTTACGGACCGCCGACGATATGGTGTCTGCCATGTCACAAGTTCACCTTAAGTTAACATCACCTTGGTACATCTGGCAGTAAAACACGGCCCTATTGGGTCGTCCGGGGTACGCAGACGTTGGGTGACCCGCTGGTTTGGCTGGTTGTGTCTTCGTCAGTTCCACCAAAACCAAGAGACCACTATAGAGCCGCCGCCTTGCTTTGCTTCATGGTTCCTTTCAAGACCTCCTGCGTGGCGTTTTGTTGTTGTGCGCATATCCGCGGCCTCTGCTTCCTCCGAAGTTTGCAGCCAGAGAAGCGCTTTTCATTGTTTCTCCACTGTATGCATGCAAATTTCTTCCGCAAGTCGTGAATTATTGTTTACCACCCCTCAGCCAGAAACTCTACTTGTGAGGCTTGAAACTCAAGAAGCATTTATGATGGTCCGAGTTCCATGTCGTTCGAAGTTTTGCTTAGGCTCACTATTCCTTCCTGGCCAGCTTTATCAGGATGGTGCAGTTTTGTAGGGGCAGGGTTTTAGGCTTTCCTCACTTGTCCTGGATGGCAGTGGCTGCTGCCACCTCAGGGATTTCAGCGCTTTCTTGCAATTTTGTAAAGGTCACTGCTGCCATACTTGAGTTCTGGGGCTGCGGTGATCCATGCTGTCTCTGTCCTAGTACCTGCACAAATTCTTTTGGCTTTTGGAGGTCCTTTGGCCTGGGCTCTTTCGTTGGCTGTTCTGTGCAAGGCCGCTCAGACCCACTAAGTGCATCTGGGATAACCCTCCAAGGGATGACCCTAGCTGCTGCTCCGATTTTTTCAGGTCACTTCAGTTGCGGAGTCACGTAACTTTTTAAGGCTTAGGCTTTCGCCTCTGTCTCCTCATGTCACGACTACCTCGTGGCGGCGGCGTGGTTTTCGGAGCACACAGCCGATATGGTCTGCTGCGACCTCTCCTTTCCTTATTGGTCAATCACCATGGCATCCATATTTTGGGGCGCTGTTGAGGCATGCATCTCCTGTCGAGGTTGCCAGCGGCGGGCGTGCCCGCACGAACGGTGTTCAGGTCGCTCCATGCGAATGCCGTGCCAGTCGTCTTGTTTTCGCTCTTACTATTCCGGGAGAAATCTGACAAAGTTTTTAGCCCTCCTGGTACGGAAGCTGATGCAAGACCTCTCAATTATTATCCATAAAAGGCCTCCTCTGATCACTTATCCCTAGTTCCCAACACTTTCCTTCACATATATGGATCGAGGATAGTGTGTGTGTGTTACGGTTATGTGTTTATGCATTTGAATTATTTAGTGTTTGTGTTTGTGAGGGATGTGGTGGAAGGTGTTTGCAGATGAGTTTGTGCTGGAGTGTTAATGCAGGTTTGTGGGCCAATTCACTCCTGGCGACAATTTGGAAGGTGTTCTCAAGCCAAGAGGTGGGGTCTTTTTTTGATCGTCTGACACTAACACTGTGGAGGTTTTCTTCAGTGAAAAGTTGTATTAATAGGAACTCCAGATCGAACGGAGCCGCCGCGAATCTAGAATCGGGATGACGATGCCACACAGACTCGATGACATTCCGGGTCACACTCGCAACCAGGACTGTCTTTTGAAACCCAGACCTGTACAGTATTCCCTATATACCCCCGTGTCCTGTCGGTGCTTGCACTTGGGTTGAGTGTTGGCTTTGATTTTCTTGTTACCCGATACGCCGTTTTGAGCTCCACGGGAAGGGTTTCCTTGTAACCAGCCCAGTGCTTTGCGAGGGTTTGGTATCTATCTTGCCATCTTTGGATAGTTTCCTCTCTGATCTTCCTTTTTGACAAAGACAGAGGTACACCGTCATAGTCTACGCCCGCCCGTCTCGCGAAGGGCCGCTTTATAACCCGCCAGCTCAAACCAGCCCTCTCGTTACCCAGGTTCCTCATTGGCTGCCTTAAGCCAGAATAGACACCCGTTTTCCCTCTCTATTTATTTCCCTTATTGGAGCTTGGATGGTGTTTTACTTTCAGGGTGGTTTGTCAGGCTTGCTCAGAAGAGAAGATCGGAAATTCAGATCTTAGTGGGTCTGGTGAGGTCAGGCCTGCACCTTGCAGATCTTTTGCGCGGGGAGCCACGCCTGCAGTGCGTGATGCCGCGTGATGCCATGCGCTGGAGCGTACAGCACTATTGGTTCCATTTGGCTCCTGCGATGTATATGGTCCTAATGGTTGCACCATTTAAGGCCCCAGGTCACTTTCGTTGCACACGCCAGTTGTTTTGTATATATCAGCAGTCTTTTTTGCATATTGCTGTGACGTGTGGTTTGAGATGTGAGCCTACGGTCAATGATGAGGCCAAGATCTTTATCTCCTCCACTAGGACTATCACCACTTGGACATCAGGCCTCGAGGTTCCATTTAAGTTTCTTTGTCATAACACATTGCATTTGGTTTTATGCGGGGCAAAGTTTGTATTCTAGGCACTATGTCACCCTCTATCAGGGAGCGTCGTTGGCCTGCTCCTCCAGGACAGTCATGGGTGTCGGTGAGGAATGAGAACGACGTCGATCCCGCGAAAGCAGTAAAACTTTGCCGGAGGTTGGCACGGCGCGGCAAGGAGTCTGGGATAATGTTCCGGAAGGTGGAATTCCTCCAGTTGATCACATGGACTGCATCCGCTTTGGTCGTTTCCTTCTCTTTTCCCAGCATAGTTGACGATGGCTCTTGGTGGGCGAGGGTAGCCAGTTCAACCAAAGCCGGAAGATTTTAGGGCATTTTCGCGCGGAGTTGAAGTTTGGAGGCTGGCCACCAGGCGTTATCGAAGGCCCCTCTGTAGCCGAGTGAAATAACGAGGACCTATCTTCTTACATTACTTCAGTTTCCTCTTTTTTTTACGTATTCCACTAGGTCATAGAGCGTCTCAGTTCACGCGCGCTGGGGCGTGAGAGCCGTATTGTTGTTATTGAGGTTGGAAGAATATACCATTTAAGGACAGGCTACCATGGTTTGCTGACGATTTTCCGAGATTGACCGATCCTATCAGTCTTCTCACCGCCAGACTTCGGGTGGGTGCCCTTAGTCCTCCTTCTTTTCCGGGCTTTCGGAGTATGACCACATGTGCAGTCTTCCATTGCTTAGGAAGTATTTCTTGATATTACTTATTGGCCAGCCATGAAATACTTTCCCGATCGCTATGGATGGCTGCGCAAACAAATATCCGCTGTTAAGTTGTCTAGCCCGGTGCTTTCGCCAGTTTAGTCCGCTGGGACTTGCTCAATTCTGCTACTGTGAACGGTAGGTCATCGTCCGATAATTCCAGGTCCCAATGTTTTGTGGCCATTTCTCAATACTTTGGTGGCTCTACCGGTCTGATGCCACACACCATCGTCTAGAGTAGAATGTCCTGGCTAAGAGTTCCGCTGACACTTTTCAGCGTTAAAGGGTGTACCCGTCAGGATCCCTTAAGAGCATGTCCTCCTGTTGTTTCGAGGTTTACCCGGATGACTCACGGTATATTTTGTCCCACATGCTCTCCACTCTTGTGCCAGAACTCAACTCTGGTTTGTTGTGCCTCTCTCCAGCTCAGGCCGGAGTGCTCCTCTTTCTGTAAGCAGAATGCAGTCGTCGATTACAAGGACTGCAGCTTTCTGGCTTAGTATTCAGTCCTCCTTTTCTCTTAAGGCTTCCCTTTAAGGCTGTCTAATTACTTTAGACCACACACCACGGAGGACAGCATTTCCCACTTCCTGTTTCCCTACTTTCGGATTTGCTTATCACACATGGTTCCTGGATGGCTTCCAAATGGCAGAAGCACACCCATTGGACTCCCAGGTCGGCTGTGGTCTTCCCATGAGAGCCCACACAGACAGGTGATGTTTCACTCTTTGGTAGTCTGCTGGGAGGCTGTGTTTTGAAGTCTTTCCCATTTCACGCCTTCTTGGTGTTTAGCCACTTTCGCGGGCCCCATTGCTTCAGGGCGGTTTGGTGGGTGCTGCCTCAGACGCAGCTTGAGAAAGTGATAACCCGTGTGGTCAGATGTTGTGAGACTTCTGTTCACTTTCCAGCTTTCACTCTCTCAGGCAGGTTTCCTGCAAGCGGTGAGCGTCCGCTATGCTCAGTGGGAGTTCCTCCTTTCCACTGGAGTCTCAAATGTCAGCGTTTCTCCGACGTTTTAGGATAATGCTAGTGATCCGATTTCCATTCAGGAAGGTGTAGCCAAAGCCACTCCTCTGGCATCCTCTGTACTTAGCCACACCATTGGCTCAAGCATTCACGTCCCAGCTACTATATAGGGGTTGTTAGTGCCAGTTTAGCGCAGATTGCTTGGGTGCGTCTCAGAGTAAGGTCAATATCCCTGGTCCCTCGAATACACCAGACACTACTCCTATTTCAGGTTCCCAAACGACCAGGCAGGGCAGCTGCTTCAGTTTCAGTCACAAGCTACGGGGGTCGTGGATGACCTCTCAGCTTGTCCCCGAAATGATCACAGCCCTTTTTACTGAGGGCCTCGTCCTGTTTAAAGTGCATTGGATAGCTTAGGTGCCAGGTGTTGTTTTAGTACGCTTAACTGTTGCTACATATGGTTTTCTCGCACAAAGGGCGACCCCAACCGCTGTTTTCAATGCTGCTGAAGAGTTTGGCTGCTGTACTTTGGATCTTTTAGGTTAGCCTGGATGAAGTGGATGCGTGTGTCTGTACTTTCTGGGGACAGCTGCTGCTGTTTATTGGCCGCCCTTGCGCGGCTACGATCGCGGATCCGTGCTATCGCATCCCAGCCCGCTCAACTCCTTTACTAAAGGAGCGTTGTGCGCTGTCCGGATATTTATTGGTGCAGCAGTTTTTACAGAAATTGAGTCTTCCCTCTTTTCTTTTAGGGCATTTTTTCCCACGTGTAGTTTTCTGTCACAATGGCTTCCCCACGTACCTCTTTCTTTTGCAGATAATTTTGTGTGAAATAAAAGCCAGGACATTTTGGCCCGTGCACGAGTGGGGATTGGTCCAGCACCACGGTCTCCTCTGGGCCTGTAGACCCCTTTCCAGCCTCCACAGAAGCGCTTGCTGGATCTGTGGAATACCTCAAACACCAGGGTAGCACTCGTGCTGGTTCCTCTTCTTACGGTATTCCTTACGTAGCTGTCCCGTCTCTTTTGCATAGAGATCTTGTATGCGGATATTGGTTTTGCCTTCAGGTTCTCTACTATCCTCGGCGTCTGTGTGATGCGAGGACATCCCCGGATGATAACAGAGGGTTGCTGGCTTTGGCCACTTCCTATCAGATCTTTTGCCTTACGCTCACGCCTTTCCCAGCTGAAGGTCTTCAGCAATTTAAAAGCAGCTCAAGATTTCAATTTTTGGTTGCAGGCCTTTCTGACTTCCCCACGATCCACTTTTATCCCTGTTTTTAGTCACGTATCCAGGGCTTCCTGATCTTTGTGTGTGGCATTGTCTCGGTCTTTCAGGGATCCGAAGCAGGTGATCAAGTGCTAGTTCCGGGTTTGGAAGGCGGAACAGTTGCCGGCGACCACTTGCATATGTTGGTTTTCTCTTGGGTTTTGCATCTCTCCTTTTGCACGCAAACATTAGTTCCGTTGCCAGACGCTCGCTGCCGGGTGGAGGGAGGTTCGCTGCCTTTTCTTCCCGCATTGTCTTAAGCTCGAATTACGGTATCTCGGGTGATCGGTAGTGGCTGGGTGTTTTAAACGCTTTCGTGTCTGTGTTTTGCTGTGGTGTGTTTTATCGCCCTCTCTGCTAATAATGTAATTTCTTTGAGTGTGGTTTTCACCTCAGTAAAGTGCGTTTTCCACTCTGTTTAGTTGTTCTACATGTCTATTGTTGGTGGGGCCAGGGTGGACTCCAGGCGCTGCAGTGCGCCTCTGTTGTCTCCTGGATGGTATTGAGACTCCTGCATGTCGGCGTCCTATTGGTTAGCCGAGGGCTCTTTACCGACGATTTTAAGGCCAGCTGCTTCCCTCATTGTTCTTTGAGGCCCTTTACCTTCCATTTTATAGTAGCTAAATTCTTTTGAACTCCCTCTAGCCTATTTTCCATATTTTACATGCCTTTTTGAGACCAGCTCTTTTACCTTTAGAAGGGTTCCTGCACGTCTCAAAGTCCAACTGACTTCTGATGATGTCTTTCTCGTTGCTGCAGGCACCATTTTATGTCGCTCTGGCGTTGGTAGAGATCTACAGCTAGTTCTTTGGGTAGCCCCGTCACCATTTGTTGGCTGGGCTCGCTCAACCGCACGAGCTCCCTGCACGCGTTTTGCCAGGCGTTCCTCTCCGGAACTTTGTTTGTGGCGTGATCTGGGTCGGATAGCGCCAGAACTATCTCGTAAAGGGACTGTAAATTACTCTAGTGCGGTCTGCTTGCTCCCACACGCTGTTTTTCTGCTGCTTCAGTGCCTCTTTTCCCTCTGAGGAAGCGTCTCGTTTCACTTGCCTCTTCTCGTTGCCATGTCGTTTCAACTGATCCTCTTTCCGGAGATTCGCCAGAGGCTCGGCCTATCTCCACGGACTACAGGAGTTCCGGAGTTGATGACTCGTCGTCCGGGGATCCGCTGGTCTGGAGCGGGATGTCGATCACTGTCTCAGCTGGTTTGCTATCTCGTACGACCACTTTTCAGGTCTGGTTGTGGATGTGGTGTTTGCGAGTGTTTAGACCATGACACTACTGAGGCACACGGACGAGGACTGACTCTTGGTAACGTTATATTTCTTCTCGACGGTATCCACTGGCCTTATGACTTCTGCAGCGACGGCTGGAGGTGGAGGCGTCAACTATCGATGGCTGCAGACCTTTTGAGAATCTTTTCCGCAGCGATCGTGTTGGTCTCTTTCGCGGGTGGGATTGCTGCTGGGGCTATTCTGCGATGCCATTCGGATCTCCGCCGCTGATTTGACATTTTGTTTGTTTTCCAGAGACATATTTTATATTTTAATACGAAATTTGACCAATTTAAATGTATATTATTGTACTTCATATATATGTAAATATATTTATATTCCTATAGATTTACTTACAGAACTCACTGCTACTAATATAAACGGTTGATGTTATCTACCCAGCACTGGTGTTGTCTGCAGCAGTGGGTACATTGACAACGTCGAAGCTGAGTGAAAATTCTTCTCGGTGAAACTGCTTTTTGGCTCAAAAATTAACCTTTTCCCGACAGTGGGTTGTAGGATTTTCGATGATATTCTGTCGGAGCAGGAAACGTAGAGCTCGTTCTTTAAAGTTCCAACGAGCCGAATATCTATCTTAATTTTCCACTGAGATATGGCTGGCGGGGGTGGGGTAACCTCCGAGGATTTTCGTGGGAGACGATTGGTGAGGTTTGACCCCATAAAGGTTTGGGGTGAGGGTCACTTTCTGAGGTGATTGGTGAAATAAAATTTTTGGGGTGGGGAAATTGGTGAGTTGGGGGTTGCTTCAGTAGGTGAGGAAGGAAGATTTCTGGGCAAGATCACGGGTTCTGATCAAAATTAAGGTCCAAACTCGAGTGATCTGGGACAGCGTAAGTTTCCCTGGGGGTGTACTGATCTCCGGTGGCAGGTCTTCAGCTCTGGCTTCCACAGCTCTTGGATTCCTCGAGGCTAGCTGGGTCCCCACGTCAGCCTTGTATTGACTTTCCGGCAGATGTGTCAACCTTCCTGTTCACCACTTGTGGTCACCTCGTAGTCCAATTAAAACCACGTGTTTAGGAGTTATTTTGTGACACTTTGTCTGGTCATGCTTTGTCCAATGCCTCCCGATCTTTGGATTTTCGGCAGGAAAGATCTTTTAATTGTCTAGCCGGATATATTATTGCACCCGCAGAATTCCAAAGTTTTTCCTTGCTGTTGTATACCAACAAAGTTCCAGCGCTCTTCTGCTCCTGTTCCTTTCACTCCCCAGACTTCACCCACAATAATTGGGATGAGACACACACACTTGTAGACCTTTTCAACTTTCACTCCTTGTAGCTCAAGTGCTATTTTAGAGCAATTTTATATGCGACAACAATATTACTTATCTGACAGTCGCGCATTCTGGCTCGTACCCTGTTGGATGGTTGAGAATGTTTAGAAGTTATAAATGTGCCGTAAACTTGTCTTTGCAAAATACGACAAACGAGACAGTACGTAATTTTGCAGTTATTCCAACTTGCGTGGAATCTACACGGGATGGGTAGACGCATAAGCAACGTGTACCCAGGCCCCAGTGGGGTAGAGACAATTGTATCCTTTTCTAATACTAAATTGTTTCAGTATTACGTTGAGGCAGAAACACCTGCATTCATCTGGCTATCCACTTATGTAAAATGCTTAAATATTTTTATTTTAGTTTGTACTGTGAATGAATGCAGTGATCTAAATATTTTGATATTTTAGATGGTGTTAGGGTTATGGATGGGAGTATTAATAAGGCGTTATTTTGCGAAACCCGGAGTCAGGATTAGGAATTTTTCGTGTCCCTTGGTTGGTAACGAACGCCATCACTTAGCTACCGGCTGGGAGACTGCCACGAAAGCGCCGGAGGGACAAAGAAATCGAAATTTACGATCAATATTCCAGATCGAGGAAGTCACGCAGGTAGGGAACTTTAAAAATGAGCGAAAATTCTTAAATTGTGGCCAAGGATCAAATATTTCAGTTAAAATTATGATGACAACTTCTCAAACTCTTTATTTCTAGATGGAAAAAGTCTTTTGATTTGTAACTGCATTGCTCAAACGTTTTACGTTCTATAAACTATACCTGCTTATGTTTTAAAGCTGTCAATAAGGAAGTTTATGTCTCTTTTAATTTCTGAGTAATATAAAAATAAAAGAATTGGATTTCCGCAGGTTTTGATCATCTGGCTAGTAGTAACAAAATAAATAAAACAAAAAACTGATTATCCTCAATGAGGCTAGACATAACATCGTTTGGGTATAACTTTTGAACATAATAAAACCAAGAGTACGACTTACACCTGCCAGATCCACTTACTTTTAGACAATCGGGTGATTGGCCATATAGTGCACTAACAGCAAAACAACTTACGATATCACAATCTTGTTTTCATGATGTCACTGAATCCACGATCTCCGTATACAAAGCAAAGGTTTATAAATTTTAAACGTAAACTGTAAATATTGTTAGTAAAACTTTTATTTTTGTAGGTGATACAATTTGACATAATGCTGGAAAATAGATATAATCTAAGCAACACTGAAGGCTATAGCAAGCAGCACTGCAAGCATTAGGAACAAATAACGCATTCTTGAATTAGTTGTATTCAATTTGCTGTTCATATACCCGCATACATTATCGATGGAATCTGTTTTGGCAAGGAAGGAAAGGAGGTATTATGGACTACCGAATGAAAAACTAAATATATGAATATTATTTCCAGAAGTTAAGAGGTTTCTTACGTATTATTTATTAAATTAAAACTTGGTTCGAAATAATATATTTCTTGTGAACACACGTATGTGAGGTCATAAAATATAAAAGTATTTTAAAATATAATATACCAATAATTCCTAGTTATTTCTAATATATTTTTTAAGTCAAATCATATTAATTTCTTAAAACATTATATATAATAATGTTTCCAAAATAGAATTCTTTTATTTCCTTAATGTTTTGGGACATCAGCTTCAGGTATTGTTACACCCTACCGTGTCACATTTATAACTACCTTGGCTTTTCAGATTCCTTAAATTATACAAAAGGTATACAAACTTAACACCATTAACACAAAGTTACTTACACACTCGTCACGATTAGCAATTCAGCAGCATTTGACAATACATACGGATTATTCAAACGCATCTGTCGAAACCCCGGCAAATCGCCTTCCAACTGATATTTTCTAGCAGATTTGGGCGAAATTATAATTGTATGGTGGATCGGTTTAAGAAAATATATCATCATAGACAAACTAAAGGACATGATTATGGAAATAAAAGCAAGATCGTTCTTTCAATAATTAATTACTCTCTTTTTATAGCCCATATGTATCTTATAGTAAAATTTTATCATATGCGTTTGTAGGAATAATTTCGTTTATGTCTGTTTTAAACAAAAAATAAAACTAAAACATTTACCCGGTTTTATTATATTGTTAATTCTCAATTTATCTTCTAGTTGGTATGTAGTTTCTGGTTGAGGCCAACAACCACGTAGTACCGCCTTTGTTGTTGTAACAACCAGTGGTGATAACATATACATATTTAAATTAGAGCGTTGGTGTGCATCAGCAGGAACACCTAACGTACTAAAACTGACAAACATGATGGTCCAAATAGACATTAAAGTAAGAGAGGTTTATTTATCTATGGCTTTGTTGTGATATCACTGCGAAGATTTAAGTATCAGCAACATTGAGCATTATCAGCCTGTGTTTGTCCATTTGCTGGACGCAGGGCCTCCAATACGCCTTCTTACTATTAGGGTTTTAGGCGTTTTGGACCGTAACGCACCGCTGGTCTAATGCGGGTTGTGGTAAACAGACTTTTTTACATACCCATCCACGACGCATAAGGTTCATCTTGCTTACTGAACCAACTTGGATGATCAGCCCCAAATTGTCATACCTATCTGCTATTTCAGTTTAGATAAGTACTCAAATGTAACTCATAGTGAATTTAATCGAGGCCGCTATAACCATAAAATATAGATTTAACAAATTAATTAACTCCGGCATTACTATCAAAATATTTAGATGTAGCCGCCCTCCGATTTACTAAAGTTATCAGTAAAACTATGTACCGCGCCATCTATTGTCGAATAGTTGCAAATAACTAATAATTATGGATAACGCTCTCCAGGCAAATTGACTACTAATTATTAGAAGTAATTTTAAAATTGTTATTTCATCTTCAACACAGGTATTTTTGAGGATGTAAAAGAAATAGCGCGTTTCTGAGCGCATCTTATAAAATGTGACTTGTATATTACTCCTAAGAACTGTCAGATGGGTTTTCAGCAATAAATGGTTTGGATTTGTGTGTCTAGAAAAGGAGTTTTGAATTCCATGAATAAGAGTATGAAACCTACAAAACCTTATAAAGGATATGGAATAAAACTACGTTGATTTCGTATCAATGTATATGTAACCATAAATATTAACATGGGTAACACTCTATATGGCCTCTTAAAGAGTTTTAACTGTGTGTTTCAAGATCAAAATATTAGATTAAAGATTTCTGAGGTTATAATTATCCACGTTTTCGATTATGAGTAATAATGGACTCAGTATTAAAAGAAATTACAGTAAACAACTAATAAAATAAACATTTCAGTGTGAAACCTCACAAAAATATAAAATAGATATTAAAATAGACTTTATTACTTACTGCTTAATATTACATTTAAATTTACGTACTTTTTAAGACCACTATTTTACGTACTTATACAAATCTTTAAACAAACTGTCTACATTTTCATAACTTACTACATATGTAAACATTATTTTCTAATTTCCTATATCTATGTGTTTTACGTACCTACTAGGAGACCCTGCCACGCGTTGCTGCGGCTAGGATTTACTTATTTTACATTATTAAAAACAATTTAAGGACTTAAGATAAACGGAAAGAGAATATCATAAGGACCACCATGTTTTATTAGATAAATGTCATTTACTTAAAAGAGCAGTGAGCCACATTGATGCCGTTACACCTTAATACCATAAAATAACCTGGTATAAAAATCGATTGGATTGGCATTTAAGTCGTAAAACTGAGAACAATTAATCAAAATATTACTTCGATTGATGTCGTACACAAAATTACAACACAATAGTTAGTAACAAATTTTTGCCTTAATTTCTGCACTTTCTATCAAAGAAAATTTTAAAGTTATATATACATATATGTATTTATAAATATACATTTTATTACGGAGCACTAAAATAAAACATATATTTAACATTTTAATTTAGTTATTAAAGCCAAAATGGGGAATTGATTACACACATGCGTCGTAAGCCTGTGGAAACAACAATTGCCCAGAGTAAAATAACGAATATTTACAATTACTACAATCTATTATCCGCCACTAAATATGGTATCAAAATGTTTACATAAAGGATATGGGATGCAACACATCACTTTTATTTAATTGTACTGTATAAACCTACAATTTACAATTTTACACATAATAGGAAGGCCTATTTTCTCTATTACTTTTATTTAATGGCCCTGGTATAAAATAAGCTAGCGTTATGATGGGTGTTGCATTTTGTTTTAACAAAAATATGGAGTAACCGCCATAATTAAATGACCAAAATAATTAATTTTCAGCAACTACTTTTGTGTCCCCAATTCTCCTATTATGTCTTTATAGTTAATACTGTCCTTGGGGTACCCTGTTCCTTACAAAGATAATTAGTGACAATAAAATGACAATAGAAAGGACTCACCACCATATACACAATTGTAAGATTGTAACGTAATAAAGCCAGATTAAACTAGAAATATTGAGATTAAAATGCATAGACTAGCATATTTTATAAACCCAAGAGAGTTTATAAACATTGGAAGATTTCAACCCGGTAATTTGCGAGATAAAATAACATATATAATTATTCAAAATACATAATTATTATTAAAATTTTTAGTATGTGACTTTAGCAATATTCGCCGCTAAATTAGACGCCAGATGGCGTACAAAGCAAAATTGCCCCGCTAACCCACAGCGTGTATCTTGCACTTATAATTATTTATCGAAATATTTATACGAATAAACATAGGGCTTATTGGAACATTTAAAAACACATGGCCACAGCAGCCTGGTAAAAATTGATTGCATAGGAAATCAGTAGCTTGACACAAACCATTCACATTCAATGAACAATAGCCAGAAAGATTCAGTCTGTCTCCACTCACGCTGCTCCCCTGGCTTATTTGCGCTATAGAGTGTTGGAACTATAGTATTATTATTCATTAAAACAGACAGAAACGTTTTTAAAAGAAATTGTAGTTAAGGTAGCAGCTAACATTGGTCGTACTATTATAGTGATTCAAAACTCTTTAATCATTTCAGGTACATTTTAAGAATAAAACTAACCACAATGTTCGATAATAAATTTTGTTATAGAACCTTGAATGACATTTTTTTTTGTAATTTTACTAATATAATGTCTGCCATGTTAAGAAAAGTGTTTAGAATACAGGTTTAAAATAATATTGTTTAAATGAGTTATGAATTATGCGCTGTGGTTGAGCAGGCAAGGTTTTATGGTATGTTGTTTTCATTTTGGAAGGGCTGCCTTGCAGCCAGTTTTGTCACTTTGGACTGGAGGTCAGGGCCCGCAGCAGAACACCTTCCCTTTGATACGTACGCGGTCAGTTACTCTGCGTTTCGCGCATTGGGCGAGTTTCCTCAAATCAACCGTCAACAAATGTTGCTGAGAACCAGGTTGGAATCAAACCATTGACCACGATACTGAACATGGCAAAATTATTTCCAGTAAGATTCACCCGTAACATGTCGCGGGCACCTTGACGTACCGAATCTAAATATTTTCTTTTCTTTTTCTTTGGCGATATCCACTAAAAAGGCCACACAACTTCACGACTTGATCTTGTCTATTATTACACGATGCCACTGTTATACTTCTATATATTCGTCAAGTACAACCGGACGCAGTCGTTTTCCAGAACCGCCTTCGGTGCCAACTGATGGTATGACGAAGCGAGGTCCACACATTGATTAGCTTACTACTCAGTTTGTGTCTGTACGTACTCAGTGATAGGGCGCAGGAACGGCAGGAGCACAGCCGCCTGGTGGCTCACCCGGATGGTACGCCCCGGTACATATCCGGTGCCACCCCGACGATTTAGGATGTACTTCGGTAAATTGTTCGTCTTCATCGCAGGCTTTATGTTTCTCAGACAGAAACTTTTCTAGCACCAGTTTTCCACAAAGAGGTTGCCGAAATCGCTGCTGGTTACGAAACTTTAAAGTCTCTACGTAAGGGCTAATCATAGAGGCCTTCATGAACCTTCTATGTAAGCTCTTTCCCTTTTCATACACTTCCCTCCCTTAGGGTGCTCAATACTACCATCATTCCAGCCAGTTGCTCGCTGGCTAGATTGAGAGTCAGTTCTTTAGCCCGCAACCCTATGACCTTACTGCTTCAACATCACATCGCTGTCAACTTTGGACAAGAGGTACGTCCTGATGAGAGGACAACACATCTCGCGTTATACGAGGTTTTGGCTCTAAACCGACCACGACCACTGCGCTCCCACACAGGATGCCCAGTGCGGTAACCAACGGCAGCCAAGGGTGATGCGATAATGCGATCTCCGTGGATGCGGATTCATCTGTAAGGGCATCAGTTCGGTCTGCAAGTCCATCTACGAATGCCGAATGTATAAGGAGGACCATCCATTCAAGACGCGGTCAAGTGGCCCGCCCTGATAGAAACAACAATTAGGTATAGCCAGTGATCCACAGTACCAGGTTTCAATACGGTCACCCCGGCAATCCGCCTGCTCAACGCCGCCCAGTGCCAAACTAAATCACCAATGGACATGGAAACGGACAGCAAAGGCTACTGGTTCTCAGTCCCAATATTCCTGTGCAATGGCACGTATGCTGACAGTGAGATATCAGCTGATCCCGGATTTTCGCGATGCTTCACCCGAAAGCAGGCCTGGCTGCAGAAGGAGACGGATTTTGAGAACAGCAGGTGGGCCTCCCTGTTGTTTCGTCCATGTCTAGCCGAGCTGGAGGGAGACTAGGTGAGAACCGATGGTGCCGTTTCTGGGGTTACGTACTGCGACGCATCCGAGGCAGAGGACCTGCCGTAACCCGCTTGTCATGAGATTACCTTTTCGAGGAGGGCGACCATCCCGTCCGCAGGCAGCATGGGATTCGCATCAGCAAATCCGCCACTAATAACATAATGCGGTCTCGGTGTATTTGTCGACTTTGGGGAATTTGGCGTACCTTGTAAGGCTTACTAACAGGTGTATATATACAACTGCCTCCGCTGGCCACAGTGGGTAGCAGGGCATGTGTGCAAACCAGGTCGTTGTGGCCCGCGAATCCTGCGGGTACACGTACCACCAAGTACAAAATTTTTATTGTTTTCCCTGGTGGTTAAGGACGAATTTTGGGCCGATTACCTAAGTGTATCTGAAAATCCTTGATCCAAATCGGTGGGCGCGTAAAAGGTGGTCACCCACACCAGCTACATTGGAGCAGCAGGGTGGAATACAGTTCGAAACCTAATGGATGGGGGCGAATTAGGGGCCTATGTCCAGCAGTTGACTATCACAGGCTAAAATGATGAAAAAATGATGATCAGGTATTATACCCTTGAAGCGATACAAATGTATGCGACCACTTCGGCAAACTCTGACGATGAAATGGAGGCCACAGACGAGGATGTCTCCCGGGCGTTGTATACCACCTACAAGGCCCACTATAATGTTGTTATGGATTTGTTTGATATGTTGGTAGGGATTTCAATGCCGAAGTGAGTGTATGGACTGGCATCGAATCGTGTTAGGACCTCACGGTTTCGGTAATCAGAATCGCAGGGGAAAAATGCTAGTCAATTTCCTCGAAAATGAAGGGCTCATACTTTAAGAAGAAGCCCCTCAGGAAGTGGCATGGCAACATCCCAATACTGTGACAAGGAACGAGATAGATTTCATCATTACGGACCGGAAACACATATTCACGGATGTATCTGTGATCAATAGGTTTAAAATCGGTAGCAATCACCAATTGTTGAGACGCGCTGTAAATATGGGTTTTCAGTGTGAGCAACATAACTTCCAGCAAACCATGATGGCATCTGAAAAATTCCAACTGGAATTGAAAAACCGATTCGATGCCCTTAACACCTCGGAAACCACAGTGGCAGTTGACGAGGCACTCGATGCCTTAGTGGACTGCATACGTGACGTGGGTAAAAGGTTTTGCAGGAGTAAGCGTACCGGCGGGAAATCCAAACTCTCCGATAAGACACTTGGTCTTATGGAGGAACGCCGAAAGCATGAGGACGCCACTTCGACAGATGAAACTTCTTTCGAAGCGGATCCACAAATTGATACGCCGAGACCTTCGCTGCTCAATCACGCAACGGATGACTGAAGCGATTGAAAATAGAGCTACGGAGCCTATTTCTTCCGCAAAGCAGTAGTGTGAAAACACTACTGCGTTCCGGTTTGAAGGGCACCGTAGCCAGCGTATTTACTGGGTAAACGAGACTTAAGATCTTATGTCTCACAGTAGGCAGCGCGTTGGTGATACCAGTACTGCCAATGTCTATGGGCGTCGGTAACCATTTCCATCAGGTGGCCCCGATTGCTCGTCTGCCTACGTATGCTATATAAAAAAAAAATAAAGGTTCGACGGGTTTTGTGGAGAATCTCGGGAGAAGCCATCTGTCGAAGCTCAGGAACTGTCTGGCTGGATTCGATCCACGTGCAAGTGTGACTCGGCATCTCATTCGACTCCGTCCTTCACCAAGGCATTTTTTCCAAGGCGTGGCTTGAAAGTGAGGTCGTTCTGTTTTTAAGAAAGGTGCTGATTAAGAATTACCGACCAACGATACAAGCAAGCTATTCCCGAGAGTCATGACGAATCGCCTCACCAACAAGCTTGATGAATTTCAGCCACCGGCAGGCTTAAGGCGGAGAAGACACAGCTTTGAGGGAAAAGCCGAGGAGGAGGAGTCTCGCTGTTGGATAAAATTCGCAATGAATTTATCCGGCAAAGAACAAAAGTTACCAACATAAGGCAAAGGTTTAGCTCGTTGAAGTGGCAGTGGGCCGGTCACGTGATCCTAAGAACGAAAAGCCAATGGGGCCATTAGGTTCTACAGTGGAGGCCACTTTAAGAAAACGGAGTGTTGGTCGACCCCCGACCAGGTGGGATGGCGATCTCCGTGCACATCTTTCTGGCTCATAAAAACGGGTTCCACCTCTGTTATCATGGCACACGCTGCCCCCACTGTACTCATAGAGGAGGACCTCAGTCCGTACCATAGCCCACGCCAAAGCGATGCCATATTTTTCATCTCTGGGCGTCCGGTATCAGTCCTTGGACACTCCAGGGATTTATAGAACCTCTTCTGATCACTATTGAAAAGGCAATTGCTATGGTACCGCCCCACTCTTTCAGAGTACTACCTAATGCGCTTACCCCATGCGGCAAATCTACTTCAGGAGGTCAATACGCTCTGTAAGGATAAACTCGCTGGTCAAGTAAATATTAACAATTGTCCCGGTAAACGCCTACCTCACAAAACGTGCTACTCTGGATCAAGTGTTACCTGCCCTGGAGCAGTGTAGTTAGCCCATGGGGAATCAGGTTCTAGCGATCCCAAGTTCAATTATTTGCCTCCAGGCTGGTATCGAGATAATCTTTCGCTTAACTTGTGGAGACTTGGGTATTTTAACACCACACAGGAGGCATACCACAAGGGCAGCGAATCAGTATGTCTATATACAGAATATATGTGTAGTGTCGTCCAAACCAGTGCTTTTTGCGAAGTAGTCTGTTAACACTCCGCGTCGCCGTATTGATATGAATGCGGGGAAGCTTTGCTCTCTGCTCGTGTAGGGTGATTTGTACCTCAGTAATCGCCTCATGCAATATCCTACTTATTTATTCCGTATCCTCCTCCTCCTTCGAAGCCTACATACATTTGCAAATCGGGTGAATTGATTTCGTTTCGCTCATATGGTTCCATCTGCTCGACAACTACAGTCTCGGAAGCGACAGCTCATAGTCGCAATTGTTCGAGTTCGGCACATTCGAAGATGGTAGAACGCTGTAGGTACCGTGCTCTGTCGGCCAGGTTTAGCTCCGTTACAGCAATAGATGGCTCCAGATGCAGAAACTCACGGTACATCCTGGCCCGATACGCCGTGACGTCAACTGCTCCCTTTGTAGCCCTGAAGAACGCTGGCATGACATTTTTATTTAATTATTTTGTCCACCGCAAGCGGTGCTTTTCACTAGAAGCGGTACCCGCTCGTGCTGGACTTTTGGCCCTGCCGGCACCAAGCTCTCTGGTAGGTTGGTTACTGGGGCCTAACTAGATAGTCGGGTCATGGCCTGTTGAGTTTTGCACCCTCGCCGAGCTCGGAGGATTTGATCAGAATCCATATTCGTGCTTATGTGATTAGAGAAAAAAGGTACCACTGCCAGCGGATCCACTTGTCGACCGGGGGCTACAATACCATGAAAAGCGCCAGGTGCCCCAATGGCATTGTTAATGAGCAAGCTTTTAAGCACCGCCGGCCCTAATCGCCATTCGACACAATGCCTTCGACACAATATCTTTGTGCCGGTGCTGGCTGATTGCACTGGTGAAACAGCTAATAAGATGCAGTGGGGGTTGAGACCGTCACTCCCTATGCCTTATTATTATTATTTCCCACATAGCAAATAAAGTTTACGTTATAAAACCTGCGATTGTACTTTTGTTCACTTATAGTTGAATTAGCAGTAATTTTGTTTCCATGTGACGAAAAATTCTCATTCCTTTAAATACTGCTGCCAGCTATGCGTAATCACCAACCCAATTGCTCAATTTCCCCCGCGAATTGGCTCAAAGAAGAAAAATATATATAAATAAGTACGCGTAAAGTGCGTTTAAACTGTGCGTCTGCAATGTGTGATCGGCGCGCGGTGCAATGGTTGCCGCTAAGACGTCAACCGCGCACGGTCGCTTGACACCGCGAGGTTTTGATCGCTTCGGGCGGACAGCAGGTGGACCACCGGTTGTAATTACGTAATATCAGTACTAATTGTAAACAAACTACTAGTCAATTACGAGACTTAGCGACATCAGACATATTTGCCAACCGGCGAAAGTTACCTTAGAATCGATAACAGCCCTACAGATGTTAAATAACCGTAAATCGTTTTATGCGCTTCAAAGCCCACTTACAAAAGTGAAAGTAATATTTATATTAAACATTTAAAAAAATTAATTTTGGTTATGTAACAACGTATTTCTTTCACATAAAGTGTAAAAAACGTAACAAAATGCACAGTAGTCATATATCAGTACTATAATAATATAATACCTATAATAATATATAATGTCCTCATAATCGAATCCAACTACGGCAGTCGATCTATTATGGAGATCAGCCAACTACGAATAGTATAAGAGATGTTACAGTGAATAAATCTACTTATGTCTAAACACAGGTGCACTCCCTCTCATAGTCCAATGCGACGGATAACCAACAGGACCGAAGAGAGACCAGGCGCAGAATCGACTTTTTGTATTCTCAACCAACACATGGATCATCTTACTTTTACGGTGATCAGCCCATATTGCCATCACTGGGACAGGGACTCAACAACTTTTCATTGTTGTTGAGTCCCTGCAGGATAT
>JAGSMT010001010.1:0-27001 GCA_029286875.1 Lamproptera curius | reverse complement strand
CGTTAGTAAGTTAGTATAAAATAATTATTTATATATGCTACTTTGGGTTTAAATTCAATTTACTTAAACTTGTCGTTTATTTGGAAATATGCCAATTTTGTTCATTTTTCATAATGTTTTATTTGTCCTTAAATAATAATTCTCTTATGGTACCCTGCTTCCGATTCCGACTCGGTTCCGATTCCGATAAAGCAAATTTAAAAACTCGATTCCGGCTTCGGTTCCGATTAAACTACTTCCGTTACATCCCTACTCTGGGGTATCATTTATATGCCTAGTGGCACCCCCAGTGGTAGGAAATTTGGCGCCAACTAAACGACAAGCTGTCAGTGCAGCGCCATAAAGGATGGAGGTCGTATCGCAAAGATCCCGGCTGGCTTCTAAATAAGTAGCCAGCATACCATTAAGGGCCCAACAACAGCGCGATTTCGCTTACTTAGGGGTATTCGGGGAAGACGTGGGCGATCTTCAAGAGGTATTTGGCGCGTTTCCAATATCGTCTCTTCCAGTACTCTCCTCATATGCTCTAATTCATGGGAGTCCATTCCAGGATCACCCGATTCCACCGCTGCTGGAGTGATAAATGTGGTAGCCGTGTTTGCATTCATGTTAGAATCCACAGAAGCTACTTCACTTTCAGCTGCAGTGTCGTCAGACGGTACTGGAATGACCTCACGTCGTAGCCGTTCAAGTTCAGTATCATCAAATAATTTCGAACGGATGATGTACCGAACTCGATCTGCCAGATTTTGCTCTGTGACAGATAATGATGGCTCTAGCTCAGCAAAAATGCGATGCATCCTTACCCGATACGCAAAACCTCCGGTTTCTCCACCTTTCGCCCTAAAATATGCTCGCAATGCGTTCCGATTCATTTCTGCATTCCAACGCATGCGACGTACTCCACCAGTGGCGGGTGCCGTTTGAGGGGCCCCTGCGGACCCTGTCGGCACCAAGCCAGCTAGTGGGGAAGATGGGTGCGAGTTATTGTTAGGTGTTCGTGCAATATCTCGTTGACTGGCGGATCGTATGCTGCCACGTCCAGCGCCAGTACCAGACGTGCCCCGGCGAACCCCAGGCAGCGGTCCTATCCTATTTATATTTTGATTAATTATTCAAAATTGTAAATAATTATACAGTAATTTCGTCCACCCTACTAAGTTAATGATAAAAATATTACAAAATGAACGGCAAAGCATAAAATTTAGTTATAAAATGTACAGGTTTAAATTAAAAATATATAGAGGTCTTTTTCATAGGTTTTAAAACTGTAGTGCAACTTATTAAATATTCCGCAATGATCGCGGAATCCGCTGAATCCGCGTTGTCTGAACCTAATACATAAATATTCTATTACTGTAAAACTTTTTTGATTGTTGTATTCATTTTTTTTTATAGTTCTCTCTTCAATTCTTCACTCATTTGAAATTTTCTTGATTAGTTGGAAATTTGAATTAAAACGATGGTCCTCGACGCTAGATGGCGCTGTATAAATATCGTAGGTATGATTTCCAACAAAATTTTCTGTATCTTCAAGTGTTCGTTAGATGGCGCTAATTTCAATTCAAATTCGTGTAATATGTGTCTTCAATTTGGTTTAACATTGTGTTATAGTTATATCCAAAAGAGTTCTCAGTACCTGATGATTGTTTTTAAAGATGACTTGGTTGTTCCAATTTAATTGTTGTATTATTAGATAGGATCGTTGTTGAAGCTGTTTCAGTCGTACTTTAAAATTTATCTGCCACTGTCATTACATAACGTTATAAATTTGTTTTAAACTTGCACTGTAATAACTATTTTACAAAAAAATTAATTTCCAATTGCAATTAATGACTTGGACTTCCTTTAAACTGAGAAATTTTGTGAAATTGTACAGTTTTGTATTTTTCCAGAATAATTTTTAAGTGACAGCATGTAAAGTATACGCTGCAGTGTCGCCATTTATTATTATTATTATTATTAGAAAAGGACACGTTCTATGGATGCAATTTATTAGAACATGAAAAAATAATACAAGTGGAGATTCGTTCCTTTATCCAAAAACTGTAATAACTTAACTACTTTCAAGCCTCTGAAATAATTTTCAAATAAAAGGAGCATTCATTCTATAGTATAACAGATATATTAGACCAAATACTAAAACTAGTCGACTATAAACTAGGCAATTCGTCGTCGTCTACGAAGCTAGCTGTGCCTTAGAAGCTTAACAGATTTAGGTGACAATTCTGTCATACGTTTAATCAAAAGTACTGCTAAACGTTTAGTGAAATTATTGTATTTCCCATGTAGGTTCCCTAAGAAACATTTTGTCTTACAGGAATAGATTGAAGGATTTGATTGTTTATCCATTCAAAATCAATATATTATATATATTTCAATTAGCCTTCCACGGAAAAACTAAGTAATAGATATAAATAAAACTTATAACATGACTTATTCTACAGAATAACTAAAAGGCTCATTTTTTTAATAATATGAGAATTATTCAACATGTTATAAAAACGTGACATATTTATAAAAAATATGTGAATATTTCAGTGTTCCGACCAGCAAAATCAGTATCTAATATTTTATTTAACATTATTTTAATAATGGCATAATTAATTTCAATTATTTTCCACAGATTTTAAGGAAACACGACAGGTTCACTGCATTCGAGCTGTTATTAAAAATGATTAACAATGATTTTAATTACGTATTTTTCACAACTTACTCTGATTGCTACATTAACAAGCAAATATAAATAAAATGTTTTTATGTTTCATTGAGCATTGAAAAGTTCTTAAAGAGAACCATAAATTTTTTGATTCATCTTATTTCAATTTGTGCGCAATAAAATATGAAATACTAAGTAAATTATATATAAAACGGGTTGACAAATGAGTTATCGGTTGACCTAACGGTTTCTTATCCTAACCGCTCTGGCAGGCGCAAAACTAATGGACAAAATGAGATATCGGATTTTTATAAATAGGTTCGTTCTCGGAATTTTAGGAGGTAAATTTGATCTTACTGCTTGTGACTAGAAGAACTCTTTATGGTTTTGTAGTCAGAAGTTGTAACAACCATTTGTATTTAAATTATGTTATGATACACATTGTCTACTTAAATTCAAGTGTTAAATAAAATACGCTAAAATAAGATGAGCCACTGATTATCATCATACATAACTATTGTTGGTTCGCAGAATGTATGCACTTTTATCGCATATAAATAAATAATTTTATGTGCCTATCAAATTTGATATATTTCAGTTTTGTGTCAGAGTATTTTATGAAAAAAGTTTTTAAAACAAAATTTTAGCTAAAAAAAAAAAATAATAATATTCTAGTTGCTAAAAAATTAAACAAAACCTTTTATTTCGTTTGGGTTACGAAAATTAAAACTGCATCTTAAATGTTTATTTATGTGAAAAAGTCCTTAAGTAAAAAGCTGAAAGCTTAAGGAAAACTTTCGTAAATAAGCGTTACAATTTACCGCTGCAGTCTTTTTAATTATACATTAAATAAAATTTGAAACGTTTAGCTGTATACCATGATGTTTAAGTAGAATATAATTATATGTTTTGTCAACAAGACATATTTTTCTAATTTCGTATAGTTTCAACGTTTATCTAGTAACATACAAAACTTTAGTGTCAGAAATTCTTGTCTCAAAGTACTTATAAATAAAACAAACAACGAACTCTTACACTTTGTCGTAAACTTATTGTTTCGGTGCTCAAAGAACCTTGCATTAAGCGTCGTAGTCAAGTTTGAAGACCTGATCAAAGTCTTTCCCAAAGCTATGTCCTGGATGCCAAAGTTGCCCGGTCCAGTGTTTCAAGTATAGTTACTAGAAAACATTCCAGATATTCTGAAGTTTCATCTCTTTATGTACGATATCGAGTTTAAATGGAGTTAATGCTTATCGCCGATGTTTCTTTTAGTCTATAAATAATTTAATTTAGATAACGTCGCCACTGAAACAGAAGTTCCCAACGTATAAGATAAAAATATATAATTAGTGTCCACTCTTTCAAAAACATAACAACATGTATTGCACAAATAACATTTGTACCCACCATCATCCTCAGCCTTCCTCTATTGTGCCATTCACCTAGTTTTGGTTCGGGATATTTAAGACAGAAAGAATTATTTTCCCAAAGAATATTCAACTATCTGACTACAATACAATAAAACCATATGTATTCGATTAACTGTTGTGACGATAAATATGTTTATAACGATTCAAATACAAATATAATGTAGCGGCTCCGTGCCTAAACTAAATTACTTTTAAACCTTCATTCTGTAAGTACCTACGTATAACCATTTGTCCAGCCTTTTTGCAAAGAGCTAGCTTGCGGAAACTGAAGCTTTCTTAGGACCCAGTTTAACGCAGTGATGTCTACAGATGCATAGTCCCTAAGTATCCCATCAAAATAAAATATATAAAATAGTTGGTCCGGGTCCTGGTTTAATGGTAGTGAAATTATTTTTAACTTTATTACCTATGTAAAACAGAACTTTTATAAGATTTTATTCAATAATAAGTTATTTTAACTACACATTAAAGAATTAAAAACATAAGCTGAAATTTATTTTAGACCTAGATATACTTATCCAACGACGTTTGTTAAATTATCAATTTATTGACTTTTAACGCTCTAGTTTCAGGGCAAACAACAGCAGCAAGCTGAAATGTCGTAGAAAAGTGAGTTGATGTCCTTTCTTAATCAAATTAAAATGCGTCGGCTGAAATATTTGTCAATCATATATATCTCGATATTTCTCATAACATAAATATTAATATTTTTTAAAAGAATATACAAAGATAATTCAAAAGATACGTAACTTTACTAAAGTTTTATATATGTTTAAAAATCATGGATAACCTTGCATTCAAGGTCAAAGAAACATTTCACTGACGGTATAATGTTTGGAGTTTCAGATTGCTCTGGAACGTTAGGGAGATTACATGAAAAATTCTTCACCTTTGGTTCCGCGTTGTTATTGTAATTTACATACCCTTCAAGACGGCTTATGCTTGAATTGACTGATAGATTCCTCGCATATAAAATAAGTATTTTAAGGAACTTTAAAACAGAAAACCATTAATAGTTGAATTTATAATACGGAAACATCCGGTAGAAAAAAACTAAACTGAATAAAATGTTTGTGACTTGAGATATATGAAGATGGTGATTTTATGCTAATAAAAGATTTTCTAAAATAAGCTATATAAAATATATGCACGTTTGACAAATCTCTTTAAAATTATAAGGGTAATTGTGCCATCCATTAAACCTTTTTGTACGAGCAAGTACGGCCACTGTAATTTTCTCTTGTTCTGACATTGTTCTTAATTGACTTAAAAATCTGCTGCCTTTAACTAATTAATTATTCTGAGCACAAGCGGAAAATTAATATGCTTCAACGTAAAGCGATCTCGTAACACGGACCCAGTTTTACACAATGACTTAATACAATTACACAAAAGAGGTAAATAATTACAAATCTGATGTACCCATAAGTAAAGAAAAGCAGATGCTTGATGTTTTGCGTGATTTCTTCCGAGTATAAGATATTAACTGAATAAATTGCATTTGTGTAAAAGTAATTATAGAATTTTAAATAGTAACAGTATTAGACAGGTAATGTTTTCCACGGATTTGCATTATGTTGCATATTCTGTTAATCTCTGAAATGGCTAGTCCGGTTTCAAGGGCTTTTACAGAAAGATGGCTGAGACAAAAAGAAAAGGAGTTTCATTGTAATAAATCAAATTAAAAACTGTGATATTTTATCATAGTCCAGTTACTTACTACTTTAATAAGCAACTTTATATACGTAACTCTATCAAATGTTGCCACTGTTTCTATGGTTTACATATGCAAATACAAATAAAAAAAGTGTTTTATTATAAAGGGTATCTTATGTTTTAATATAATATTTGTTAATATGTATTTGTATAATTATGCTTACATACTCATCAGAAACACAATAACTATTTGAGGCGGTACCATTGCGGTGACTAGTAGCTAGTAGTAGCCAACGTACTTGCTAGGTAAACGATACGTAATATTTTAAACTCTCACGGTAGGTAGCATGTTGGTAATACCCCTGGTATTGACGATATTTATGGGAGCAGGACTGCTCATCTACCTTCGTATGCAATAAAAAAACAATGTGAACACCTAATGGAGAAGGCGTACTGGTACGGAGGCATATGTCCAACAATGGGCTAACAGCTGATGATAATTATATATATGAATTTCAAATATGAAATTTGAAGTTAAGAAGTCAACTCGGCTTTATTTTCTCATACCGTACTAGACGGATAAAATCTTATTTTCATATAATTTACTATGTAACCATAAAGTAATATAAACAGACGTACGAATTAAATATCAGTAAAAATGTTACATGAACATTTCAAAAATGCATATAAATTCAATTATTCATATCACTAGAACTTTTTACTTTCAAGTTTCACAATACAAGCCATTAAGAATCGGCCTAAAAAAATATGTATAGAATGCGAACAAAAGGTAAATAAATCTGAAGTCACTTCTGCATCAAGAGGCAAATTGAAATCCGGGAAAAGGAACATCCAGCGGATACCGTGTTGAGATTCAAAGTGACTTCTACCGGTTGTCGCTCTCCTATTCAAAGACAAGAATTACATTACTGTCACGTTGCAAGAAGATTGATATTGAATTTACGTCTATTGTAGATAAAAATAATCCTTAAACCGAATAAGAGAATAACCTTAAAGGCAGAATTTAAAGCGTAAACTTATGATAAATTGTGATTACAAACAAAAAACTGTTTTAAACCATTTTTGGGGAAAAACCGTTTATCCCCAAATAAATAACGAGAATAAAGCTACAGTTTAACTTTGTAAATTACTTATCTGGGTTGACTGATATAGAACACCCAATATCATTAAGCCGCATCGTACAAAAGTCATTGTAATGTTTAGCAGTAAAGTAAGAATAAATAAATTATTTTACTTTGTAATGAAATACGACATAAGAGTTAGATCGTTCGTTAATAATAAGAAGCAAAACTTCTAAAAGTGTATGCAGATGTTAGTGGCTATGTAAATTGGGGACTTGTATAAGTTTTAAATTTTTTTATAGCAAATTTACATTTATTTCATATTAAGTAGGAATTTTTTGTAAAAATAGTTAATTTTAATCAGATTTTTTTTGTCATTTTAAAGGTAACCTTGACTAAAAATATAACAAATTCTAAGAAAATTTATTTTGTACCAACGTTATCAAAAAATACTAGAGTCCGACCGAAACTTGATTTCCGGCAAAACCGAAACCGAAACCGAAAGTTCGGTCGTGTCTTCAGTTTCGGCCGAAACCGAAACCGAAACTTACTTGGTCAAGTATCAAAAATTTGACACTTTTTACCCATTATTCTACATTAACTAAGACATGAAATAGAGACAGTATATTATGTTTCTGGTAATGATAAATTTATTTTAGTTTGTAATGTTTTTTTGTGAGGAAATATTAAAACTAAAACAATTATTTTTTAAATTAAATTCTCAAAGCGAAACAAACAAATTACTAATTGTTACTGTTGCGTTAATTATTAACTATTGGCATTTTGAGATCTTACTAATTAATACTTTAGTTTGTATTTGTAGTTCCAAGAAGGGATCAAAAAGTAGTGAGAATGAGATAGAGTATTATGAGGATTGACAACTTAAATATTAATTTTTCCACATATTTTCCTTTAATTTGGTGACAAGGTGAAGCACAGGTCCCAGATCTGGTAAATAGGGGGATGCTCAACCAATTAAAAGCCAGCTATCTGAATGGCAGCCATCGCTTCTGCCAACCTATGTGCGGGTGCGATATAATAACGAAACAGAACACTCCTACGATGTTTATCTTTTTATCCTTAACGGCATTCTCAACTTGGGATGCAAAGCTGCATTTCAACCGGTAATCGTTGTTCCACGCTCCAGGCAATCAATCATATCACTTCTGACTCACAAAACATTGAGGCCATAACTTTTCAAGCCGATGCCACGGCATGAAAGATCCTCGGGTTGGTGAAAGTGGCCGTTATCTTTCGAAGATTTCTGTTTTGTCTCCTGATCAAAAGAATGAACCCATGTTTCATCCACTGTCATGAAATGAGACACTAAAGAGAAGGAAGAAAAATGTTTCAAAATCTTTTATAAGTTGTCCTATAATATCTTCAAAACGTCAAGTCAATTTTGTTTTTGGTTTTCGGCACCCATCTTGCAGATACTGTTCTCATTTTTAAAAATTGTGTCAGAAGCATATTCGCTTTATTATTGATTGCCAAATAAACTATCACCGGTTTGGAAATGGAAGTCTCTATCCTGAGAAGAACCGGCGAGTTCCTTACTCAGCGGGACTTTTATTTCCTTTTATATATTTTTTACATACAACATCAAATTTTAACATTTAGAAATAGCCTGGAGCGAAGAGTTCATTACCAATATGTGTTATCTATCAGTATAGTAGTCATTACAGCCATAATACCCTTTATCACACAAACGTTTCTTTACAACTGTTTTGAATTTATTCACAGATAATAGCTGAACATTTTCAAAATGCTCTTTTCTCGAATTAGGTATCAAATGATCGCTTAAAATAGTTATTTCCAAATTTAAAAGCATTTTTGGAAGACTGAGGTCGATTGGCGACTGCAACGGTATTCGTCTTCCGTGCTCGTTCTTCTTACTCTAAATTGAGAAGCTCCTCCACCTTGTGACAATAGAATACGGCAGAGCAGAGTCCTCTAATGTTGCCTCCAAATCGCATTGAATCTCATGCGACATTATTTTTTTGTAAACAGCGGTTCTTAATAATAAGCCCAAATTTGGTTTTTCTGTCTTTGAGAACACGTGGTGACAGAAAGCAAACAAATGTCTACATTCAGAAAAAGTAAAGAGAATTGAAGAATTTTTAAATCAAACAACTGAGCTATGCCTTTCAGTGTTTAATTATTTTCGTACCAAAGAATACATATGTCATTCTCACTTCTTTTTGATCCTTTCTCGTCGTTATAATCATCAATCTTTTAGGTAACTTGGAATGGTTCCCTGTACTAAAATGGAAGCATCTGAGCTCCATTGTAGCAATGATACACTTACTTGCACTACAATTTTGATAATGTAACTAGTTCTGACACTAGTTTCGGTTTCGGCTAAAGTTTCGGCCAAATCTGGCCGAAACCGAAACTGCGGCCGAAACTTGATTTTTGGCTGAAACTCGGCCGAAACCGAAACCGAAATTTCGGTCGGACACTAAAAATACTTTTACGGTAAATATATTTACGATTCTATACACCAGAGTTTTCATAAAAACCAAATGCTTCGTTCGATTTCTCAAAGTGATATCAAAGGAATGGTCGGAGCTCCACGATCTCGTTCAATCTTAGACTTGTATGATCCTGGGATTTGCATTATAAAATGTTATCGGTATCCTGAAAGTGTCGTATGCACTTCGTGTCTAGCTTAAGTATTATATTTGAGTCTGCATTAAATGTCAGAGTGGTGCTTGAGCAGAAAGCTTTAAAGGTGAGACGTTGACAAATAATAAATTATTTTTAAAAGAAAAAATACGTACAATGAATAATTGTATTTTTTAATACATAACTTTTATTCGCAAACTGAAACAAATAAATGTACTGATATAATGTTAAATAAATAAATAAACAATTTGAATGAATTGATCTCTAACACAATAATAATAACCATTTCTCTTATAAGAGTAAAATGATTTAGTGTTCCCAAATCGATTACGACTGCGGTGGCCGATCTATATTAGAGATCAGCAAATTACGCAAGAGATACGATAGTGCACAAGTGTACGCGCAAACACAGGCGCACTCCCTGTTCCTTTTTATTACTCTTAAAGCCCGATGGGGCGGATAACCGATAGGACTGGAGAGAGATAAGGCGCAGGACCGACTTTTACTTGCCCATTCGACACATGGATCATCTTACTTTTCAGACAATTCGGTGATCAGCCCGAATTGCCCTGACTAACTAGGAAATAACAATGATAATTGGTTGAGTTAGCAGGATTCCAACCCACGACCTCCAGTTTCTAAAGAACACGCCCTTACTAGGTTACGGAGGCAACACATTTTATGACCCTTTTTTTTTACACGATTCTGATGTCTACTTTGCTTTTCAAGGTTATTTTAACCCTTATAGCTACCGTTATAAAGTAAAAGACCGTTAGTGCAACGGTTGCTTACGTTGCCATTGAAATTTGACTATCACCAATCTCAACTAAATTTTACCATTATTTATTGTGTGTGGGAGATCAAATGCTATATTAAAAACTGCTCGTTCCTGATTCAAAAGATTGACCTTTAACGTAAAAATGCCATTTATTCACGGTTAATTACTAGCATTCACAACCTATACTTAATGTAAAGTAATTTATGTGTATAGAAATATTATTATACTTAATAAAAACATACACGCATACAACAGTTCTACATATCACCTGTGACTTATTAATGTAAATTTTAAAAAGAACACTACCCTATACGAATGAATTTAATAAATCAAATTTTAATTAGAAACTTTTTTTTTTATAAAAACATACAACAAGTGAAATTTAGACAAATAACTATAACCGAGTTTAAACAGCATATTTGCAGCAACTATTTTGAATGGCGGAGCAACGAGGTAACATACATATATATAATAAAAGAAAATACGCTCTAAATTGAGTAACACCTTCTTTTGGGAAGACATTCAACAAACTCTTTAGCTTCACTAGCGTGGACTAATTATTGTACAATATAAAATTCTTAAAAAACTGTTTGAAACGATTGACGAAATAAAAAATACAAAGTCATCAAGTTTTTCATTAAAACAGTTTTACTTAAATGTCTCTTGAATTTTCTTCTTACTTCAAATGCCTTATATACAATGTCGGAAAGAGCCATACAAGTCTCTGTCTTGGGGACTACTCTATGTAATACTGGTGCAAACAAATTTAAAACATATTAAAATAAAATTGTTCAAAGTCTTATTAAAAGTGGAGGACGGCGTCGTTGAGTTTTATAGGTATCTGTATATTTCTATATTAGCTAGATATTTTGTTTTTGGTACATCTATTGCAATACAATTTTTAATGGTTATTAAAACTTCGTATTTCTGTTAATAATTTACGCATTTTAATACTGAAAAGTCGGCTCGCGTATCAAATGAAACATAAATTTGCTAATAACAGGGATGCTCGTAAAACTAGTGTTGACCGATACTGCGCGTAAATCTACATTTTAACATTTTATCTACCTTTTATTTTAGTAAAATTTTAATTGAACTGTCCACAATCATTGAAAACTAATAATAAAAAATCCTTATAAATCTAACATTACACACAAATGAATTGTTTAAAGCTGTCACCAATATTTTATAAATTAATTATGAAATAAATATACAAAACAATAACTTTTCAGAATTTAAATAAAATAGCAATGCAATAAAGAAGTCTATATGTACATTATATTAGTTTTTACAAAAAATTCAAACGTATATTTTCACATCGTTCAAATTGCTTTAAATACTATTAAAAGTCAGATAGTCACAGGACACTAAAAGGGTCTAACTCGTTGGGTTTGATTTTAAAACAATGAAATGTTTATCATATTGAAGTAAATTGTTCTACAAAGAAAGTATAATTGTAAAGCACAGCAAAAAGTAATGATGTCTCGGTTTTAAAGTTGATTTTAATTTCATATATCTAAAAGTAATTTTAAAATATCCTTCATCCTTCAAGTAACAAACAATTATTAGTGAAAATTTGAGTACAAGAAAATTTTTCTTACTTACAACAAAATACGATGGCAAGTTGAAATCTTTTTTTCAAAATACGATACCGAGTAGAAATTTTAAATTTTACTGGAAGCTTACATTATAGTTGGGCGCACATATGTGCTACTTGCAAAGTTTTTAAAGATTCGATATATTCATTTTCCTGTTTATTGTTATATAAAATATTTATTTTATTTCCTATAAAATACATTGATAGCTATTAATATGCCTTGAATTTTCAGCCAACACATGTTTTTAAAACAACTGAAAGGATCTATAACAGTTCACCTGAAGTGTTTATAGGAACGTAATGTAATAAATTTTCTTTCTCTAATTTTACAGTAATTCACTTATTTCTCGTATTTAAAGATCAATTTAAAACTATATTGTATTGAATTGTCAACATGTAACTTTTATTGTAAATATTTAGGTTACAAGTTGTTCGCTTTGGATGCTTTATGTATTAAATCAACCTTTCTTAACTACGTATGTAACACCTTAGTTTAGCTTTTCGTTTTAGTTTTTATTCAACATTTTGTAGTCACATCCATAAGCAAGTCGTCTTTGACTTATTACAGCGTTTAAACCTCAAAATTTTCTAAATAAATACATATTATTCTTTTGTAAACAACCAGACACGAGAAAAACACTATTTTTATCACAAAATATGTTTCCCGTGGTTGGAATGAAGCCCACATCCTCTGGAATGATAGTTAGGGTTAGCAGCCACTGCACCAAGCGGGGCGTCGAATATGCAATAGAAGTACCATACTTAGCTTAACACGTACGAATCTTACATCAGTCTTAACTTCTGTCACACGAAGGTTTTGGACAACTTACCTGTAAGAAAAAGGTATCATTAGCTTTGTAATAACATTGAACCATTGCCTGTAAATCTGTTTTTTAAAACAAAACGGAACATATTTATTATAATCCTATTTAATTCTTCAAACACGTATGTAAGTGCAATTATATTGGATCAAAGGCTAAGCTGATAGAAGCTTTACCATTAAATAGTAATGCTTATAAAATGAACAAAATGTTTAAAATTTCTTCTTTGATTTTAAAGTTTTTAAAGCCTTATATCTCACAAATTCGTTACAACATTTAAAAGCAACTTTTAATAAGTCCGAGCTAGTTTCAAGCTACCCAACTTTTTTATGCCTTAGGAAAAAAGTAACTAGCTCGAAATTAAAATAATAACATATAAAGTAAATTAGAAGTTAGCAAATGTTCAGTTAAGTTCGAATGTGATCAGAAAAAAAGTCTTCGGAACTTTGATGCCCCTTTTCAGTTCAGTAGAAACTTTGGTATCCTTCTTTATAAGGTTTTCTCAATCACGCAAATTATATTTAAAATGACATACTAAAGTAATTGTAGAGTATACAAAATATAGTTCTAAATTTAGAGTTCTTTAGTTTTGATTTTTGTCATTTAAAACTAATCTTTATACGCTTACGAAAGGCAAACAAAAAAAATTCAACCAAGGCACCTTTAGTGTGAATAAGAAAAAATATTTTTTTACTTTATTTTTAAAAGTATCGAAAATCATAAATATATAATATTTTATCAAATCCACTTATTTACGGATTTTTCGCGTTACTAAAATATATTTATTCCCGACGTTTCGGATTCTTTTCAGCATCCATGATCACGGGCAGACTAAGTTGGTATATGTCTGTATCAAAATAAATAATTATATAATAAAAGAAATAATTATATAATATTTTTACAATAAATATTAAAAAGCCTACTCTATTGTTATATATATATTAGGTTCCATCAGATTTAAATTGCCTAGGGAAGTTAGTCTTTGACGTAAATGAACAGTAAGCAAGCATAATATGGCATGATGATAAATTGTTTAGATATAAAAACCTTTTATTTATTAAAAACATAGAGAAAAAATGTTTTGTATTAAAAGATTTTGCAACTATTAAATAATGCAATTAAATTCCAGATTATCAAAAATTCCACCTGTTTTTTATTCACATATTCAACATGCATTAAATATATTTCTATACAGTTAATTTGTAGAAACGTTATTAAAAACTCCGTATCTTCATTTTAACTACCTGAAGAAAGTCAATTGTTGTTCAGTCAAATAAAGTGTTTAAACAAAATATTATATTGAACGCCCAGCTAAGCAAATTTCACTAATCTTGATATTTGTGGAATATTGCACTTATAACTTTTCAGAAACGGTAGAGCTAAGATGCGAGATAAAACTAAAGTTTCTGATGTTGCTTTATAATGTTAAAATACACAATCTAAATAAGATGATATACAGTGCTAAGACTTTTATGAACATGATCAACTTTAAATATCCAGATATCGAATCAAATTATCCAAAGTAGACAGAATGTTTGCCTGACTTCCGAAAGTGAGGAGGTACGGAATTCGGAGCGTATGTTTTTATTTTTATATATATTATCTAGTTGGTTCGCTCCTAGTGCTCCGATTTTTAACTCAACTTCAAAAAGGAGGAGATTCTCAATTCGACTGTATTTTTTTATGTTTCTACCTCAGAACTTTCGACAGGGTGAACCGATTTGGATGATTTTTTATTCAAAGCTGGTGCTTCCGGTTTGGTCCCATAGCAATTTGGTCCAGTTCTGACAGCGGTATCCATGAAAATATTGAATAAGTCTGAAATTTACTTTAACTATGTGCTCAACAAATGGACAATTAATAGCTCAATATCACGCCAATCGATTTAAAGTCGGTTGGTCTTTTCTTAAAATTTTTGTTATTTAATCTTTTGTAAATTATAGGCTGCCATTTAGTCCTATTATTTAAAATAATTTTGTAACAAGTAGTTAATTAGATATTCGAGAAATAAAAAGAAGATTTCACCAAAAATTACAACCTTGCATAAAATTTAAAATTGAAATTTCATTTTTATTAAAATTGTACTTCTCAAAAGTTTCTTCAATAAAGTCCACGATCGATAAGTCTTCTATTTAAAAGTAATAAAGTCATTTTACAATGTGTTTGTGAAAACTTGTTATTCTGGTACTTATTTTTTGTAAGACTTTGGTTTTTCACGATATATTTAGTTTGTATTTATATACAATCAAATAAATTGTTAAATTTTTATATGTTGCAACTACTGAAAAATAAAATATTTTCAATGAACATCGCGGCTATTTCAACCTTAATATGCAAACGAGAATGCTGAAAAATTAAAATCGATAACGAAAGCAAATGCCCTTTGTTCCGAGTGAGCTAATGAATTTGTTCCGTAAGTTTGCCCAACGCTTGAATTTGATAAATATTTGACCTTGAATGAACCTGCTCATAAGAAAAGCAGCGTAAGACGCTAAAATCCACTCACTCCTTCGAGATCTGAGATTTTAAGTTTCGTTTTCCTAGCAATTACCATAGCAATGATACCTATAACAGGAAGACAGTAAAGTTTACACACAACTGGTGTACACATACACACGACAGAAATAAGCACCGAAATATATCAGCCCGTCAGTCTCTTGTAGAAAGGGTCCTTCTTCGAAATGTTAGTAATTTACTTATTCTATCATATAATTTACTTTACATATGTATTGTACGTAAATTATATAATACTAATATTTATTTCGCTAATTATCCACGTTTCATAATCTAAACAAAAAAAAATTGATCGTTACTTGTAACTGTCCAAAAGTTGGTGTTGTCACCCGCTTGGTATCCAACCATTAACAACATGGACAAAGTATGTCTTAATTGGCCAAATAATTAACATCTCGAGTTTACAGTGAATAGTTTGTAACACTAAAATACCTTAATTTGCTTTGTAGTGACGGATAGTAAGACGTATATAGTCCCGCTTCTCAGGTCAGAGGCTTCCATTTCCGAACCGGTGGTAGATTATTTGACAATCAATAAGAAAGTGTAATGCTTCCATATTGAATAAAGATATTTGACTTTGACTTTGACTTTGACTATATACTGATTTTTTCAACAATCTAGAATAATAATATATATTATTGTTTACCTTTTCCATGGTCTAGTGTTAGTAAACCAGCGGTCGTGAATTCGAAACGTAAGAAGAAACAATTCAATAAAAAACGTGAAAAAAGTGCGAGATATCATTAAATGAATTTGTTTATTCATATTAAGGACGCAAGAGATTTATTGCGTTTCGGAAATAACATTAAGTCTGCAGGGGAACGAACATCATTACCCTGGCACTCCATTGACATCAGACAAAACCTTGAGACCCTGGAAAATGTTACGGAAGACGAGAAAGTTGTATGGAACGATCAAAGAGTTACAACCCGGTACTAAATTCAAGAAATGACCATTTCATTTCTAAGTATTAAATCGATATTAGAACAATCAAAAAAATCTTAAAATTTAATAAAGTATAAACCGTAAACCGACACTCAGTTAACTCATATCACTTCATATTGTTAAAAGATGAGATCTTGAAAACTTCGTGTCTCGTTTCGTTACAATAGTCAAATCATCGGCACATCATTTCAATCCCGAGACAAAACAGCAATCTATGCAATGGAATTGGACATAATTACCAAATCTGAAGAAATTTTGTGCCGTAGCATCGTCTGGTAAAGATATGGCCTCACATTTTGGGTCTTAGAAAGGTTACTGTCGAATGATTACCTAAAGAGTGGAACCAATATTACAGGCCAATGGTTATTATCGCTCGCTTTGTTTATCCAATCTAAAAGACGCCGCAGTCACACCTTGTAAACTCCTAGCTCTTGTAGAGGAATATTGCACTTGACAGGTGGTAAGACTTGACCAATCTTCTTTAAATCTGAGTGCCCAGTATATTACATTTGTTATAATTATATCATTATTTAGTTATAGTTTATAGTACATGGCGGCAAATGTTAACATATATAGAAATAGGTACATAAGTATTTACAGCAAAAACTTGCGCTAAACTTTTAGCTTTCAACATCAAGTCGATTAACGAAATTGGGGTCAGCTATCCAGTTCCCGAATTTCCTATTTGTTGGTAATACATCAACAAAGTGCAAACATATATTGAGTTCAACAAGACACCCCTTTAGTATTATTACGCAGTAAGAAATGTACGATGATGTCTAAGAATAAAAAAAATTAGACACTAATAATATAAACAAAACCATTAGTAGTTTTTAAACAGTGAAACTCTTGTATAAGCATATTCTATATTGCATTGAAAGAGAAAAAATGTTTGATATCCTTCTTAATTATTGTAATAATATAAAGAGTAGTTAACAAAACTTTAATTGGCATACAATTTCATTCTCTGCAAATTTACGAAGCTGCTGCAGAAGACTTCCTTTTTCGTGTTTTAGTAAAATAAGGTAAATAAACAAGTTACATACAATATATGAAAATGCAACACATAATTTCTGTCTGAAGTCATGTTTAAATCTATTTTATGCTACAATATTTATAAGTGCATACATATTATGGTTTGAACGTAGTGCTAGTCGAAAGATTATAAAATATGGTAATACCATTTTATTTGGTGTTTTGGAAGATGTGAAACATATGATAAATACTTTTATTACATAAAGGCAAAGACACTTGATGATCGAGCACGTCGTAACAATAATTCAATATACGAAATCTTTAATAGCAGAAAACAGGTCAACAAAACTTTATTATAAAGACGAGAAAATGGACGAACAAAGAAAAGTAGGAAGCCGAGTGATATTGGCTTTTATAATATCACTAAATTGTCCTATATATTATATTGTTTTTATTTAAATATGCTACAGCTTGAAGGCAACATACTATTAATTTATTATCCATTATTTTCTATGAAAATTAATAAAAGTGAAGTGTCCGTTTGTAACATGAAACATTTTTAAATGAGTACATTGTAATATATAACTGGCGCATATAAGTTTTTTAATAATTTTGGTCTGTCTGTCTGTTCGTTCTGGGTAATCTCTGGATTTGTTAGTCTGATTGTGACAGGTCCTTCAATGCAGATACGACTTTAACTGGAAGCTAACTGGGGATAATTAAGCTTACATTTTTTATTAAACATTCATCTTATTCGATTACGTTTATCCGTTGTAAAACTTAACAGAAATTTGTATGAAATGGGTTACGATTCTTAAATTTAAATTTACCTTAATACTAACAAAGTTGAGTTTATTGGAATATTTACGTACAATAATGTCATTAGAAATAAATTTTACGATTATTACTGTTCTGATTATTTATAATTCCTCTATATTTCCATGCAATAGACAAATTTTTTATATTAATTTAAGAAACGGTGTAAGATTTTATTATTAAAATTTGTCTTGTCCCTGTAGTAATTTAATAATTCTATGAAATTAGTAGCATACAAGGAATTCATAATAGAATTGTATTAAATTCCAAATAGATTATTTCGGAGAAATATTTTATTTAATAGAAGGAAAAACGAAGAAACAAGAAATGTTAAAAGGTTAACAAGTGAAATTTAATAAAACGGTGAAATGAGTGTTTGAAGTGGGATAAAAGAGGAATAAGTAACTCCTCTACTTGACAAACGAATACCCGTATGAAGATAAATGTGACGTCTTAGACGGAATAATATTCACGTCAGTTTTAATAATGTTCGCATCGGTGAAAAGCAGAGATTTCATTTTAGTAATTTTATTCAGTTAATTTTTGCAGTGACTGTCAGTATATGTTGATATGTAACAATTATGTAACAGATATAAATGTTCAATAACGAAAGCATCAGAGAAATCTTTGTACTAGTAGCTGAACAACAAGAATAAGGTAAAACACGATAAACCTTACTAATGTTTTGAATTATAGGATAAGTAACAAATCCATTAAAAAGGCTTTTTATCATTATATGATAAATATCACAATATAATAATTTTATTGTTTACATTGGTGTTGTACGGTTACAGATAATATTCTTGCAAAACACGAAAGGGAAAGACAACATAACTAAACCGACGAATAATTAAATATTTGAATTTGAATAATAAATTGGATCACAAAATGCATCGACAAAAACTACATTACGAAAACAAATTAGTTTCTATACGAGAATCTTTTGAAACGATTATAAAACATAATTAAATAAGTTTAGTAATTTATTTGATACGTAGTAAACCTAAATTAGAAAACGAAGACAATGCACGTTATAGAAATTAGTCCAATGAACACTGACAAGTCCAAGTCTCAGCGTTATTGACTTCTTTCTTCTTTTAATTTATATAGAAAATGCTGGAACCGTTTCATTCAATATCGATTTCGTAATGCAGCACAAATTGTTCCCATTAGCTTAAATACTTGCTTGAATGGTGAATTATTGCAACGCTTTAAATAAAATGTGCATCTCTGGTCGGGATATTGGATAAAGTGCTTTTGGCATTTACAGCTTTTAAGAAAATACCCCACTATATATAACACAATTCATGGTTGTCTAAATCGTAACATCTTTGTCATTGGTGTTGTACTGAGCGTGTCATTTATAAACATCATTATAATTATTCATTATAAAGGTCGTTTTTTTTTACGTGCAGAGCTTTTTTAAACATATCAATTATTTTTATTTACAACGTTATATTATGCACGAGTTTTAAAATTAATAATTTGTACATTTTATACATTAACAAAATATGAAAACACTACAAAAGATAACACAATCTAAAGAATTAATGTATCCTCCTGTTGATAGGACCTGCCAATTTTAAAACATTTAGCCATGTTTTGTAAATTACTGTTATAGTGTAAAGGTGGTAGAGATCTGCTAAGGATACCTTTGACAGTATTTTTTTACTCCAATGTATGAGTAATCCATCATCATGCATCTATATTGTATGCCTTTATTAAAAAAAATAGAAATTCATAAAAGAAATCATTTGTTTTTTATGTATGTATGGATTGCCTCAATTAGAAGTCAGCCATATTTTATTGACCATAAAAGCTACTAAATATGTTTATTTAACAACATAGCTTATATTTTAAACAAACATTATAATTACCCCTTTTAAAACTATTCCTGAAGCGCTTACAACTAACCTCTTATTAGCGTTATTGCTTAAATTATTTCATTCGGTACGCTCTATAACCATTTTACTGCAAATTGCTTTGACTTAATGGTTCTCTTTATTGTTTTGCAAAATTATTCAACAGCTCTGTATTGTTGTTGTCGTTTTAATTTTATTAGGCTGCCCAAAATAGAAATTAAGGCTATTAGACTTAATATTAAAATATGTATATATTCTCTGTCATAAACTGAATATTTTGATTTAGTGCTATTATGTCGTTCTATTATTCTATTCATCATCTTCTGCCTCAGTTAGCCCACTGCTTGACATAGGCTTCCACTAAGGCACGTCCTCCCCATGAAGGGGTTTTTGGACCGCATGTCACCATGCTGGTTCAATGCGGTTTGGCAGGTATTATTAATTTAATATTAAGTATTTTAATTTGATTTTTATTACCTAATAAAGTAAATTTTTAATTTCAGTTTATGTCATGTAATCGTTATTGTAAGGGTAAAGAAATTGAAAATAAAGTAAAACTTTGAATGTACTTGAAGCGAATCAAAAAGAAAAACAATTTAAGCTATACGCGGTGGTTCTTTCATATTTATTAAAAATATTTTAAAAATATAAAAATCGTAAAGATGCTGTGAGCCTCTCTATTGAACGGACTATTGAAATAGCCTGTACAGAGCTAGAGCATTTCGTTATTGTATACGTATACAGACCTCCTATTTCGTTATATAAACATTTTGAAGTTGTGTTAACAGAAATATTATTAAAGCTATTTGAATCTAATAAGTATATTATGATTCGTGGTGACTTTAATATTAATTTATTAGATAATTCTACAGCCACAATTAGATTCAGACCATTGTTAAGTTCGTATAACTTTATTTGTTTATAAATTTCCATTTTTAAAATAAAGGCATATAATATAGATACATGATAATGGATTACCCATACATTGGGGTAAAATTACTGTCATAGGTGTCACCTTTAAACTATAATTGTAATTTATAAAAACATGGATAAAGGTTTTAAAATTAATGCTCCTAGTGTGGTAGGTCCCATTAACAGGACGATGTATTAATGTTATGTTGATTATGTTTTTTAGTGTTTATATATATAGATAAATTCTCTAGATGAGTGTTACCTTTTTTAGTGTTTTCATCTTTCTGTTTATGTACAAAATATGCTAAACAATAGTTTATATCTATTACGTATAATAACGTTGCAACAAAAATCATTGAAATTTTTAAGAAAGCTCTAAATCCACACATAAAAAATAGCGTTTAAATAAAAACATACTCAATACAGCACCAATTACCGAGACGTTAAGATTTAAATGAATATGAATTGTGTAAATGGGGTATTTTCTTAAAAGCTGAAAATGCCAAAAGCACTTTATCGAATACCCCGACCAGAAATCTACATCTTGTTTAAAGGGTTGCAATAATTCACCATACATAATCAGCCTCTGATAGTCCACTGCTGGACAAAGGCCTCCCCTAATACACCCCTGTCCATTAGGGGGTTTGGACCGTATCCCACCACGCTGGTCCAAAGCAGGTTGGCGGGTGGACGGACTTTTACATGCCCATCCGACGCATGGATTATCTTACTTTTTGACAATCTGGGATCGGCCCAAATTGCCCGAACCAACTAGGAAACAACAATGAAAATTTGTTGAGACCTCGCAGAATTCGAACCCACGACCTCCGGTTTCTGAAGCACACGCCAGTACCACTAGGCTACAGAGGCAGTTGGATTTAATACTGCCTGCTCTTAGTAAATTATTTGAAAATCTCTTTTTAAACCAATTGGTTAAACATTTGAATGGTAATTGTCTTTTAAATAACAAGTAGTATGGATTCTTCGCTCAACAACTGATGCAGGCATCAGGCTAGTTAAAACCGTTTTGAGGCTTGGGAAGCATGCTTTAGGCATTTTCTGTGATGTCTGTAAGAAATTACATCACTATGGTATAAGAAATACCGCACTCAACCTTCTGTCTTCGTACTTGTTATCGAATTTAGAGGGTTGACACGAATGGTAAAATATCTCCCGGAGCCCCGGCAAATATGGGGGTTCCACAAGGATCCATTTTTGGGCCTTTTCTCTTTCTCATTTATATAAACGACTTACCATGTGTAATAAATAATAATGAAGATATAGTAGCATTTGCAGTTGATACTTCCTTAATTTTTAAAGTTAAACGACATACGAAATAATATCTCTCTAGAGTAGCGAATTGGTTTAGTGTTAATAACTTGCTATTAAACCAAAGAAAAACAAAATATTTGGATTCATGACTTCTAATGTGAAGCATATGTAAAAACAGTAAATTTGAAGTGGTTATGGATGGGGAGGCGTTAGACATAGTTGAATTGACTGTATTTCTAGGAATAACTGTAGATGCAAAACTACAATGGGGCCCCCATGTTTATAGGCCAGCAAGTAAGTTAAGCTCTGCAGCTTACGCAGTGATAAAAATTAGATTATTAACTGATGTGGGGACAGCTCGTTTAGAATATTTCAGCTATTTTCATAGTAGAAACATGATATGCAGCAGATACTAAAAGGATCTTTATTCTCCAAAAACGTGCGTTACGTGCAGTCTAACGGTATAACCTGGGCCCCAAAAAATCATTAAGAAAGTTTTTCACAGAAATAAAAATAATGACCGTTAGTTCAACATAGTTAAATTTATGTATGCCCAAAAAATTGGACGTCCTAAGACATTGTGATGCACTTAACATAAATATAATGAATAGAATAATTTAATTCTTCCAAGCAACTAGACTGCGAAGAATAAATTAGTCTTTATGGGACAATGGATACGTTTTACAACAAAATACCAGTAAACGTTCAACTATTAATAAATTTAAAAGACAGTCAAGGAACGTTTATGTGTTAAAGGTTGTTACGATACTAATGAATTTTTAAATGATAACACATCCTAGGAACGGAATGCTCGCTCAGGTCTTGTTTCAAATTGCATAATATATTATGGCTTTAAATTGATTGTATTTTGAAACGATGACATAAAAAATAGCCCGCTGAGTTTCTTTCGCCGGTTCTTATCAGGTCTGACGCGTCCTTTACCGAACCGGTGGTATCGTGTTTGACAATCAAAAAGCAAGTGTAAACTTGTACTTTGAATAACGATTTTTGAATTTGAATTTGGAATTAAAAAAGTAGCCCACATATTTTAATATTCAGTATTTTAAAACAAAAAATATATTTTAACCTACCGAAGTTTTTAATTATTCATTATTTTTCCAAAAAAAACAATCATGTTGTCATGCTCTACAATAATAGCTCTACAAATGAAAAACCGTGGTTTCCTTACATACCTATAAGCTCTGACACGTTCACACACAGTCTTTTAAAAGACTTACGACGCCTAAATCATAACCACCTTCGGGTCGCAGAGACAAAATATTCTAATCTTTAAAATACTTAGAATGCACAAGGTTTACCTTATATATATAATACCTTATATACCTAGCCGACTTAAGAAATCGAGAAGAACTTGTACCAGAACATATTCAAAAACTCGATAAAGCGTCTAACCGTCTATAGCACTTTGTCAGGATTACCGTAATAAACCTGACGTGGTTACTAAAATAACGGATTGAAAACGTACTTAATATTTATGCGTTTTAGCTAAAAGAAGTTTGTAGATATTCATAACGTTTTATGTTTTCTTGAATGTCAGAATATATTTGTAACGTGTTTTTATTTCGAAACTCATAAATTATTATTGATGTAATATATATTAAGTTATAGAATGAGTTACATAAAATTATTATGATTTTTATACGTCCGACATACAATGGAATATATATATATATATATATATCATAAGTGGATTTTAAATTTAAATGAGATGATAATGATGTAATATAAATGAGCAACAAAAATATATGATATTTGGGTTCATCTATGAATAGACAAATTTATCGAAATATTTAAATTCCGCATTATGAAATAACTGTTTATATGGAACATTATTTACTTGTATCAGCCTATATTATAGATTTTTATTGTGTTAAAAATTAAAAAAAACAGAAAATCTTAAATTGACTTAATAGTTTATAAGGAAATAAAAAGTAATGATCGAATAAATTTTTAACTATACAAAACGCTATCAAAAAGTATGCTCTGACCTGAGAAGAACTCGCGAAAACTAACTTTGAACGTTTTTGAGATTTTGTGAAAGCGAATACATTGTCCCATATAAGATTTACATGTTCTTCGTAGTCTAGTTGTTGGCAAAATTTTGCTTATTCTTGTTATGTGATTTCAATGCCTCAAAAATCATTTTGATTTTCTGATGTACATTAAATTTTAAAAATATATTAAGAACGTCCTTATTTTAATATGGAGTAAACAACTCTCTAAGTGATTTCTTGCCTGGTTAGACTGCACGAATAGGTTATATTTGGACGACGAATAGTGTATAATATCGGCCGCGTTTCCAATGAATGGGAGAATGCCATAAGACATTAAATAAGATTACATATCCATTGAAACATACATTTTCCGTTTCTTAGTTTGGTCTTAAATCTTGTTTCGTCTAGCTTCGTCCGTGAATGGAATTTAAAACGATTTCAAATGCATTTCGACATGTAATGACATCTATTTACAGCGTAAAAATAGTATTTCAAGCATTTTCGTCTACGTTTAGAAATAGAATACATAATCACTAAAATTATTACTTATCTTAGTTGATATAAGTATAAATGTATATCAATCACTTATTAACTAACCATCATATGTGTGATGTTCTAACATGTTTGTCAAGCAAAGCAGATGTTTTAAATTTTCATTATAAGTAAACCTATAAATATATCAAGCACTCGCTTCGTATCCTTGACGTTTTCTAATAAGTGGTCGTAAAATTGTTAAAAACAAAAATACTCGTTCGAAGGTTTGTTTTGATTTTGATGAAGGTCCTTTTCCTTTTATTTCTACATTTCTTCTTATTAATTGAATTTTAAAATTAGATTAGATTTAAATTGAATAAAATAAGTTGATAAATTGAATACCGTAGAACAATAAAATTTTAAACTACAGGTACCAACTACAGTACAGGTTACTGAATTGAGTATGGTGTAATCTGATTACATTACGAACGTTGCTAAGAGGCCTTCAAGATACATAGATAATATAATGTTCTACATATAAGGTAGATATACAGATATAAATGTATATCTACCTTATATGTAGAACATTACAATTAGAACACTTTTTAAATAATATATAAAAGTATTTCAATAAAGAAATAAGTAATTATTTCTATTGCTTGCGCGAATATTATACATTATTAGGGTAGTCTACCCCGTGACCACGGCCGCTGGAAAGTGTATGAATGTAAAATAAACGCGATAAAATCCGTAAAATAATTTTATTTAATAAAGAAATAAGTGTTACAAAATGTAATGAGTCGCTAAAGAAGCTAGCTAAGTTTAATAATAACGTAATCATTGTCTACAAAGAAGTAAGTCATAAGTTAGACTACTACTTTCTTTTAAAGTAGGTCCTATTTATTTGAAACTTAGGCCTCTCCTAATGCGCGCCTCCTCCATTAGGGGTTTTTTTGATACCACGCTGGTCCAATGCGGGTTGGTTGGTTGGACCAACTTTTTATATGCCCATCCGACGCATGGATCATCTTACTTTCAGAACAATTGGTGATCGGCCCAATTGCCCTAATCAATTGGAAACAACAATTCAAACCCACGAGATTCGGTTTTAAAGCACGCCTACCACCTGTGGTTACGAAGGCAGTTAAATAATTAAAGTTCTTAAATATTTAAGAAAGTATTTATATAAATACACTTATTATACTGGCCTCTTCGTGTTTTCACTATATTGAGTCTTAATGAAAAAGATTTATCACCTATCAAGTGGCTCGATAATACAATAATATGTTGTTTGAAATGGGAAAGCTTTGTAAGTCGTTGCTTAGATAATGTCAGTTCTCATTGAGTTTTAGTTGTTATTCAGGGAGTACATATTAATTTTAAGTCCGATACCGCCTAAACGATCTTTGTAAGTCGATAATTGCTTTTCTTTTCATTATGATGATTTGCTTTAAAGTTACAATTTGAGGATAAGACATAATAGATGAAAATATTTAATTAAATAGTTTCTACTGTGATTAACGATGCATATGCCTTTAACACTGATAAGAATTAAGTCATGATGGGCCTTGTATGACTGCATGTCATCTATCTAATTTGTTTTTTAACCCTATAAGTTGCAAAAGTCAGATGCCAGCTTCTTTATTGTAAGACTGTTAAAGATTTTGTGTCTTGTGTCTTTTATTTCAACAACGATTAGTAAGAGTATCGACTAATAATAACGGCGAAGAACCTTTTAAAAAAACGCGAACTCGCAATAATAAAATAATGACAAATCATTTATTTTAAAGTCGTCATTGAAAAGACACGATCAACAGGAAGTCTACTGGCTTAATTATTCCTGACGAATACATAATGCAACATACATATGTAATACAAATAACAGTATTAGTATTATTAAGGAAATAATTTTATTCAGCACCTTTATAACCATTTCAGGCAAATTACATTAACTTAATGATTCTATTTATTGTTTGTAAATCATTTGACATCTCTGTGGTGTCGATGTTATTTTCATTTTACTTTAATGAGCTATTTAAATTAAGGGCAGAAATGTAATAAATATTTATGAAAATTCAAAAAAAGCTTCTATTTTAAGCATTATTCGAACACAATAGTATTTTCAGTTATCGTTAGTGCCAACGTAAAAAATGTCTTTGATACTAACCAATAAAAATATTTTAATCATATTTATATAAAGCGAATATTTTTGTTAAAAATAACATGATCTTAACAATAAGTAATACTATCAATAGAGTTATATAAGATAAATGACAACAACACCAATCTATTTCGCTATAGAAACTAGTTTAAAAGTGTACCATCGTCATTAGCAACATTTGGCAGACTGTTTATCAAAGGCTCCTTTTCAATAAACGCCGCTACCCTTCCTTGCTACTTGTTTCCAATTTGAACCACTGAAGATCGGTATCGCTCCTGGTCGAAGGTCGACCAACGCTACGAATTTCCGAAAGTGGACTCTCCTCCAGAATCTCGTTGGCCATCGACCATCGGTTATTCTGACTACGAGGGTGTGCGGTGATTTTAGTTTTATGTCGGAATACA